>CM073463.1:73704594-73764594 GCA_037074535.1 Gleditsia sinensis | reverse complement strand
TATTGTGACCAAAATTATATTATATTCAAAATTAAGCGTACATATATTTATTACGAAGACATGTCTTTATTCTTCATAAATGTTTATTCATTTTTCATAATATTAATAAAATATATCTACTCAAAAAATGTAAAATGAAAGTAAATATGAAAAATAAAATATATTATTAAAATATATCTATTCATCATTTATATCTTTTAACCTCTTTTTATATTTCATTTTACTTGTTCTTTTTTTAGAATTTTTTTAAGATAAAATAATCTTCTTTATAGAAGAGAATATGTATATCGTGGAAATAAAAATTATAGTCAACTATATAAAACAAACAAAATAAATTAATGTAAGAGAATTTTGATTTTCATTCCATCAATTTATTTTTACAAATTAAACGGAAATTAAATTTTTTCAAAAATTATCTAAATTTTACTAATAATTTAAATATTATTTCGAAAATTAGATATAAAATGAGAGATAAAAAATTTATATACACAATTTATAGATTAGAGACGGAATTGGAGACGGAAAATATTCCATCTCTGAAAATCTGTCTCTAAATCCGTCTCAAATTTTTTTTTTTCACTGTTTACGAATTTAGAGACGGAATTAGAGACGGAATATTCCGTCTCTGTTCCTCTCTGAAGTCAGAGACGGAATATTCCGTCTCTAACTGAGTTTAGAGACGGAATTGGAGACGGATTTTTAGAGACGGAAATTTTCCGTCTCTAAATTCCGTCTCTAAATTACAAAATTTGCCATCCGTCTCTATTTCCGTCTCTGTTAGAGACGGAAATTATTCTGTCTCTAATTTCCGTCTCTAAATATCTTTTTTCTAGTAGTGTGATATTTAATTATTTGATTAATAGATAAATTGAAACAATAAAAAGATAAGATAAATAAATTTATTAAATTAATTTTTATATAAAATAATTAAATTAATTTTTAAAAAAATAAAAAATAAAAAAATATTTTCTTTAAAAAAAATTTATAAATTAATTTTTTTAATAATTAAATTAAAGTCTTTTAATAATAAAAACAATTAGCATTAATTTATGATGAAATCTTGGATTTCAACCATATTGAGAAGGAGTCCATTTTTCATCACTTGATGGAATAGAGCATTTCATGGAATGCTCTATTCCATCAAACCAAACAATAGAATTTTTTTTTTATTTCAGATTTTTTTCCATTCCAGCGTATCAAACGGGCCTTTAAAAATGCGATATATGTAAAAGTGCAGAAATACACCACATATATTGGTGATGGACTATAATCCGTCGTGTAAAATTATCGTATACTTGTTTTTCAAAGGACAATTTGTAAGAAAAAAAAGAAAAATTATATTTTTGTTTTTAACATATAAATAAATTTTTAATTTAGTTAGATTAATTATTATAGTTTAGTTTCTCTCAAGATGCTTCCAATATCATACTTTAGTTAAACTACTGACCAAAATTAACTCACTGTTAAAAATATAATTTTTTAGAATAGTAATTTAATTTAACATACAAATTGACATTTATTTAATATTAATTTGTCATTTATGTGACATTCAAAGTTAACATTTTTAAATAAGATTAATTTTTAATAAAAAAAATTTAAAATTTTATCTATAAGTGTCACCAGTGTCAAGTTAGTGTTAATTGAATATTAATTTATATATTAAATTAAATAAAAATAATAATAAAACACCGTAATTTTAATATTAAATTAAATTTATGGTCAAAATTTTGATAGTGACTTAATTGAGAGATGACATTAATTAATATTAAATTTTTACATTTAGGAAATAACAATTTGATGGAAGAATTACCTCTGTCTATGAGTAATTGCACAGAACTGAAAGTTGTTAAAACTGTTACAAACAATTTATTTGAATTAATAACTATATAAATAGGAGACACATTGTGAAATCAACTAAACAGTTGAAAAATGATAAAATTTAAAAATAAAAATTGAATAAATAGTATAATCATGTATTAATAAAATTTTATCATAAAGTATAAATAATTAAATTTTAGAGTTAAATGAATAAAGTTTGTTTAATCCCTTTTTTATATTTTCTTATTATTTTAACAAATTGGCTTTGAAATCGCTCGCGCTAGCATATTTTAAGTACTCTAGTCTATCAAATAAAAAAGTTAGACAAATTAATTTTCTAACAAATGGACGGCCTATTTAAAAAATAAATTTAAGTTATGCTTGACAAAAATAATTTGTAAATTAATTTAAATTTAAAATTAATTAAAAATTTAAAAATTATATATTATTAAAAATGACGCAAGATAAAAAAAATTATAAATGATTCAAATAAATTTGTGTATTAAATATTTTTAATTTGATTAAATAAATTTATAAATTAATTAATTAAATTATAAATTATTTTATTTTATTTGTTAAATATATTTTTAAAAATTAATATTTATATTTGTCTAAAGTAAGGCTAAAGGCCATTGAGTTTTAGCCCCAAAATTATTTTAAAACTAGATTGATGTAAATTTTTTAATGAAAATTGTAATAAAAAATTACAATGACAACAATACATATATATATTTTAAAAAAATGACATAAAGTGTAAAAAATAATTTTGTTTTATTTCTGTATGATTCAGCATGCCTTAATTTCCTGTGATTTTGGTGCGCATGTCATGCATTTGTAGTCCAGATCGATGCTGCCACTCTCCTTTCTGACTCTATTAAAGAGCAATGGCAACTAATAAAAAACACAGCGAAATTTTGAAAATGATAATGATAATGCATTTGTAGTCTTTGGACGAAGTCTATGTCACGGACACAAACTGAGTGAAAATAACTTCTGAACGTAAAGTTTGAGGCACTGGTTAATGGTGACGTATTTTAAATTTGGTTATATTAGAATTAATTTTATTTTGAGCATCACGGCAACGATACAATAAAAAAATTGAGTTCGAACGATTAAATTGATAGTACCAGTAATTTTTTTTAAAGGGATAAAAATGATAGTTTATTCTAAAGTTAAATCAACACATTTGTTAATAAAACGTAATGTAATATTTTTTTTTTTTTGAAAATAGGATCATTTTTAAAAGGTTGAAATGACAAAAATTAAATTTTGAAAAATCGGAGTGAGAAAACATTTAGCTTTTTGATCCAATAAAAAAAGCATAGTGAAAAAGAAAATGATACAGTTGAACGGGAGGCTTGGTGCACTGAACTCCTCTTTTCAGGTCAATTATTTGAATTCTTGCTTAAAATATTGAACAAAATTCTCTCTCAGGCACCCACAAACTGAGCAAAAATGGAAATTAAATTTGCTGAATTTATATTAAGCAAATGAAATATCTATTTAAGTCTTTTCCTTTTTAAATATTGTGTGGGCTAAAAATGTTTTTTGTGGACAGGATAGGGAGAAAATTTAATTTCTTCCTTACGATAAAAAAGGAATTTTCTGAGCAAGCTTAAGCGCTGGAAGAGCATAGACCGTTTTCTCCGCTATATTAAATTCATGAAAATTATGTTAACTAGTTAAGTCTTTGAAAGAAGCTTATGTCATTAATTTTGTATGTTTTAAAAATATTTTTAGTAATTTTAATCTCAAATATTTTTAAAAATATATTATTTTAGTCATCATGTTTGTGAACAAAACACTAACGCAGTGATTTAATTTTGTTAATTAATATGAAACATCAACCACTAATGGACATTGTTAAAATTTAGATGAAAGCAAACAAAAGCATTTTTTCAATAAAATTGAGGATAAATTTAATCTCAATTTATAGATAATTAGCTCCAATTTCATTCAAAAAATAATATATTTTTCTTCCATCTAACTTTTAAATTCTTCATATTGAACAAAATTAATTAATTCACATAATCTGTCAACATTTTTCAAACAAACATGATGCTGGGGGTCTAAAATGGTGTATATTTTAAAAAATTATGACTAAAATAATAACAAAGATCTTTTAAAAAATTAATGACTAATTTCTTTTGCCGAATCAAAATAATAGTTTACTATAAATTTAAATCAGCATTACATGACTTGAAAAAATATAGCATACCAAGCTGGATCAAATAAACTCTTCAAAGGCACATTTGTTAACATGATGATTTTTTTCAAAATATGATATTTTTAAAAGATTAAAATAAAAAATAAATTTTGATTCTTATCACCCAATAAAAAAAATAGTGAAAGAGAAAATGATCCAATTGAACGTGAAGGTTGGTGTAGCAAAGTCTAGTTTCCAAGTCAATTATTTAGTTTCTTCTATAAAATTATTGAATAAAAGTTTTTCACATGGCTGATGTAAACTGAGTGAAAATGACACCCCAACGTAAATCTTGGTACATTGGTCAAAGGCTTTGTGTTTTTTGGGTGGCCTGTATATACTCTTGAAAATTGGTTTTATTTTGAACATTACGGTAATAATATAATAACAAAAAATTGAGACTAAAATATTTTCTTTAGAGACTTTGAAGTCTCTTCTACGATAACATTTTATTTCTTTTCATTGAATTTTATTTCAGAATGCTTTGAGTCTTTGACTAATCTCTCACAAAAGACACAAACATCGTGAAAATGACAGTTGAACGTGGAGCTTGGGGCATTATTGGTGCTTATGTATAATCCACCATGACTAATTTCTTTAAGATTCGACATTTATTAAAGTGCATAAATACATGACATATATTAGTTATGGACTATAAGCTACCAATTAAAATTATAAATTTTATAATATTAATTTAATTTTGATATATAAATTAACATTCACTTAATATTAATTTATCATTTTGGTGATATTTAAAAATAAAATTTTTAAATAAGATTAATTTTTAATTAAAAAATTAAAAATTTTATTTACAAGAATTACTAGTATTAAATTAATATTAATTGAATATCAATTCATATAAAAAATTAAATAAAAATAATAATACCATAATTTTAATATTAAATTAAGTTTACGGTAAACTTAATTAAAAAGTGACATTAATTAATATTTAAGTTTTGCATTTAGGAAACAATAGTTTGATGGGAGAATTACAAAGGGCTGAAAGTTCTTGAAACTATTGGAAACAATTTATTAATTTCATTTTGGAGTGAACTGCATCTCATATAAAATTTGTTTACCACATTGATTAAAAGTGATCTTTCTGAGAAAAGTGATATTTTTCAAGGAATATAAGTGCTTGAATCTTTTATTTTAGCAATTAGCTTGTTAGTTATAACTTGATTTTATTTTATCTGTTCTTTGAATTCTACAGTTCTTCAAAAGCCGCTTCAAAATGTTGAGAAATTCACATAAATCTAATAAATTGATAATTACTCTTCTCAATAAATTAATTTTAATAATATTTAATACATCATAAATTATTCTTAAATATGTTGTATACACAACAATAATAAATTATAAATATTACAACTTTATAAATTTTTATTTACACATACTTGTTGAATTCAAAGGTAAACTGAAGTAATCACTCCAAAACTTACCAACAATGTGTAATATTAATTAATTATTTATTGCAAGATCACAATACAAATAACTATAGGTAGTTACCTTATGTCACGACCCTAATTTTAGGGCACATGAAATCCATATACCATACACATATATTTTCCATAAATGTACATAATGCCATTCTTTATCATATAAACCAATACATATAAGTGCCCATACACATATACAATATACAGTTTACGTCTATAAACACCAGAGTAACAGTAGAAGCAAGGATCTTGCCTGTGACGTTCAGAGCAACTCTAGAGTACAAATATTTTGCAATTATAAAACATTGAGAGCCTAAAAACAATGTAGGCTCACCACTGGAGTACAACCTCTAGTCGATCACTTGGTTGCTGGACCAAACTCTGTGTCTTTATCTGAAAAATAGATCCACATCGTGTAGTGAGTTTTACAACTCAGTGAGCAGATAACACCCCCTATAACCTCTTAGGTCAACATATGGATGTACTTTTCATTTCAAAGTTTCTCATATTGAAAAGTTACATTCAGGAGTACATTCATATGGGACCCGCATTTCAAAACATCTCAATTCAAATCACATACAAATATCTGTAACCACATATGATACAAATTTATCTTAAATCGAATTTGATATGCAATAAAAATCAATTCTTTTATATAATGCTCAAGTATGTCATAACTTTCAATATACTCAATAGATAAACATGGAATGTGAGTTCATCACCCTTCTGCCTCCTCACATTACCATAGTCACAATCACAATAGGTAATCAGGGAATGTGAGTTCATCACCCTACTGCCTCCTCACATTACCACTGACTACAACTTCAATAGATCAACAGGGAATGTGAGTTCATCACCCTTCTGCCTCCTCACATTACCACTGTCATCATCACAATAGGTAATTAGCGAATGTGAGTTCATCACCCTACTGCCTCCTCACATTACCACTAATACCACCTTCACAATACCGTCTCAAGCCATATAATCTCGTCATTTCTCATCAATACATATATATTTTTATATGAATATATAAACATGTATAAAAGTGCATATCCATCATATGCAATGCATCATTATCAAATAATTCGCCATACAATCATATTCAACAACTTATCACTTTACATATCATTTCAAACAGAGCTTTCAGTCTCAGTACAAAATCTTTTATTATAATTTTTTTCAATCAGAGAAATCATATAAGCATGCCCATATCCAAGGCAACCATATCACTGTAAAATCAATGTCACATGTATAACATACTTTCTTTGACATGTAATGCGAAATACATGTAAAAATCACATGTTCAATGTATTTCAAAATTCATCTGTTATAAATTACCCATTCAGGGTTTATCACATATATATGCCCTTTCTCTAGGCAATCATATATCTCTATAAATCAATGTCATAAGCATATCATATTTTCTTTGCCATGTAATGCGAAATGCATTTAGAAATAACGTATCCAAAGCATTTCAAAATCTATTTCAAAAATCATACTCTTCTTGAACTAGATATCATTTCTCAATCATTTCAAATATTTCAAACCATTTCAGAAACATATGAACATATAAATAACATGTAATCATACTCATTTATCAATGGAAAGTTCAAGAAGAGTAAAAACAAGTTATAGGAAGAATTATCTACTCACAGTGTAAGGGCTCCGAATTGGACAGCCCTAAAATGCACTTTTCTAGTCTGAATTTGACCAAATAAGCTTCAAAAACGTGTCCGGAGGGTCCAAAAACCTTAAATGAGCTCGGGTACTGTTCACCGCCAGAAACACTATTCACCGTCACTATTCATCGCTGGAATTACTATTCATCCGCCACTATTCATGCCGGAAATTACTATTCACCGCCACATAAAAAGTTACCAAATGACCGAAAAAAATTACATATTCTAATGATTATTAAGCTTCTGAACCCATCTACGGTGTCAGATTTCTAATTTGAAGTCTCTAAGTAAGAGTTTCAGGAATTACCTTTTACCGAGATTTTCTACTTCAGATCTACGGTGATTCAACGGTTGATTTGAAAAACTGATCGGTCAAAACTGAAGTACTCTTCGTCTTGAATCCAATAACACTTTCAGTTTTGAGATTGAAAGTCCTTAAGCACTCCAAATCGAAAGATAAAATTTGATATTACTATTCACTCACTATGCATGCACTATTCCTTTTTTTTTTCTTTCCTTTTTCTTCTGAAATCGTTCGCCTCCGGTTTTCGTTTATCAACTTTCGTTTTCGTTTTTTTTTTTAAATATAATAATAATTATTAAATAATTAATAATAAGATTTTCTTTTATAAAAATTCATATAAATTCCATTTTTCATCATAAAATATCCCAAAAATTTTTAAAAATTTTCTTTCTCAGAAATCTTTAGTTAAACTCTTAAATCATAATTTTTCTTGATAAAAATCATAATAAAACAAATTTTAAAATAAATATCTTTATTCATATTAAAAGAAAGAATATTTCTAAAAATACCATAAAAATTCAATAGAGGCCGGTATAATTATTTTAAGCAACACAATATTTCTTTTACTTAAAAGTCCACTTACTTTTAACAAATCATAATCATTTCTACATAAATAAAAATATATTTGCTTATAGCGCACTAAAACATAAATTCTCATATTTCTTTTGTAATTCTTTAATCCATGTAATAAATATACATATTTTCTACGGTTCTTATCTCTATTGTCAAAATTCTCTCTTTTATTCTAAATTTCCTTTAATTGGAATTTTTGTTAAATTTTACGGTTATTACACCTTATCATCAACATCGGAATTTGATTCATAAGTTCAAAAGTATTTATCTTTCTTTACATTTCTAGATCTCGAGAAGGACAAATAACAACAGTAATTAACTAACTAATTTAAGAAGGAAAACTAGTCTCATATTTTCTAAGAAAATGTTGGTGCTGAAATTCACGAGACCAGTGTAAACTTACTCCTCCAACATCAATGCATGCGAATGATTAGCCAAATTTTCAGCTATCTGGTTATCGTCCCTGAATATATGCTTTAGCTGAATTTCCCAAGTCCTCCCAAGAAATGAGGAGAATGATTTTTATATAATTATTCAGTTACTGTGTGTTATTGTGAATACTAGGAATAATATATTTATAATTTAAGAGAAATAATAGTTTGTCCCTCTAAATTTTATAAGTGCAAATTTTGTCTCAATTTGCAGATAATTTTTTTTGTTAGATGTAACAGTGGAAGTTGTTTGAGGACGTGAAATTACAAATTTTTTTCTTGTTTTTTCTCTGATTTATGCTTATTCTTTATCTATAAAATCACGTTTGGTTTTTGGTAAAAAAAAAAATAGAAATACATTTAGTATTACACGAAAATAAATGAAATTTTTATTATTATTTTATATTTATTATGTTTTAAATAATACAAAAATAGAATAAAAAATTGACAAAAAAATAAAATTATTTTTAAAAAATAAAATTATTAAAATAAAAAATTTATTTAAAAATAATATAAATAAAATAATAATTAGTAATATAAATTTTTTATTAAAAATAATTTAAATATTATTTATTTTATTTTATTTAGTAATAATAAATACTTTATAATTTGTAAAAAAAAATTCTTTATTTTTTCTTTTAATTTTTAAATTATTTGAGGATTGTGTTTTCAATTTTTTACAAAATTGTTTACCTGTGCAAAAATGAAAAAAAAAAAAAAGGAACACCAGCGATGATGCAAAAACAAAATACAGAAAAAAACAAAAAAGAAAAGAAATGGAAAGATATAAATGAAAAAGTTATTTTATTTATTTCAAAATTGATTCCATTCCATCCGCGTTTTCTTTTGAGAGTTATTGTACATTCTATTGTACAATACAAAGTAAACCATATTTTCTTAGAGTTATATTCTATCAATTAAATATCATATATGATAGAATGAAAATTTAGATTTTCATTTCATCACCTCAAATGAATGTACTAAGCCTAAATTCTGAGAATAATCATTTGGGATTCGGATTTTTGAAGATATGGGGCGAAAATCCCTGATTTGAGATAAGAAGAACGAAAAACTAAGGCTACATTTTCATGTGGATGGAAAAGTCGGACAGTAGCGAAAATGGTGAGGAGAAAGGCTTTCCTGCCCCAGCTTTCACGTTGCCATCCTCCTCTGATTGAGGGATTTATTTTTTATTTTTAAAATTTATATTTGAGAGTGTAAAATTTTTTTATTTGATAGAAAAAATTATAACACAATTCTCTGGAAACGTTAATGTCTGAAAATAAAATTTTTCTCACCAAAAATTTTTTTAGCAGCGGATGGGAAATTTTTTTATGTAAAATAAAAAAAACTAATTTATTTTTATAATAAATATAACCAAAGAAATAAGAAATATTTTTAAAAAATTATCAAAAAATTTAAGTATAATAAAAAAGAGAAATAGATATTCTAAAAAAATATTACTTAAATATTTATAACAATTTTAGAAGTCAACTAAATATATTTTGTACATTTTAAAAAATTATTATTTTTATTAATAATTTTTTTAAAAATATAATTTCTAAAAATAAAAAATTTTATCTTATGCCAACGTCTAAGGACAACCACCGTATATTATATATATTTTAACAATTAAAGTTGACGTAAAATTTTATATGCGTTCGCACAACATAACACATTTTGTAAATAGAACGAAACGATAATTTTTAAAACTTTTTGCAAAAAATAAAAGTGATTCATAAATTAATTGAAATACATTATACTAAATTTAATTTATCTTTATAAAATTTGTTCAGAAGGCATTATCTTGTTTTGTTTTTTTTATATATGGCAAGTTTGAGACTGCAAATTACCCAAGCGTCTTTGTTATTGAACCATCATTAATTACTTATTGTTCATAGAAAAATATTAATGTCTCTGACGGTCATCTGTCATTCAAACTCTGAGGTCGACGCCGTGACTGAGAAAGCTCTAAACTCTACTTAAACCTCACGTCCCTTCAATTTTTTTTACAAGCGTCAATTTTTTCTTGAATCATTGTCTCAATTCAAAAATCTACAGATGATACAAAGTATAAAAGGATGAATAACTCAGTCTTGAGCCGGGCGCAATCCTAATTAGCTATGCCTTTTATCAGACAATTCACACCAATTAAAAAATAAATTTTGACAAAATGTTGGCATTAATCGCCGTGACCATATTATATATATATATATATATATATATATATATATATATATATATATATATATATATATATATATATATATATATATATATATATATATATATATATATATATATATTAGAATTGATTTTATTTTGAGCATTACGGAAAAGATACAAAAATAATTGAGTTCCAACGATTAAAGGGGTTAAAATGATAGTTTATTCTAAAATTAAATCAACACATTTGTTAATAAAATGTAATGTAATATTTTTTTAAAAAAATAGGATCATTTTTAAAAGATTAAAATGAAAAAAATTAAAATTTGAAAAATCAGAGTTAAAAAATATTTAGGAAGCGTTTGATATATGAAAAAAAATTTAATTTTTGAAAATAATGTTTTTAAAAAAATATAATTGATAATAATAATAACTTTTAAAAATGTATAAAAATGTTTGATTAATTTTTAAAATTATAAAAAATTTATAAATAATATTTTTTAAAAATCTTCATTTATGTATATAGTTTCTAAAATTTTATTATTTATTTATTTATTTTTTAATAAAAAAATATAATAAATTATTATTAATAATTTATTTGGTTTATATTAATTTTAAAATTATTAAAAAACATATTAAAAATTAATTTTTTTTATAAAAAAAATTATATAAAATATTAAAAAATACAATTATATTTTATTTTTGATAAAGATTCTTATTTTTATGATAATTTTTTCATAAAAATTTTTGTTTAAAAATCATTATCAAAATTTAAAATTTTAAAAAAATCACAATTTTCATTTTGAAATCAAATAAAGGAGTCTTCAATTTTGTAAACTTTTCAGAAATCTAAAATTTGTTCTCTTACAAAACACTCTCTTAACTTTTTGATCCAATAAAAAAAGCATAGTGAAAAAAAAAATGATACAGTTAAACGAAAAACTTGGTGCACTAAACTCCTCTTTCCAGGTCAATTATTTGGATTCTTGCTTAAAATCATTGAACAAAATTCTCTCTCACAGCACCCACAAACTGAGCAAAAATGACATCTAAACATAATCTCTCTGGAAGTATATATTAGCTTTCTTTTAGACCTCACATGATTGAAAATTTACAAATGGAAATTAAATTTGCTGAATTTATTTTAAGCTAATAAAATATCTATTTAAGTCTTTTCCTCTTTAAATATTGTGTGGGCTAAAAATGTTTTCGGTGGACATAATTCTCCACTAATAACCTGTCCAAGAATTAGAATAACAAGAAAATTTTCATACTTGCGATAAAATTTTTTAAGCAAGCTTAGACGCTGGAAGAGTACAGACCGTTTTTTCCAGCTATATTAAATTCATAAAAATTATGTTAACTAGTTAGATCTCTGGAAGAAGCTTATGTCATTAATTTTTTATCCTTCAAAAATATTTGTCGTAATTTTAATCTCAACTCTTTAAAAAAAATACATTATTTTAGTCATGATATCTATGAACAAAACACTAACGTAGTGATTTAATTTTGTTAATTAATATGAAACATTAACCACTAATGGGCATTGTTAAAAATTAGATAAAAGGAAAAAACACATTTTTTCAATAAAATTGAGGATAAATTTAATCTCAATTTATAGATAGTTAATTCCAATTTCATTGAAAAAATAATATATTTTTCTTCCATCTAACTTTTAAATTCTTCATATTGGACAAAATTAATTAATTCACATAATCTGTCAACATTTTTCAAACAAACATGACGTTGGAGACTAAAATGGTGTATATTTTAAAAAATTATGACTAAAATAATAACAAATATCTTTAAAAAAAATTAATGACCAATTTTTTTTTCTGGATCAAAATAAAGTTTACTTTAAATTTAAATCAGCATTACATGACTTGAAAAAATATAGCATACCAGGCTGGATCAAATAAACTCTTAAAAGCACAGTTGTTAACATTATGATTTTTTGAAAATATGATATTTTTAAAAGATTAAAATAAAAAAATTAAATTTTGATTCTTATCACTCAATAAAAAAAAATAGTGGAAGAGAAAATGATGCAGTTGAACGTGAAGGTTGGTGTAGTGAAGTCTTATTTCCAAGTCACTTATTTAGTTTCTTCTATAAAATCATTGAACAAAAGTCTTCCACACGGCTGACACAAACTGATTGAAAATGATGTCCCAACGTAAAGCTCGGTGCATTGGTCAAAGGCTTTGTGTTCCTTGGGTGACCCGTATATGCTCTTGAAAATTGGTTTTATCTTGAACATTGCGGCAATGATATAATAATAAAAAATTTGAGATTAAAATATTTTTTCTAGAGATAACACTTTATTTCTTTTCATCGAATTTTATTTCAGAATGCTTTGACTAGTCTCTAACAAAAGACGCAAATAGCGCGAAAATGACAGTTGAACATGGAGCTTGGGGCATCATTGGTGCTTATGTATAATCCACCATGACTAATTTCTTTAAGATACGACATTTATAAAAATGCAGAAATACACGATATATATTGGTTATGGACTATAAGCTACCAACTAAAATTATAACTTTTATAATATTATTTAATTTTAATATATAAATTGACATTCACTTAATATTAATTTATCATTCTCATGATATTTAGAAGTAAAATTTTTAAATAAAATTAATTTTTAATTCAAATAAAAAAAATTATCTACGAGAGTCATTAGTATCAAATCAATATTAATTGAATATCAATTCATATACAAAATTAAATAAAAACAAAACAAAACACCATAATTTCAATATTAAATTAAATTTAACGTCAAAATTTTGACCGTGACTTAATTAAGAGGTAATATTAATTAATATTTAAGCTTGGCATTTAGGAAACAATAGTTTGATGGAAGAATTACCTCTGTTTATGAATAATTACAAAGAGCTGAAAGTTCTTAAAATTATTGAAAACAATTTATTAATTTCATTTTGAAGTGAACTGCATCTCATATAAATTTTGTTTACCATATTGATTAAAGGTGATCTTTTTGAGAAAATTGATTTTTTTTCAAGGAATATAAGCGCTTGGACCTTTTATTTTAGCACTTAGCTTGTTAGCAAATAAGTTGATTTTCTTTTGTCTATATTCGAATTCTAATTCTACAGTTCTCGAGGAACCGCTTTAAAATGTGGATAAATTCACATAACTCTAAATTAATAATAACTGCTCTCAATAACATTAATTTTAATAATATTTATTCATAAATATTACAACTTGAAAATTTTTATTTACACATATCTGTTGAATTCACAGGTGAGCCGAAGTAATCACTCCAGAACTTACTAAAAATGTGTAATATTAATTATTTATTTATTACAAGATCGCAATACAAATAATTATAGATAGTTACCTTATCATCAACATAGGAATTTGATTCATAAGTTCAAAAACATTTATCTTTCTTTACATTTCTAGATCTCGAGAAGAAGAATTAACAACAGTAATTAGCTAACTAATTTAAGAAAGAAAACTAGTCTGATATTTTCTTACAAAATATTGGTGCTGAAATTCAGGAGATCAGTATAAACTGACTCCTCCAACATCAGTGCATGCGAACGATTAGCCAAATTTTCGGCTATCTGGTTATCGTCTCTGTATAAATGCTTTAGCTGAATTTCCCAAGTCCTCCCAAGAAATGAGTACAATGATTTATATATAATTATTCAGTTACTGTGTGTTATTGTGAATATTAGGAATAATATATTTATAATTTAAGAAAAATAGTAATCTGTCACTCTAAAGTTTATAAGTGCAAATTTTGTCTCAATTTTAAATCATTATAATGTCTCTTCTATGAAAACATTGAACAAATGTCTCTACCAGACGCAAACTAAGTGAAAATGACATTTAAACTTCTTTTTCTAAAACTGCTTTTTTCTGAATCCCAACTTTTCGTAAAGCCAGTGTATCTTCTATTTTTTGTTACCGCGAGATATATTGGCGGCTGCGGATCATTTTATTGCCATCACATTATCATAATTTATTATTATATATAAATTAATATTTAATTTATCGACAAATAATTTTTTATTTATTAATAATATTTAATATTATTTTTATTATGTGTTATAATTTAAATATTATTAATAAATAATTTTTTTATTGATCATATATATATATATATATATATATATATATATATATATATATTATATAATTTTGCAGACTCGTTATTTTTTCTTTTCTGGGAGTGCAACGCGACAGTGTGTCTTTCTCCAATTAATGGCTTCTACCTTTGTAATTCTTCAGCGTTTAGTCGCATCCTGGTTGATAAATTTCTCTACCCCTCACGGTGCCCAAAATGACTTTTTTAAAAAAATTTGAATGAGAGATTTTCTTAAGAAGAAAATTGAATTTTGCCAACGTCTCTTCTACCCTATACATACGCATATGAATTCTTTATTGTGTCCAAAGGTACAACAGAGAATGCTATCACGCCTCAATTTAATGAAACATGAATAATATAACTAACAGATAACTTTACTTTTATTTATTTGTGTACGACTTTACAATATCACATATAAAAAAAAATCATACGTTTACAAGTTTTTAGTATAGCCAATTATATATACCAAGTATACACTTATCATTATTACAGCAGAAGTAGTGATTCTACCTATAGCGTTCAGAGCATACTCTAGATTACAATGATATAATATTTTTAAACATTGCAAGTTTTGAAAGCAACGTAGGTTCATCTAGAGAAATAAGACAACTAGCTGATCACGTAACTGCAGGGACAACCTCTGTATTTTTATCTGAAAAACGTAGAAATATCGTGTAGTGAGTTTGACAATTCAGCGAGCAGGTAATAACTCCTATGAGATGCAACGCGTGGAGACGCGTGTAAGGGAGGATGAGCCTGAAATTTGAGATCTTAAGGTTTAGGCACTTTCTAGATCGATCTACGGTATTAATTTTTGCATTTGAAAACCACAGATAGAAGTTTCGAACATGACCTCTTTAGGTGGTTTTTTCCTTTATTTTCCAACCAATCTCCAGCCAATTTTCTAGAAACCAATCAAATGGATTTGTAGAACTCTTCGTCCTGAGTCTGTTAATGGTGGTGGTGTCGAAATCTGAGGTTCGAAAACAGTAAAATATTAAATGGAAGTTTTAGGGTTTTGGGAGAGAAAATTTGGAGAGAGAGAGGAAATCCAGATTTTCTGCTTGAGACCCTTAAAATATTTCGGGGGACCTTTCTACAAAAATTCAATTTTAGAGGGAGGTCCTTGCAAATTTTTCTTATTTACATTTTAACCTCGAAACTTTTAAGAAATTACATTTTAGCCCCCAAAACGTAAATTCTCATATTTTCTTTATAATTCTTCAACCCTTGTAATAAGTAAACATATTTCGACAGTTCTTATCTTCGTTTTCAAAATCCTCACCTTATTCAATTTTTTTTTTAATTTTAGGATTCTCTTTAATTTTAAGGCTATTACATTCTTCCCCCCTTAAAAAAATGCGTTCCCCGAATTTCATTACCATTGTTGTAAATAAACACTAACCTCATTGTTCAAATAAATATGGGTATCTAGTGTGTATATCATCCTCTCTTTTCCAAGTAGCCTTCTTAGAAGAGTGATTTTTCCATTTCACTTTAACTGTAGGTATTTCTTTTAAATGAAATTTTTTTACTTGTTTGTCTACTATCGCTATTGGTTATTTCTCATAAGTTAAATCTTCCTGTAACTGAATCTGTGGACACTATATAATATGTGTAGGATCCGATAAATACTTCTGTAGCATAGATACATGAAAAACTGGATGGACATTACCCAATTCAGGGGGTAAAGCCAAACGATAAGCTACTGGGTCAATTCTATCAAGAATTTCGAATGGTCCTATATACCGTGGACTTAACTTCCCTTTTTTCCCAAATCTTACTACTCCTTTCATAAGAGATATTTTCAAAAAAAAAAAACATGTTCACCTATGACAAATTTCAACGATTGACGTCTATTATCAACATAGGCTTTTTGTCTACTCTGAGCTAGTAATAACCTTTCCTTAATTAATTTTATCTTGACCAATGCATCTTGTACCATATCAAGCCTTAAAATCTTAGCTTTAACCATCTTAAACCATCCGATCGGAGAATGGCAACGTTTACCATACAGTGCCTCAAAAGGGGCTATTTGTATACTGGCTTAATAACTATTGTTATAAGAAAATTCAGCTAGAGGCAAAAATCTTTCCTAACTTTCTTGAAAGTCTAGCACACATGCCAGTAGCATGTCTTCTAAAATTTGGATGGTTCGCTCACACTGTCCATTTGTTTGAGGATGGAATGTAGTACTGAGATTTAACTTTGTGCCCAAAACTTCTTGAAAGGCTCTCCAAAAATGAGCTGTGAACTGTGGTCCTCGATTAGAAATAATTGATATTGGTACTCAATGAAGTCTTACTATTTCATTCAAATATAAACTTGCATACTGAGCTACGTTGTATGTGGTTTTCACTTGTAGAAAATGTAATGATTTAGTCAAACCTATAATTGATCGCCCATATTGAATCAAACCCTTTTGGTGTCCGCGGTAGCCCTGTAACAAAATCCATAGTTATTCTTTCCTATTTCTATTCAGGTATCTCCATCTGTTGGCCTTTGATGTTTTGCTTTTACCTACTAATAAGTTAAGTATCGAGAAACATAATCAACTATGTCTTTCTTCATACCATCCCACCAATAAATTTCTTTTAGATCCTTATACATTTTAGTTATTCCAAGATGAATGGTATATATGGATCTATGAGCTTCCTTTAAAATTTCTTTCTTAAGTTCTTCTTTATCAGCTTCATACAACCGCTTACGCAATTTTAGAATTCCTTCATGGTCTACAGTAAATTCAGTTTCACCACCATTTTTCACCTCTTAAATTTTTTTGCATAAATAGGCATCCTCTTTTTGTACTTTTTTCACCTGCTCAATCAATGATGATTGAAACTGTATATGGACTAATAGTATCCCGGGCTCCTTCACTTCCATTATTACCCCATGACTTTCTAACTTGTGCATTTCTTTAACCAACGGCCGCCTTACCACTATGATATGAGTCAAACTACTCATAGACTTCCTACTTAATGCAACAACCACTACATTGGCCTTACTTGGATGATATAGTATTATGCAGTCATAATCTTTAAGTAATTCCATCCATCGCCTTTTTCTCAAGTTAAGATCTTTTTGTTGAAAAATATATTTGAGACTTTTATGATCTGTATAAATTTTTCATCTCTCACCATACAGATAATGTCTCTAAATTTTGAAAGCAAAAACTACTACTGCCATTTCTAAGTCATGAGTCGGATAATTTTGTTCATATGGTTTATGTCACGCCCCTAATTTAAGAATGCGAATAACACTACTATCTGATAACTTTATCTTTATTTATTTGCAATTCACTTCATATTATGTCATAACAAGATAATATCAAACGTTTTACAAATTTCAACATAACTAATTATACATGCCAGGTCTACATTTAACAGTTTTACAGCGGAAACAAGAATCTTGCCTGTGACATTCAGAGCAAATTTAGAGTACATTTATATTACAATTTAATCACTGAGAGCCTAGAAACAATTTAGGTTCACCACGGAAGTACGAGACCTAGTCGATCAAGAAGCCGCAGGACCAAACTCTGGGTCTTTATTTGAAAAATATGTCAACCACATATAGTGAATTTTACAACTTAGTGAGCAAATAATACCTTCTATGACCTCTTAGGTCAATATATGGATGTACTCTTTATTTTTAAACTTATCACATTAAAAATCACAATTCAGAATTACATTCATATGGGACCCGTATTTCAAAATCATCTCTGTTCAAATTCGTATTCATATTCAATTCATAAGTACGATAATAAAATCATGGTATGCATAAATATAATTCATGTGAAAACATCTGGAGGATCCCATATCAGAACCACCATATCAGAGTTTGACCCCTTCCGTACTTTGGTGGTATAGGATTTGCCTAAACTCAGTATCCCGCTGAGGTTTGCCCTACTACCATTTAAGAAGACATGCGAAGGGACTCCATATGGGTATTTCCCAAGCACACAGCAAGGGAAGGCAAATAACATCTCATATAACTGACATCTTGCCCATATATAGGAGGCATTCCGCTCTCCATCACATATCATCTCCCATGTGTTGGCCCTCACACGAGGCTAGCACCACCTCCCCTGCTAGCCGAGGCAATCAAGGTGCGCACCAGGGTTAAGATTACCTGCTATTAGCAGACAGTGTTTCCAATAGGATTCCTCCACATAAAATATCATATGCACATATTCCATATAATTCAATATAAACTTTTCAATATAATACAGACTTTCAGTCTCAATATATTCCTCTGTCAAAACTTTTCAATCAAGGAATCACATATACATGCCCATATCTAAGGCAAACATATCACTGTATAAATTAATATCATGTGCATAACATATTTCATTTTCCTTATAATGAAAAATACATGTAAAATTCACATGTTCAATGTATTTCAAAATTCATTTCAAAAGTCATACTCTTCTTGAACTATATTTCAAATTGTAATCATTTTAGATCATTTTAATGCATTTCAGAAACATATCAAAGTGTAAATATCTCATAAATATAATCATATACATGCTCAAGTATCAAGAAGAGTATAGGGCAAGTTAAAGGAAGAATCATCTACTCACAAGGTAAGGGCTCCGAGTTGGACAGCCCCAAAATGAACTTTTCTAGTCTGAATTTGACCAAATAAACTTCAAAAATGTGTCCGTATGGTCCAAAAACTTAGGAAATGACCTCGAAATCTTGGTCAACGATGGTCAATGCTAAGGTACTGTTCACCGCCGAAATTACTATTCATTACTACTATTTATCGCTAAAAATCACTATTCACTGCTACTATTCATCGTAGGAAATAACTATTCACCGCCACATAAAAAGTTATCAAATGACCGAAAAGAATTCATATCCTAAGGTTTATCTAGCTCCTGAACCCATCTACAATGTTAGAATTTCAATTAGAGGTATCTGAATTTCAGAATTTACCTTTTTCATAGATTTTCTACTTTAAATCTACGGCGATTCAACGGCTGATTTGAAAAATTAATCGATCAAAATCGTAGTATTCTTCGTCCTGAATCTAGTAACACCTTCAGTTTTGAGATCGGAAGCCAATAGGCACTCCAGATCTAGAGAGAAAGTTGAAGGTTACTATTCATTCACTATTTCAATTTTCAGAAATCTCTCCGTCTCCGTCTCCGTCTTCGTGGTGTAGTCTCCCTCTTCCCCTTTTATTTTCTTTTTTTAATAATAATTATTATTATTTATTAAATGAATAATAAGATTTTATTTTATATAAATTCATACAAATTTCGTTTTTCATCCTAAAATATCCCAAAATTTTCTAAAAATTTACATTATCATAAAATCTTTAGTTAAACTCTTAAATCATAATTTTTCTTGATAAAAATCGTAATAAAACAAATTTCAAAACAAATATCTTTATTCATATTAAAAGAAAGAATATTTCTAAAAATACAACAAAAATTCATTAGAGGACAATATAATTATTGGTAGCAAAACAATAATTATTTTAATTAAAAGTATACTTACTTTTAGCAAAACATAATCATTTTTAAGCAAATAAAATATATTTGCAAATAGCAAAATACTATTATTTAAAAATAAAAATTACGTGCCAAAACATAAATTCTCATATTTCTTTTGTAATTAATCCACGTAAATAATAAACTTATTTTCACCAGTTCTTATCTCCATTTTCAAAATCCTCTCTTTAATTCAATTTTTTTAACTTAATTAAATTTATGGTTATTACAGTTTAAGCTGTATAGATGCATATGCAATGACTCAACCATTTTGCATCAACACACATTCTAATTCAATTCTCGATGCATCACAGTATACCGTGTATCCTCCGGTACCTTAAGGAATAGCCAATACTGGCGCCGTAGTCAAACATTCTTTGAGTTTCTAGAAACTTTTTTCACATTCATCTGACTAGTCAAATTTTATTCCCTTTCTTGTTAACCTCATCAAAGGAGCAGCTATTTTTGAAAATTCTTTAACGAATCTGTGGTAATAGCCTATTAACCCAAGAAAACTACGAATCTCTATAATTGTCGTAGAGTGTGGCCATTGCTGCTCCGCTTCTACCTTTTTAGGATCAACTTAAATACTATCTTTGATAATCACATGCTTAGGAAAGTAATACTTCTAAGTCAAAATTCACATTTTGAAAATTTGACATACAGCTGGTGTTCTCTTAGGGTTTGTAAAACTATCCTTAAATGTTGCTCATGCTCCTTTGAACTCTTTGAATATACCATAATATCATCTATGAATACAATAACAAATTGATCTAAGAAAGATTTAAATACTATATTCATCAAATCCATGAATGCAGTTGGAGCATTTGTTAAATTAAATGGCACTACTAAGAACTTATAGTGCCCGTACCAAGTCCTAAAAGCAGTTTTTGAAATATCCTCCTTCTTTATTCTCAATTGATAATACCCATATCTTAAATCAATTTTTGAAAAACATTGGGCACCTTGTAACTGATCAAATAGATCATCTATACGAGGTAATGGATACTTATTACATACTGTCACCTTATTCAACTATCTGTAATCAATACACAGCCGTAGTGATCTATCTTTCTTTTTCACAAATAGGACCGGAACACCCCCAAGGAGAAGTGTTAGGGCATATAAATCCCTCGTCTAACAAGTCTTGTAACTAGTTTTTCAATTCCTTAAGCTCAGTCAGTGACATTCTATATGGGGGTATAGAGATTGGTTGAGTTCCGGGAAGTAAATCGAAACTGAACTCAATTTCTCGTTCTGGGGGTAACACTAACAACTCCTCATGAAACACATCAGGAAATTCTCTAACCATTGAAACCTACTCTACTTGGTGTACTTCATATCAACATCTTTGACTACTACTAAATACCCTTGACATCCTTTTTGTAATAGCTTATGAGCTGTTAAAGCAGAGATTAAGTTACTAGGCACCTCATTATGATCTCCTTGTATAAAGAAGGAAGATTCTCCAGAAATATTAAACTTAATCACCTTAAGGTGACAGTCTAGAATGGCATGGCATGACGACTACCAATCCATTCCCAGTATCACATCAAAGTCTACCATATGTAATAACCGTAAAATTTAACAAAAATTCCAATTAAGGAAAATATGAGAATTTACGTTTTTAGCGTGTAATTTTTATTTTTAAATGATAGTATATGCTATAAGAAAATATATTTTTTATTTATTTAAAAATGATTATGTTTTTTTAAAAGTAAGTAAACTTTTAATTAAAATAAGTATTGTTTTGCTTAAAATAATTTTATTGGCCTCTAATGAATTTTTGTCATATTTTTAGAAATATTCTTTCTTTTATTATGTATAAAGATATTTATTTTGTCATTTGTTTTATTGAGATTTTTATCAAGAAAAATCATGATTTAAGAGTTTACTTAAAGGTTTATGAGAATGTAAATTTTTAGAAATTTTTGAGATATTTTTGGATGAAAAACGGAATTTATATGAATTTATATAAAAGAATATCCTATTATTTAATTATTAAATTATTATTATTATTATTATTATTAAAAAAAGATAAAAGGGAAAGAGAAAACCCGGGGGAGGAGGCAGACGGAGGAAACCGAGAGAGAGAGATGCATAGTGATTGAATAGTAACTTTCAACTTTTTCTCTAAATCTGGAGTGCTTACTGGCTTTCGATCTCAAAATTGAAGGTGCTACTGGATTCAAGATGAAGAATACTACGGTTTTGACCGATCAGTTTTTCAAATCAGCCGTTAAATTGCTGTAGATCTGAAGTAGAAAATTTCTGAAAAAGGTAATTTCTGAAACTTTTACTTAGAGACCTCCAATTGAAAATCTGACATCGTAGATAGATTCAGAAGCTAAATAAACATTAGGATATGTATTCTTTTCGGTCATTTGGTAACTTTTTATGTGGCGGTGAATAGTAATTTCTTACAATAAATAGCGGCGGTGAATAGTAATTTTCGGCGGTAAATAGTATTTTTCGATGGTGAACTGTACTCTGGGCGTTGACCAAGATTCTGAGGTCATTTTCTAGGTTTTTCGACCTTCCAGACTCATTTTTTAGGTCCATTTGATCAGATTTGACTTGAAAAAGTACATTTTAGAGCTGTCCAACTTGGAGCCCTTACCCTGTGAGTACATAACTCTTTCTATAACTTGCCCTATACTCTTCTTAAACTTTAATTATATAATTGATTATGTCTACAAGAGATTTATACTTTTATATGTATCTGAAATGGATTAAAGTATCTGGAATTGATTACTATCGAAAATATAGTTCAAGAAGAGTATAGTTTTGAAAATAAGATTTTTGAACTCATTGAATATATGATTTTACATGTATTTTTCATCGTATGTTAAAGGAAATATATTGTGCATATTGCATTGATTATTTGTAAATTTATATGATTACCTTGGAAAAGTGCAGGTTTATATAAAAAATCCTGATTGGGAAGTTTCTGACAGAGGAATTGTATTGAGATTGAAATTATGAATTTATACTGGAACCTCTATTTTGAATTATATGGTATATGTGCATATGGTATTTGTGGAAGAATCCTATTGGAATCACTGTATGCTAACAGCAAGGAATGTTAGCCTTGGTGCACCTTGATACCTTAGCTAACAGGGGTGGTGCTAGCCTCGTGTGACGACCAACACACGGGAGTCATGTGTTATTTGGGGAGAGCAGGATGCCTCTTATTATGTGTTATTTAGGGAGAGTAGAATGCCTCCTATTATCGATATGTGATTTACCCTTCCTTGCTGTGTGCTTGGGATTATTTATAGTATTGGTTCTAATATGGAAACCTCCTAAAGCATGTGAAACTTTTATTGCATCAAAATATTTGATTATAAACGTATTGTATTGTATTTGATTTTGAATATTGGATTATATTATTAAATGAAGATATTTGAAATACGGGTTCTATATGGATGTACTTTTGAATTGTACTTTCTATATGATAAATTTTAAAGTATAAGTCATCCATATGCTAACCTAAGAGGTTATAAAATGTTTTATCTGTTCACTGATTTGTAAAACTCACTATATGTTGTGGATATATTTTTCAAATAATGAGACAGAATCTGGTCCGGCGGATAGGTGATCATCTAGACTGTTTATTCTCTGGGTGAGCCTACATTGCTTCCAAGGCTCACGTTATTTGTACCTTATTGTATTTGTATTCTAGAGTATGCTTTATATGCCACAGGCAGGATCCTTGCTTCTGCTGTTACTTTAGTGTTTATAGACTTAATCTGTACATTGTATATGTATATGGGAATCTATATGTATCAGCTTACATGATGACGAATTGAATTATGCATATTTATAGGAATACCTATTCATAGTATATAGGTTTCAAGTGCCTTAAAATAAGGGGCGTGACAATATCTAGAACTATCAAATCTACAAGAGTCTCCTTATCTTCTATCAAAATCTTCCATTATTTATACACATCATTTACTAGTAAGAATTCTCCCATTGGAGTAGCAACCATGAAAGAACAATGTAAATTAGTAGGATCTCTATCCAATTTTTTAGCAAAGCATAGTGAAATATAAGAATGAGTAGAACCAGGATCGAGCAGAACATTTACTTTATGGGAACATACTGATAATGTACCTGTCATAACTGTATTTGAGGCCTAAGCATCCTATCGTGTCAAGGCAAAAACTTGTGCTTGTTCTCGGCCTCGACTTCCTGATCCTCTACCAGTACCACCACTACTTGCTTGAACTGAAGCTACTCCATTTGGTCGTGCTGGTACAGATGCAGAGGTTGAAGCTGGTTGAACTGATACTTAACTAAATTTTCGTAATTGTGGGCAATTACTCATTTAATGACCTATTTGTTCACACTTAAAACATGTATCAATTTCTCTGCGACACTGTCTAGTATAAGGCTTACCACAAATAGAACATGGTGGAATTGATCTTGAATCCTATTGGCTAATATGTCTCATATCTCTTTGATTCATTCTTTTCTTATTTATATTAACTGATGTCTGGTTAAAGCTACCAGATCCTGTTTGAGTTAAACACTGTGGATTTTGAAATCTTGGTCCTCTAACATTAGCATTATAACTATTCCGGGCCCTACTATCTCGATCTCTCTTTCTTCTCCTTAGACCTTCTATGTCTGCTTGCTGTCGTATTTTCATCATGCTAGCACAATCTACAGCTACTGAATAAGTTGAAAAATGATTCATCTGAAGACCCACCAATTTAAATAATGGACATATCAATCCCGAAACAAATCTCTTAATTCTATCTTTTTTAGTAGAAATCAGATATGGTGCATATCTAGATAACTGAGTAAAACGGATGTCATATTTAGAAACTGTCATATTCAGTGTTTGTTTTAATTCTTCAAATTCTCTAGCCCTCTTGTCCCTTTCACTCATTGGCAGGAAACGATTCATCAATGCTTCCTTAAATTCTTCCCACTCCATTGGTGGTAAAGTAACTTATCTTCCTAGTACCAGAGTCTCAAATCAAACTTGGGCCACATCTAATAGTTAAAAAGACATTAGTTCAACATATCTTCTAAGAGAACACCTTAAAGCTCTGAGAACTCGTTCCACAACATCAATGAATATATGTGGATCTTCCTGAATATCTGACCCCCAAACATTCGGGGGTTTCAACTTAAGAAATTACGGTAATGACACCTCAATCCCTGTGAACTTACCCTCTTGCTCAGTTGTTCTTCCTAGTTCATACGTTTCAAGAGCATTTTCTAGTGGTTAGCCATCCCTTCTGCCTTGTTCTACTATAAATCCATCCAATGTCTCTAAATTCCTATGTATGCTAGCAATCATATCAGCTATTCTATCATGTGGCTCCTAATGGGGTTCTACTCTCTCCTCAAGAACCCTTTTCGATACATGGGCCTGTTCATCAGGTCTCAAGGTTCTCATGCCCTGTGTATGCCCTCTACCTCTGCCTCTTCCTCTAGGTCGACGTCTACTATGGTATCTTTGTATTGGAATTATAGATTGTGAAGACTCTTCTATAGAGGGTCCACGATCTACAGCTTCTCTAGTAACCACTCTAGTTCTTGGTAACATCATAGACTATATAGAACAAAACACCTTTTTAATATATCATAATATTCAATTAAAACTTATACTAGGAACTTTAGCAAACTTAGAATAGAAAGGAAGTTAATATCTTATAGAATCCCTCAGCAACACCTGAAGTATAAATATGTCCAACTCATATCCATACTAAAAGTCTTACTAAAGAATCCTTTGCTCCGATAGCCATAGAGAAACCTAATGCTCTGATGCCAACTTGTCACGCCTCAATTTAATGGAACGCAAATAACATAACTAATAGATAACTTTAACTTTATTTATTTGCATACGACTTCACAATATTACATATTAGGAAAATATCATACGTTTACAAGTTTCCAGTATAACTAATTATACATACCAAGTCTACACTTATCATTATTATAGCAGAAACTGGGATCCTGCTTATGGCGTTCAGAGCATACTTTAGATTGTAATGACATAATATTTTAAAACATTTCAAACCTTGGAAGCAACGTAGGCTCACCCAGAGAATATAACACTTAATGGATCACGTAGCTGCAAGACCAACCTCTGTATCTTTATCTGAAAAATATAAAAATATCGTGTAGTGAGTTTGACAATTCAGTGAGTAGATAATACCTCCTATGACCTCTTAGATCAACGTAGGCTCACCCAGAAAATATAACACTTAGTGGATCACGTAGCTACAAGACCAACCTCTGTATCTTTATCTGAAAAATATAAAAATATCGTGTAGTGAGTTTGACAATTCAGTGAGCAGATAATACCTCCTATGATCTCTTAGATCAACATATGGATATACTCATATATTAAAATTTATCACATCAAAAATTATAGTTTAGAAGTACATCCATATGGGACCTGCATTTTCAAATATTCTCATTTCAAATCACATTCAGATATCTGTAACCATATGTGATACAATATGATCAATAATCAAACATTGATATGCATTAAAATCATTTCTTATAAAAATATTAGGAGGATCTTATATTAGAACCACCAAATTAGAGTTCAATCCCTTCTGTACTTTGTTGGTGTAGGATTTGCCTATACTAAGCATCTCAGCTAAGATTTGCCCTACCACCATTCAAGAGGACACGCGAAGGGACTCTAATATAGGTAGTTTACCAAGCACAAAGTAAGGGAAGGCAAAGCACATAACATATAACTGGCATCCCGCCCAGATAGAAGGCATCTCGCTCTCCATCACATAACATATCTCGTGTGTTAGCCTTCACACAAGACTAGCACCACTCCCTGCTAGTTGAGGTAATCAAGGTGCACCAGGGTTAACATCATCTGCTGTTAGCAAACAATTTTTAATAGGATTCTTCCACAGAAAATATCATATGGACATATCTCATATCATTCAAAACTGAGCTTTTAGAATAATACAGACTTTCAGTCTCAAAACAACTCATCTGTCATAAATTACCCAATCAGAGTTATCATATATACATGCTATTTCTCGAGACAATCATATAACTTAATAAATCAATGCCACATGCATAAATATTCATTTAATGAGAAATACATGTAGTATCAAATATACCATAAGTTCATAAATCTATTTTCAAATCTATACTCTTCTTGAACTATATTCTAAATTGTAAGCAGTTCAGATAATTTTAATGCATTTTAGAAAAATATAAAAGCGTAAATATCTTATAAATATACTCAATTACATATTTAAAGATCAAGAAGAGTATAGGGCAAGTCATAGAAAGAATCATCTACTCACAAAGTTAAGGTACCAAGTTGGACAACTCTAAAATCTACATTTTCAGTTCAAATTTGACAAAATAGACTCCAAAAATGAGTCCAGATGATCCAAAAACTTTGAAAATGACTTCGGATTTGTAAAATTTGATCTCCGGGAGTTCAGTCAACACAAGTCAACGTAACAGGGGCTGGATGTCACGCGTTGCACATGCCACCAGGGAGGCTGTGCGTAGGCATCACTAGCCGAGGGAGATGTGTTGTGTGGGGGCGCATGCAAGGGAGGATGAACCTGAAATTTGAGATCCTAAGGTTTTGGCACATTCTGGATCAATCTACAGTGTTAGTTTTTGCATTTGAAAGCCATAGATAGGAGTTTCGAACATTACTTCTTTAGGTGATTTTTCTTTCCATTTTCTAGCCAATTTCCAGCCATTTTTCTAGAAATCTATCAGATGGATTTGTAGAACTCTTCATCCTAAGTTCGTTGGTAGTAGTGGTGGTGGTGTTAAAATTTGAGGTCCGAGAACTATAGAATCTTAGAGATAAGTTTTAGGATTGCGAGGGAGAAAATTTGGAGGAGAGATAGAGAGGAAATCCGAATTTTCTTCTTCTTGAGTGGCTAAGGCTCTTAAAATATCCTGAGGGACCTTTCTGTAAAAATTTAAGAGGTCTTTGCAAATTTTTATTATTAACATTTTAACCCCAAAACTGTTAAAAAATTGTATTCTGGCCCCTAAAACATAAAATTCTCATATTTTCTTTATAATTCTTCAACCCTTGTAATAAGTAAACATATTTCAACGGTTCTTATCTTCGTTTTCAAAATCTCTAAGTTATGCAAAAAAAAATTTTAATTTTAAGGATATTACAAATGCTGTGTTTTCCAACTTTTTCGTTGCGTTTTAAATTTTTTTATTTTTAAATTTATTTTTGAAATTTAATTTTTTTCAAAAAATTATTTTTTATTTAAAAAATTAAAAATAATAAACTTTAAAAATATAAGAATTTTTTGAAAATTTGAATTTTTTCTTTTAAAATATTAAAATTTGTTAAAATTTTGATTTTTTTTATTTTAAAATTTATTTTTAATATATTTTTTAAGTTTAATCTTCTCAAAAAAATTAAATAGAAAATAAAATTTAACAAATTTTCAACAAAAAAATCTTTTCAAAAAATCCTTTTATTTTTATTTTTAGTTTTTTCTTTTTTTAAAAAAATAATTTTTTAAATACATTTAAAAATAAATTAAATTTTAAAAATAAATTTATAAAACAAAACAATTAACAGCACCCTTTGTACCTTTGGACACAGTAGAGATCCATACACCCACACTAGTGCATTGATTTCTCCGCTCACTTATCACTACTCGTAGTGACTAATGCGGCAGGATGCAGGAATAGAATGCATTTATAATATCCCAAAATTTTATTTTTAAATAATAATGTTTTGCTATAAAAAATATATTTTTATTGTAAATGATTATGTTTTTCTTAAAGGAAGTATATTTTTAATTAAAAGAATTATTATTTTGCTCAAAATAATTATATTAGATTTTAATAAATTTTTGTTGTATTTTTAGAAATATTCTTTCTCTTATTATATATAAAGATATTTATTTTGTGATTTGTTTTATTAAGTTTTTATAAAGAAAAATCATGATTTAAGAGTTTAACTAGAATGTAAATTTTTAGAATTTTTTTAGAATATTTTAGGATGAAAAATTGAATTTATATGAATTTATATAAAAGAAATCATATTATTTAATTATTAAATAATAATAATATTATTATTAATTAAAAAAAAAGAGAGGAAGGATTGGCAAGCAAACGTATCACGCAGCAGCAGCAGCAGCAGAGACAGAGAAAAAAAAACTCTTTCTCTCTCTAAAATTTTTTTAAAAACTTCTCTCTAAGATTTCTCCAATTCTAGAAGTCCAATTGAGATATCGGAGGTACCGTTGGACTCACGGCGGCGAGAGTTTCAAAACCCACCGATCATTTTCGCCGGAAGTTCGCTGGAATGTCGTCGGAATTTTGTGAATAGTAACTTCAAGGTAAATTTTCTAAAATACTGAATTTTTGATGGTTTTTGAAAATTTCAACTTAGGGCTTTTGTTAAGGATGTAGAATATTAGTTGTAGGATAAAATTTACGGTCAGAAAATATGATTTAGTGGTTTAATTTTGCAAATTTTACTTCGGTGAACAGTAACTGTAAATAGTGCCAAACAGTGCTTGTGAACAGTATTCTGCGCGTGAACAGTGCTTTCAGCCGCGCGTGAACATTGTTTCCGGCCGTGAACAGTGCCAGCGTCCCAGGGTCATTTTTTTAAGTTTTTGGACATTCCAGACTCATTTTTAATATCCAATTGATCAAATTCATATGGGAAACGTGGATTTTGGGGCTGTCCAATCTGGAGCCCTTACACTGTGAGTGAATGTAATTTACTATAACGCATTTTTAAATCCCTCTCATGTCCATGCATTTAAAACAAAGTTTTAATTATGAATAGCATAAATTGAATTTCATGTTTATATATTCTTAGAAACTATACGACATGCAGAACAGACCTCTAATAAGTCCCTCCTGAATTTATTATGAAAATGTGGTATTATGATACACTTTATTGAATCTTATAATTGTATCATCTTTCATATTGTTTCATATGATTTGTGTTATAAATGATACCTCACTATTTCATGGATATGGTGAAATTGAATTTGTATTTGAGTTTCAAATGTGTCATTGATACTGGATATTATGATTTATCTGGACTGGAATGAAAATGTTGTATTTCTGATTTTGGAGAATGAATTTCTATGCCGGAACTCTGTCCGAGGAATATCTTGGAAGGGAGGGATATATTTTGTCTTAAAAATAATTTTAACCTCATAATTTTCAATTGTTCTTTCAGCTTATATTTTTAATTAATTAAACTAGTTTATTTTGGAGGAATCATTGATATAAACACTGTTAGCTAGCGACAGAGATAGCTAGCCTTGGTGCACCATGAAACTTTAGCTAGCAAGAAAGTTGCTAGCCCCTTGTGCGAACGGGCACATGAGAATTGAATTATGAATAAGTATGGAGTTGAGTATGTCTCCTCCAATAACCAGTGGCAATTGGCCTGGTTACTTATGATGAGAATGAGGTGATTTACCCGTCCTATTACTGTGTGCTTAGGACAGTTAACATATGGAAAGGTCCGGGAGTTGAGGAGAGCTCCTCCCAACCTTATGATATGAATTATGAGAATATGGTGATTTACCCGTCCCATTGCTATGTGCTTGGGATAAAACAATGTATATGGTGATTGCTCTTATCAGGCTTTGTGCTTGGGTATAAAAATTATAATTATGGATCTACTTTGAGTCCTCCTCTAAATATTTTTTTTGTATATGAAGAGTTATCTTTCTATTTCCTTATCTGATTTTGAAATTATTGTTTATTATACTAAATCTTAAGATTTTAGATTTTCTTTTAACAAAATTTACCTTCTTTAAAACTTTAGTTTGTTGTTATATACATTGATTTAGATAATATTATATTCTACCATAATTTCTATTTATGAAAACTCGTGCGAATAGTCTGTTCTGTTTCAGTTATAGTAAACTATATTTGCTCACTGAGTTGTCAAACTCACTACACGATATTTCTACATTTTTTTTTTCAGATAGTTGACCAGCTAGACGACATGATCTCTGGGTGAGCCTACTTTGTTTCTAAGGCTCGTAGATTTTAATTTACATTGTACTTGTACTCTAGAGTAGCTCCATATATCACAGGCAGGATCTCAGCTTCCATTTGCAGAGTATTTATGTATATTTGAGATTATTGAAATTTTATAGTAAGCTCTCAAATGAATGTGATTATATTTTTGGTTACAATCTATACTATTTATGAGAAAATCATTTTTATGTATAATACTAGAGGCTTACGGGATGAGATTATTCTCAAAACTTGTGCCGGTTACGTACTTCTATTTTTGGGTCGTGACAGCATTGGTGCCCGCAAGTTCCCAAAGCACATTTATTTCTCCTGGCACGGCTCTTAAAATAAATTTATGATGAGGATTATTTGTCTTATTAAAAAAATGAGTCAAAAGAAATACCACGGTAAAAGTCACATAGCAGAATCACTTTTCATAGGAGGCTACTTATGAAAGAGAGAATAATATACGCGGCAGATACATATTTTTTTTTTTAGTGGTAAGGTTAGTATTTATTTGCAATTAGGGAGATGAAATTGATTTTAAAAAATGAGCAACTTAGTACAAGCCAAAATTTTATAAGGACCATGAATGTTGAGCACTAGAAATTATCAGTTGGTGACCACGTATTTTTTTTAAAAGACTCACCAATGAAAGAAGTAATGAGGTTTGGAAAGAAGGAAAAAGTTAAGCTCTAGTATATAGACTCTTTTGAACGAAGTAGGCAAAGTAATACATTGCCTAGCCTTGCCATCAGGATTGAGTAATGTGGATATAGACTTTCTTGCATCACTGTTAAGGAACTACTTATTAGATTCTTCTTATATTATCTAATTCCAAGAAATTTAATTGGACAAAAATTTAGCTTAACTAAGGGTACAATCGATGTTTATTAATCATCGACAAGAGAAAAACTTATGGATGAAAGATATCCCAAATTATTTGAGTAATAAGGTTGGTAACTTTGAATTATGTCTTGACTTCATTCCCTACATGTGGTAGGATAGGTTGAAATTCGGGGACCAAATTTCTTAAGGGGGGAAGAATGTAATATCCCAAAATTTTATTTTTAAATAATAATGTTTTGCTATAAAAAATATATTTTTATTGTAAATGATTATGTTTTTCTTAAAGGAAGTATATTTTTAATTAAAAGAATTATTGTTTTGCTCAAAATAATTATATTAGATTTTAATAAATTTTTGTTGTATTTTTAGAAATATTCTTTCTCTTATTATATATAAAGATATTTATTTTGTGATTTTTTTTATTAAGTTTTTATAAAGAAAAATCATGATTTAAGAGTTTAACTAGAATGTAAATTTTTAGAATTTTTTTAGAATATTTTAGGATGAAAAATTGAATTTATATGAATTTATATAAAAGAAATCATATTATTTAATTATTAAATAATAATAATATTATTATTAATTAAAAAAAAAGAGAGGAAGGATTGGCAAGCAAACGTATCACGCAGCAGCAGCAGAGACGGAGAAAAAAAACTCTTTCTCTCTCTAAAATTTTTTTAAAAACTTCTCTCTAAGATTTCTCCAATTCTAGAAGTCCAATTGAGATATCGGAGGTACCGTTGGACTCACGGCGGCGAGAGCTTCAAAACCCACCGATCATTTTCGTCGGAAGTTCGCCGGAATGTCGTCGGAATTTTGTGAATAGTAACTTCAAGGTAAATTTTCTAAAATACTGAATTTTTGATGGTTTTTGAAAATTTCAACTTAGGGCTTTTGTTAAGGATGTAGAATATTAATTGTAGGATAAAATTTACGGTCAGAAAATATGATTTAGTGGTTTAATTTTGCAAATTTTACTTCGGTGAACAGTAACTGTAAATAGTGCCAAACAGTGCTTGTGAACAGTATTCTGCGCGTGAACAGTGCTTTCAGCCGCGCGTGAACATGTTTCCGGCCGTGAACAGTGCCAGCGTCCCAGGGTCATTTTTTTAAGTTTTTGGACATTCCAGACTCATTTTTAATATCCAATTGATCAAATTCATATGGGAAACGTGGATTTTGGGGCTGTCCAATCTGGAGCCCTTACACTGTGAGTGAATATAATTTACTATAACGCATTTTTAAATCCCTCTCATGTCCATGCATTTAAAACAAAGTTTTAATTATGAATAGCATAAATTGAATTTCATGTTTATATATTCTTAGAAACTATACGACATGCAGAACAGACCTCTAATAAGTCCCTCCTGAATTTATGATGAAAATGTGGTATTATGATACACTTTATTGAATCTTATAATTGTATCATCTTTCATATTGTTTCATATGATTTGTGTTATAAATTATACCTCACTATTTCATGGATATGGTGAAATTGAATTTGTATTTGAGTTTCAAATGTGTCATTGATACTGGATATTATGATTTATCTGGACTGGAATGAAAATGTTGTATTTCTGATTTTGGAGAATGAATTTCTATGCCGGAACTCTGTCTGAGGAATATCTTGGAAGGGAGGGATATATTTTGTCTTAAAAATAATTTTAACCTCATAATTTTCAATTGTTCTTTCAGCTTATATTTTTGATTAATTAAACTAGTTTATTTTGGAGGAATCATTGATAGAAACACTGTTAGCTAGCGACAGAGATAGCTAGCCTTGGTGCACCATGAAACTTTAGCTAGCAAGAAAGTTGCTAGCCCCTTGTGCGAACGGGCACATGAGAATTGAATTATGAATAAGTATGGAGTTGAGTATGTCTCCTCCAATAACCAGTGGCAATTGGCCTGGTTACTTATGATGAGAATGAGGTGATTTACCCGTCCTATTACTGTGTGCTTAGGACAGTTAACATATGGAAAGGTCCGGGAGTTGAGGAGAGCTCCTCCCAACCTTATGATATGAATTATGAGAATATGGTGATTTACCCGTCCCATTGCTATGTGCTTGGGATAAAACAATGTATATGGTGATTGCCCTTACCAGGCTTTGTGCTTGGGTATAAAAATTATAATTATGGATCTACTTTGAGTCCTCCTCTAAATATTTATTTTGTATATGAAGAGTTATCTTTCTATTTTCTTATCTGATTTTGAAATTATTGTTTATTATACTAAATCTTAAGATTTTAGATTTTCTTTTAACAAAATTTACCTTCTTTAAAACTTTAGTTTGTTGTTATATACATTGATTTAGATAATATTATATTCTACCATAATTTCTATTTATGAAAACTCGTGCGAATGGTCTGTTCTGTTTCAGTTATAGTAAACTATATTTGCTCACTGAGTTGTCAAACTCACTACACGATATTTCTACATTTTTTTTTCAGATAGTTGACCAGCTAGACGACATGATCTTTGGGTGAGCCTACTTTGTTTCTAAGGCTCGTAGATTTTAATTTACATTGTACTTGTACTCTAGAGTAGCTCCATATATCACAGGCAGGATCTCAGCTTCCATTTGCAGAGTATTTATGTATATTTGAGATTATTGAAATTTTATAGTAAGCTCTCAAATGAATGTGATTATGTTTTTGGTTACAATCTATACTATTTATGAGAAAATCATTTATATGTATAATACTAGAGGCTTACGGGATGAGATTATTCTCAAAACCTGTGCCGGTTACGTACTTCTATTTTTGGGTCGTGACAAAGTTGGTATCAGAGCATTAGGTTTCCCTGTGACTATTGGAGCAAATGATTCTTTAGTAGGACCTTTAGTATGGGTATGAGCCGGACATATTTATACTTCTGGTGCTGCTGAAGGATTCTATAGGGTCGCTTTCCTTTCTATTCCAAGATTGCTAAAATTCCTAGTATAAGGTTTATTGAATATTGTGACATTTTTAAAAAAAAAATATCTATGGGTCAATTATTGCCTGAAAGTGAAAGGGATAGGCATCCTTGAGAATTTAAAAAAAAATTGAGACAAATGCCAATTACGATCGTTTCTGAATATAATATTCGTTTTACCCCGTTGTTTAGTTATGATAGACTTTGATGTGATACTGAGAATGGATTGGTTGATATCAAGCCATGTCATTTCGGAATGTCACTTTAAGGTGATTAAATTCAATATTCTTGGAGAATTTTCTTTCTTGATACAGAGAGACCATAGTGAGATATCCAATAATCTAATCTCTGCTTTAGCAGCCAATAAGTGATTACGAAAAGGTGCCAAGGATATTTGGCAGTGGTGAGAGATATTGATATGACGTATACCAGTGTAAATCAAGTTCTAGTGGTCAAAGAGTTTTCTGATGTAATTCCTGAAGAATTGCCAAAATTACCTCGAAACGTAAAAGAAAAAAAAAATTGGTATTGATTTACTTTCTGAAACCTAACCAGTGTCTGTCTATACCCCCTTATAGAATGATATTGACTAAACTTAAAAAAAAATAGTTACAATACTTGTTAGACGAAGGATTTATACTCTCTAGTGCTCTCCTTGAGGTGCTCTAGACCTATTTGTAGAAACGAAGGATGGATCACTACGATTATGCATAGATTATAGACAGTTGAATAAGGTGACAGTGTGAAAAAAAAATCCATTACCTCGTATCTGTTTAACCAGTTATAAGGTGTTTAGTATTTTTTTTTCAAAAAAAAAACTTGATTTGGGATATGAGTATCATGAATTGAGGATATTCAAAAAAAAAATTTTATGACTTATTATGGACATTATGAATTTTTGGTTATGTCATTTAGTTTGACAAATGTCCAAGCTTTATTCATAGACTTAATAAATAGAGTACTTAAGCCATTTCTGGATCAATTTGTTATTATAATTATTGACGATACACTAAAATATTACAAGATTTCGAAGGATCATAAGCAACATTTAAATATAGTTTTACAAACTCTAAAGGAGTATGTTTAGCAAGGATGGTATCCAAATAGACCTTAAGAAAATAAGAGTGGAACAGCAATGGCTACATTCTACTACAGTTACAGATGAAGATCCAAATCCAATTTGCGCTTCCTACGGTTGTCTGCCGTCCATTCTATTTGAGCAATAGTTGGATCAGGTACATGAACATATGCTTGTAAGGCATCAATCAACTCCTCAGCATTTGAAGCCGAGATAAGAAGTCGTCGTGCTGAGTGTGGGATAAACTTCTGTTCCACAGCTTGATCTAGAAAAGACAACAAACCATCAAAGAAATGATTAACATTTAACAAACCTATTGGTTTGTTATGCATATTTAGTTGTGCCCAAGAGACTATTTGGAAAATCTCCTCTAAAGTACCAAAACCACCTGGTAAGGCAATGAAGGCGTCAGCATTGCTCATCATTCTAGCCATGCGTTCATGCATGGAAGCTACTCTATATTCTTCCCCAATTGTTTTCCCTATGTTACTGGATGCAGCTAGAGCTGTAGGAATAATACCTAGAACTTGGCATCCTCCTACATGTGCAGCTGTAGCCACACACCCCATTAACCCACAGTTACCTCTACCATACACTAAATGAATTCTTCTCCTAGCCAGCACCATACCCAGATTTTGTGCTGCTTTAACATACTCCCCCTCTTTTCCAGGACTGGAACCACAAAAGACACAAATATTTCGAAACTGACGGAATACGGTTCCCTCCATAATTTCTATCACCTTAACTTTGAGTAAAGATAAAGATACTAATGTAAGCATTTATTGAACTCAGAGAAGGGGCATATTTATAATAGCTATGCAAATAGGCCGAGTATTATTAGAACAACTATGTGAGTGATTGGTGGTTATCAGCTAAATTAAAGAAAAAAAAATGACGGCAAGCATGTATATGTACAGTAATTATGACTGTGACCCATATTAGGCACATAAAGAGCATAAGATAAGATATCACCAGAAATCTGTCCTTTTCTTGTTGTCTTTGATGATGTCTTGATTCTTGTAGAAAAGTTGTAGCTGATAGCCGTCATTGTAAAAAAAAAAGAGTGAAAATGCAAACCAATTAATTGTTGAAGAGGAACAATCAAAAGGTTTATTTTGTTTTCTCAATGTTTTTGCCAGTCGACTATCGGTATTATTAAGTCGACTAGCTATTTTGAGAAATTTTAATTTGGACTGGTTAATTTACAGTTGATTGATTACATCTATTCTGAAGCAATCAACTGCATCCTACCAGTTAACTACGCACTCTTTGTTTTTCACAGACTTTTATAAGTTCGGAAATGTTTCTTTTCCACCGAATATCAACATCTTTAAAGTAGATTCTGGCACATATATTCAAAATTTGCGGCCACCGATTTTTGCCAAAATCGTAGATAGATTTTGTTTACAGATTTTCAAGAATTACGGCCACCGATTTTAATGCTTTTCAATGTTTGTCCAAATTTTTAACTTTCTATTTTGGCAGCATTCTCTATTATGCTTTTCGTCTGTTTCATTGCATTCTCCTTCATTAATGGTTGGCATTAAAGGCAAGGTTCTTTTCCCTCATTGCAACGAAAGATATTTTCTTTTCTTTGAAACTTAGTTATCCAAGTGGTTAGTAGGTAAAGTAATGAAAAGTTTGAAAGACATAGACAGATGATGACCTTATGGTGTTTTGACGACTGTAATAAAGAGAATTAGTAGTGTTGAAGTTCTTGAAGAATAAAATATGGGAAGTATAATTTAAATTAATCTTTGAACTCTTAATTTGAAAATATGGAGAATATTTTGAGAATTATGTCTGAAAATAATGAAAGGATCAAGGCACTTGAATTAAGGGATTATACCATACGAAGATGAGTTTAGTATCTAGGATTTGAATTATGTTGAGATTGAAAATTTATGTGTGAATAATTGTTGAGAAAGGAGAAATTATTTGTCCTTGATTGAATTTGCTCATATCCGTGGTTATTAGGCCAATATACAAATGACATCATTTGAGGTTATATATATAAAATAGTATAGATCTCCTAATAAGTTAGTACGTTGAGTAAAGTTAGGTCCGCAGTATATAGGATCAGCCCAGTAGCTTACCGTTGGGCTTTGCTATTTGAATTGAGTAATATTCATCCAATCTTTCACGTGTCTACCAGGCCCAACACATGTTATTCAATGTCGAGAAAATTCAGTTAGACAAAGATTTGTCATATGAGAAAAACAAAAATCAGTGACTATAGTAGATAGAAAAAAAAAATGTTCAAAAGAAATACCACGGTAAAAGTCACATAGCAGAATCACTTTTCATAGGAGGCTACTTATGAAAGAGAGAATAATATACGCGGCAGATACATATTTGTTTTTAGTGGTAAGGTTAGTATTTATTTGCAATTAGGGAGATGAAATTGATTAAAAAAAAATGAGCAACTTAGTACAAGCCAAAATTTTATAAGGACCATGAATGTTGAGCACTAGAAATTATCAGTTGGTGACCACGTATTTTTTTTAAAAGACTCACCAATGAAAGAAGTAATGAGGTTTGGAAAGAAGGAAAAAGTTAAGCTCTAGTATATAGACTCTTTTGAACGAAGTAGGCAAAGTAATACATTGCCTAGCCTTGCCATCAGGATTGAGTAATGTGGATATAGACTTTCTTGCATCACTGTTAAGGAACTACTTATTAGATTCTTCTTATATTATCTAATTCCAAGAAATTTAATTGGACAAAAATTTAGCTTAACTAAGGGTACAATCGATGTTTATTAATCATCGACAAGAGAAAAACTTATGGATGAAAGATATCCCAAATTATTTGAGTAATAAGGTTGGTAACTTTGAATTATGTCTTGACTTCATTCCCTACATGTGGTAGGATAGGTTGAAATTCGGGGACCAAATTTCTTAAGGGGGGAAGAATGTAATATCCCAAAATTTTATTTTTAAATAATAATGTTTTGCTATAAAAAATATATTTTTATTGTAAATGATTATGTTTTTCTTAAAGGAAGTATATTTTTAATTAAAAGAATTATTGTTTTGCTCAAAATAATTATATTAGATTTTAATAAATTTTTGTTGTATTTTTAGAAATATTCTTTCTCTTATTATATATAAAGATATTTATTTTGTGATTTTTTTTATTAAGTTTTTATAAAGAAAAATCATGATTTAAGAGTTTAACTAGAATGTAAATTTTTAGAATTTTTTTAGAATATTTTAGGATGAAAAATTGAATTTATATGAATTTATATAAAAGAAATCATATTATTTAATTATTAAATAATAATAATATTATTATTAATTAAAAAAAAAGAGAGGAAGGATTGGCAAGCAAACGTATCACGCAGCAGCAGCAGAGACGGAGAAAAAAAAACTCTTTCTCTCTCTAAATTTTTTTTAAAAACTTCTCTCTAAGATTTCTCCAATTCTAGAAGTCCAATTGAGATATCGGAGGTACCGTTGGACTCACGGCGGCGAGAGCTTCAAAACCCACCGATCATTTTCGTCGGAAGTTCGCCGGAATGTCGTCGGAATTTTGTGAATAGTAACTTCAAGGTAAATTTTCTAAAATACTGAATTTTTGATGGTTTTTGAAAATTTCAACTTAGGGCTTTTGTTAAGGATGTAGAATATTAATTGTAGGATAAAATTTACGGTCAGAAAATATGATTTAGTGGTTTAATTTTGCAAATTTTACTTCGGTGAACAGTAACTGTGAATAGTGCCAAACAGTGCTTGTGAACAGTATTCTGCGCGTGAACAGTGCTTTCAGCCGCGCGTGAACATTGTTTCCGGCCGTGAACAGTGCCAGCGTCCCAGGGTCATTTTTTTAAGTTTTTGGACATTCCAGACTCATTTTTAATATCCAATTGATCAAATTCATATGGGAAACGTGGATTTTGGGGCTGTCCAATCTGGAGCCCTTACACTGTGAGTGAATATAATTTACTATAACGCATTTTTAAATCCCTCTCATGTCCATGCATTTAAAACAAAGTTTAAATTATGAATAGCATAAATTGAATTTCATGTTTATATATTCTTAGAAACTATACGACATGCAGAACAGACCTCTAATAAGTCCCTCCTGAATTTATGATGAAAATATGGTATTATGATACACTTTATTGAATCTTATAATTGTATCATCTTTCATATTGTTTCATATGATTTGTGTTATAAATGATACCTCACTATTTCATGGATATGGTGAAATTGAATTTGTATTTGAGTTTCAAATGTGTCATTGATACTGGATATTATGATTTATCTGAACTGGAATGAAAATGTTGTATTTCTGATTTTGGAGAATGAATTTCTATGCCGGAACTCTGTCTGAGGAATATCTTGGAAGGGAGGGATATATTTTGTCTTAAAAATAATTTTAACCTCATAATTTTCAATTGTTCTTTCAGCTTATATTTTTGATTAATTAAACTAGTTTATTTTGGAGGAATCATTGATAGAAACACTGTTAGCTAGCGACAGAGATAGCTAGCCTTGGTGCACCATAAAACTTTAGCTAGCAAGAAAGTTGCTAGTCCCTTGTGCGAACGGGCACATGAGAATTGAATTATGAATAAGTATGGAGTTGAGTATGTCTCCTCCAATAACCAGTGGCAATTGGCCTGGTTACTTATGATGAGAATGAGGTGATTTACCCGTCCTATTGCTGTGTGCTTAGGACAGTTAACATATGGAAAGGTCCGGGAGTTGAGGAGAGCTCCTCCCAACCTTATGATATGAATTATGAGAATATGGTGATTTACCCGTCCCATTGTTATGTGCTTGGGATAAAACAATGTATATGGTGATTGCTCTTATCAGGCTTTGTGCTTGGGTATAAAAATTATAATTATGGATCTACTTTGAGTTCTCCTCTAAATATTTTTTTTGTATATGAAGAGTTATCTTTCTATTTCCTTATCTGATTTTGAAATTATTGTTTATTATACTAAATCTTAAGATTTTAGATTTTCTTTTAACAAAATTTACCTTCTTTAAAACTTTAGTTTGTTGTTATATACATTGATTTAGATAATATTATATTCTACCATAATTTCTATTTATGAAAACTCGTGCGAATAGTCTGTTCTGTTTCAGTTATAGTAAACTATATTTGCTCACTGAGTTGTCAAATTCACTACACGATATTTCTACATTTTTTTTTTTCAGATAGTTGACCAGCTAGACGACATGATCTCTGGGTGAGCCTACTTTGTTTCTAAGGCTCGTAGATTTTAATTTACATTGTACTTGTACTCTAGAGTAGCTCCATATATCACAGGCAGGATCTCAGCTTCCATTTGCAGAGTATTTATGTATATTTGAGATTATTGAAATTTTATAGTAAGCTCTCAAATGAATGTGATTATGTTTTTGGTTACAATCTATACTATTTATGAGAAAATCATTTTTATGTATAATACTAGATGCTTACGGGATGAGATTATTCTCAAAACTTATGCCGGTTACGTACTTCTATTTTTGGGTCGTGACAGCATTGGTGCCCGCAAGTTCCCAAAGCACATTTATTTCTCCTGACACGGCTCTTAAAATAAATTTATGATGAGGATTATTTGTCTTATTAAAAAACTGAGTCAAAATGACATCTGAACGTAAAGTTTGGGACACTGATTATATGTGATATTTTAAATTTTATCTTGAACGTTATGGCAACAATACAATAAAACAAATTAAGTTGGAACGATTAAATTGATAGTACTGATAAATTTTTTTAAGAGCTTAAAATGATAGTTTATTCTCAAGTTAAATCAACGCAATAAAATTTAATGTAATGATTTTTTTTGAAAATACGATCATTTTTAAAAGATTAAAATGACAAAAATTAAATTTTGAAAAATCGAAGTGAGAAAACATATATCCTTTTGATCCATTTAAAAAAGCATAGTGAAAAAGAAGATGATACAATTTTTTTTTATATACAAAGAAGATGGAAGCTTGGTGCACTGAACTCCTCTTTCCAAGTCAATTATTTGGATTCTTGCTTAAAGTCTTTGAACGAAATTCTCTCTCACAGGACCCACAAACTGAGCGAAATTGACATTTAATGGAAAAACTTAATTCCATGAATGGCAAATGCACTTAATATTTCCAACCTTGAGGTCTTTGTGAAAAGACATCACTTATAAACTGTTTTACAAAGGCATCCATATCTTCCTGAAACATCTGCTAGTAAAATGTAAGACAAAATGAAGTTTATTACATCATCGAGCCTGAATAATTAAATTTTCTGTGAAGTCTCTAATACGGTAAGTTGAACGAGTCCTTCGTCATTGTGCCCAACGCATATATATTTTGGCTCTGCTTTCACTCCTCCTTAATTTGAATTGCTAATAGTTTTCATTCTCTTCCTTATTATCATCATGGATTTAAGGATTCTACGAGTTTTGCATGCTTCTTTTGTTCTTCTGACACACTTGTCAAAAGTATTTGCAGACTCGCAGGTTGGCAATGCTTCTGTTAGGTGCATAGAGAGGGAGAAACAATCCCTGCTGGCTTTGAAACAAGGCTTCGTAGATCGCAATGGCTTTCTTTCTTCATGGGGAAATGGAGAAAATCAGAAAGAATGTTGCACATGGAAAGGTGTTCTTTGCAGCAACCGAAATGACCATGTGGTTAAACTTGATCTTCATGGTGATGGTTCACTTTATTTGGAAGGTACAATCTCTCCATCATTGGCCAATTTGTATCATTTGAATTATTTGGACCTCAGTTCCAACCAGTTTAGTAATTTTACCGAATTTCTAAAAGTCACTACTTCTTTAACCCGTTTGAAATATCTCAAACTCTCTAATCTGGATGTGGGAGGAAATATACCTTTCGAATTAGGAGATTTGTTTCGTTTGGAATATCTTGATCTTGGTGGGAATAGGCTTGACGGAGAAATTCCCACTCATCTTGGGAATCTATCCCGCTTAGTATATCTTGACATTGGGAATAATCTTTTAACTGGGAGAATACCTCACCAGCTTGGAAACCTTTCCGATTTGCAGCATCTTGATCTAAGTGGGCAATTTTTGACATCCAATCTAGAGTGGATGTCTCATCTTACGTCCTTAAATAGTCTTAATCTTGATGGTGTAGATCTTGGCTCTGCAGAGAACTGGATACAGCTAGTCAGTAATCTTTCTCTCCTTCAAGAATTGTACTTTGATTCATGTAATCTTAAAAACAATAAACCTTGGTCTTCTACTTTCAATAATATTAATTCCAGTTCCCTTACCACTGTTCGTCTCTCGTACAACAATTTGACATCCTTGGTGTTTCCATGGCTTTTGAGTTACAGTGATAGCCTAACTTATCTATCTCTTAGCAATGACCAACTAAATGGCCCCATACCAGAAGCCTTTGGAAACTTTACCTTATTGCAGGAATTCAGCCTTGAAGGGAACAATCTCGAAGGTGGGATACCTAAATCCTTGTTGGATATATGCAGTTTACGTCTGCTAGATATATCTGCCAACAATTTGAATGGGCTATTAGAAGAATTTTTTCCAACATCGAGTCGCTGTGCTAGCAGATCATTACAAGAGTTAGATTTGTTCAACAACCAAATTGCAGGGTCAGTGCCAGATCTTTCTCAATTTTCTTCTTTGCAAACATTACGTCTTGATTTCAATCGGTTAAATGGCACCTTAAGTGACAGGATTGGACAACTTTCAAATTTGGCAGACTTAACCCTTTCACATAACTCCTTACAGGGTGAGATCTCTGAATCTCATTTCTCAAGAATCTCTGAATTGCAAGTTTTAGACTTGTCTTTTAATGCATTGGTGTTTAATGTTAGTAGTGATTGGGTTCCCCCTTTTCAATTATACTATATTCGGTTAGCATCTTGCAAGTTGGGCCCTACCTTTCCCATGTGGCTTCAAACTCAAAAGGAATTTTATGAGTTAGATATTTCAAGTGCTTATATTTTTAATACCATTCCAGATTGGTTTTGGAAAACTTCTCTAAATTTGCAAACATTGAATCTTTCCTACAACCAAATTAGAGGCAAAATTCCAAATCTACCATTGGAATCTTTCAATCTTGACAGGGTGGACTTAAGTTCGAACATGTTTGAAGGCCCAATTCCATCATTTTTATCAAAGACGAGTCAATTATTATATATTTCCAACAACAAGTTTTCAAAAGCACACTCTCTCTTATGTGCTAACACGACTAAGGAGTTACTTTCCTTGGACTTGTCCAACAATGAATTTATAGAAGAGCTTCCAGAATGTTGGACGAGTTTCAAATCATTGGTCTTCCTTGATTTAAGAAACAATAAATTTTTTGGACATATTCCATCATCCATGGGTGCGATAACTAATATTCAAGCATTGCATTTAGGCAAAAACAATTTGATGGGAATGCTACCTCAATCTATAAGTAACTGCACTAAGCTGAAAATTTTTGAAGCTGAGAGTAACAACTTATTTGGACCAATACCAACATATATTGGAGAAACATGGCAAAATCTTGAAGTATTGAGTCTACGTTCTAATCATTTCAATGGTTCATTGCCGTTGAATATATGCCATCTTGCTCAATTGCAAATCTTGGACCTCTCTTTGAATAATATCTCTGGAAGTATACCTAAATGTTTCAACAATTTTTCTGCTTTGATTAAACAAGGTCATTCAAACGTAACTTCTCCTTTTATTTCTTGTCCTGGGGTATCTGAATACAAGATTTGCACAGTGTATGATCTAACAATATTTGATAGCCTATTACTTATGTGGAAAGGTAAGGAATCAGAATACAAAAAGACTTTGAGATTCGTTAGATGTATTGATCTCTCTAGCAACAAGTTGGTTGGGAAAATTCCAAAAGAGATCATGAATCTTACTGATTTAATTTCTTTGAACTTCTCAAGAAACATGTTAAGTGGAGAAATTCCTGAGGCCATTGAACAATTAAGATCGTTAGACGTTCTTGATCTGTCAAGGAATCACTTATCTGGCAAGATTCCATCTCAACTTTCTCAGTTAGGTCTTCTTGGTGTATTGGACCTATCATACAACAATTTGTCTGGTGAAATCCCAACGAGCCCACCTAAGCTTCAAAGCTTTGATGCCTCTAGCTATGTAGGAAATTCAGAACTTTGTGGGTCTCCCCTTTCCAAATGTCCCGAAAAGCAAACAAGGGAACATGATGCAAGAGAGAAGGATGATGATGAAGGCGATTTTCTGCACGGCTTTTACATTAGCATGGCAATTGGATTCATCGTAGGATTTTGGGGGGTTTGCTGCTCATTGTTTTTCAAGAAATCTTGGGGATATGCTTACTTCAAGTTCTTGAGTGATATATATGACAAGCTGTATGTGCTGGCAGCAATTAACATGGCCAAATTGAGGATGAGCATTAGAGCTTCAGAATGAAGGTATTTAACCCATCTCTCTCTCTGTCTCTAGTTGGTTTAAGATAAGTATATGTGAAATGAAGTCATTTTCAACAATAGTATAGTAATTCTATATAACAGCAAGCTTTAGGAGTCAAATTTATTAATGAAGAGTATATGATGAAAAATGAAATACAATCATGGTTTTGAGATATTTTTGGCTTATGTAATTCCTTAGATTTTGTTAGTGCTTCAATATTAGCCTTATTAATTAATTGTATAAATTGATATGGCGTATGTTGGTACTTGGTATATTTTTGGTGACAACATTGGGATAATAACTTGCATGCTTGAACCCAGGAATCATTAGATTTTCGGTGTGAGAAACTTTCTCTTGAGAAAATTTTTGGTCGTAAACTTTATGTTGAGTAAATATTCACCTGTATGAATTATACTTATATCTCCTCTAATTTTAAATTAAAACAAAAAATTTCTCTTAAAAATTATAAAATTTACACTCACAGTCACATACTTTCGAGTTTTAAAAGAAAACTAACTATTCTTTTTTATTTAAACTTTTTATAATTATTAATTTTGACATTTTATTATTTTTAATGCGTTGAATTAAATTTTTTATAAGTTCTTTAGAGAAAAATGCATAAAGTGTAATTAAGTTACATTAAAAAAATTTTGAATAAATTAAAAAATTTTGTATAAATTGAAACTATAAAGAATGTGAATATAAATTTTAAAAAATTAAAAAAAAAAGTGAATCTAATTTATTCTAATATATTTCAAATGATAGGTGGAGACCTATTTATTGTTTAAATTATGTAGTTCTTGCAGTATCGAACTTTAACACAAAGGTAATGAACCTCTATCTTTGTCTCTTTAATGTGTGAAATTCATTCCCAAATTAGCTAAACGTGATATTTTTTTTGGGAGAAGGAACATAAAGTGATCACTCTTAAAAAAGGTTTTTAAATTCTTACAAAAAAAAAAATCACTTTCAAATTTTCTTATATTGAATGTTTTTAAAAATAATAATTTATACCAAAAGCATAAAATGGTTTCGAAAGGAAAAACCCATCTAATTCAAATACCACATGTATGCACTGAACTTTGGTATAAAAAACTTTTGTTGTGAAGAACTTTGATTTGAAAATATATCTTGAATGGTGATTTGCCTTTGTCCTTTAAAATTTTATGGTTCTTGGATGGCTTTTTCTTTTAGCAGTTAATTTTTATTAGCTAACAAATTGATTTACTTGGGTTGTTTAAAATATATATCTAGCTGTTGAAGGAGATGCCTCAGCAAACTTTGTCTTACATGCTGTAATTTGAAGTCTCGGATGAATCAGAAATAAAGCATTTGCTTTGTGAAGGATGATCCAGTTTATGATTAGGAAAATAATTGTTGGAGGAGGCTTTATTTCGTAGTTTACTTTGCAAAATATTTGTAATGTAAAATCATCGTACACTTGTTTGATTTTCAAAGATCAATTTATAAGAAATGATGAGGTATATTTTATATTTTTGGTACATAAAAGAAACTCATCAAAATCAGAACATATTGAGAGTTTATAATAATAATAATACATTATATATTAAAAAAAATTTCACAACGAGAATTAAATCTAATCCTTAATTCTTTATTCAATAATATTTTGATTCTTTTACAAGAAATTCAATCAGAAAATTAATTAGAATAATTTAATTTGAAGGCCACAAGATCATATTTAGTGGATTTTCGTCACAAGAGTGAGTGATTGACAAAAAGCAAGAGAACTTCGGAGTTTATATTAAAATGAATAACTATCTTTCAAAAGATCTCATTCTTCTAAGGAATAATTAATTCATGGGTTCGCATGAGGAATGTCTAATATTTTATCTTTATATAAATAAAGATACTAGAATTTTTCTTTGAATTTGAATAAAGATACTAATTCCATGGTAGAAAAGTTTCCCTTTTACAAAGTTAAACATTTTATAATTGATAATATTTTTATTGGGTCAATTGAGTTCAATAAGCCCAATCCATTTAAAGAAATTTCGATTGCAGGAGTTATAAAAACACCAACCCAAGTCCCAAAAAAAAATAAAAAATACCAATTGTTTTCTACTGTATTTAGTCATATCTGCTTCATGTCGTTGTTATCTTTACTCGTCGTTACGGTTACTGAGAGTGTGAAGTATATGCTTTGTAAATTAATTATAATTAATAAAACTTTTATTTAGTAAAATATTTTATCTTTTTTCATTTCTGCAGTGAAATTTTGCTTCTCTCTTTTCTGCACTCTGCAAGAGACTAGCTAACATCATACGTACGGTGGGGATCCTCCTTTGTTTCTGAAGGAATATTATTCTCTTCTTCTGTTTTTTATATATTTTTTCTTTGTTAATATTTTATCAAATGATTCTCTTTTCTTTTCAACAATTAATGAATGTATACCAATAAACAATTATTAACATATACCAAATTAAAGATCTTTTAAATCAAATTTAATCCTCCCCACGTTTTAATTTACCCTTTCTTACTTTATTTAGTGTGGCTTCTAGGTTGACCAATAATTTTATTTGTCTTTTTTTTTTAAAGTATTTTTAGAGACTATGTTACGATAAAAACGCCTTAAGAAATGTCTTCAAGAACCGAATTTATTTTCTCACTTCAGTCCAACACTTGTTAGTATTTGTCCAATTATTTCAATTTAATAGGAAATATGATCTCAATTATTAGGCGGAATAAATAATTTAATATGATGTCTTCAATATAATTTTGCTTTTCAATACTATTTCTTAAATGCTTATATTTTCAATCTTAATTTTCCAATGGATATGAATAATGTTTAAGTTGATATTATATACAATAAATTAAATTAACGGTGATTTAGACATTTGAGTATTGAATCTTGTCTTTGACTAATTTTTAAGTAGATTTGATTATGGTCTAAACTTAATTATATACACATTGGGTTTTTTGAAAGAAAAACTTAAAGGGGCCTGGATTCAAGCCCAATTAATTTTTGTTTTCACATTTAAGTCCAAGATTGGCCCGATAAAATATTATTTAAATTTTTAAAATCAATTCTAAATAACAAGCATATATCATTTTTAAAAGAAAATAATAATATTTTTAAAACATAATAGAGGTGTGCATATAGTTAATGTAAAATTCAAAGAAAATTTGTGTATATTTTTTAAAATAGATAAAATAAGTGTATTTAATACATATTTCAAAAAATAATATTAAAGTATTTTACTCTTAATTGTTTTACCCTTAAATTATTACATGAAACACTTATCAATTTCAAGTTGGACTAAAGCATCATATTAATAGGAGTATCATTTTATACAATTCTTGTATATATCAATTTTGAGTCTATCAAGATGAAATCCATATTTAGGATACGATCTTTACCAATTTTAATTAATTTAGATTGTTATAAAATATTTGTTCAAATAAACTCAATGATAGTCTAATCATAATGCCTCAATAAAATGTCCACAAATTTTGATTAAATTAGGAAAAGCACAATTATAATACCTCATTAAATAAAATAAGTAATATTTTTCATATTTGGTCAACAAGAGAAAGATATCACAATTAGTTAGAGTTTAGAGATTCTACTAAAGAAAAAGGCTAGTCAATATTAGACTAAAGTGGGAGTTTCTTCTTCGTAAAGTTTAAAAGTTAAATTAGCACAAATTATGACATTAGAAAAAAATGCTTTAAATAAGAAATTTACGAGAGTCATTAAATAAAACTTACAAAGAGTGGAATTATAATATCTCATGAAATACAATAAATAAAATCTTTCACATTTGTTCATTATTATAATTATAAAACTAACCTCGATTAAAGTGAATGAAAAAAAATTAAGTATCATAATTTATTTCAATCTGAACATGCATTAAACTACCTTATAATTAAAAAAATTTAATAAATTAGAGTTTTCAGAGTTAGTATTATCTTATGATCTTGTGTATTGCCTAACTTGCTAATTATTTAAATAATAAGGACATTAGATTCAAATGCAATTATATACATATACATATATACATACATACATACATACATACATATATATATATATATATATATATATATATATATATATATATATATATATATATATTAGCTCGACTTTATTAATTAATAATAAAAAATTATTTCTCGATTATTGTTAGGTAAACCATTTCGTGCGATCCTGTCGGAAACAGTTCTAACAAGAAGGATAAATTAATTAAAATTATAAAATATAATAAAACAGCTAAACTCCAAGTTAATATAAAAATTGAATTGGCATCGCTTGCCTAGGTTCATTTATTTATGTAATTAACTCTCGCAGAGAAAAAAATTATGGATGATGTTTTTTTTTGTTTTTTTTTAAGTTATATTTAAAATTATTTTATAAAATAAAAGTAAAAAAAATCTATTCGATAAACTATTTTAAAATGTACTAGGCCCAATCCATCTAAAGAAATTTCAATTGCAAGTTATAAAAACACCAATGCCTTGAACGTGTTATTCCACGGAGCAGTTGCACAATTAATAATCTTTTCTCGTCGTTACCGTTACTGAGAGTGTGAAGTATATGCTTTGTAAATTAATTATAATTAATTAAATTTTTATTTAGTCAAATATTTTATCTTTTTTCATTTCCGCAGTAAAATTTTGCTTCTCTCTTTTCTGCACTCTGCAAAAGACTAGCTAGCATCATACGTACAGTGTGGCTTCTAGGCTGACCAATAACTTTATTTGTCTTTTTATTATTTTTTCTTTTCAAAATATTTTTAGAGACTATATGTTACCATAAAAATGCCTTAACAAACGTTTGCTTCAAGAATCGAATTTATTTTCTCACTTCACTTTCACTTTGTCCAACACTTGTTAGTATTTGTCCAATTATTTCAATTTAATAGGAAATATGATCTCAATTATTAGGCAGAATAAATAATTTAATATGATTTCTTCAATATAATTTATTAATTAATGATATAATTTTGCTTTTTAATACTATTTCTTAAATGCTTATATTTGTGCTCATCTATATAAATACAAAAACCTAGTCATTTTCTAATAGATTTACGTATCAACATTTTTCACACTGTTAATATAAAGTTAGATAATTAGCAACGAATAAAATGGGTTGAATTCCTACAATTTTAAAACAATATTTTTATGATAAATTTGTCAATATTTTATTAAGTATCCATCAAACTTTACACTAATATTGTTATTGTAATAACCGTAAAATTTAACGAAAAATTCTAATTAAAGGGAATGTAGAATAAAAAAGAGAATTTTGACAATAGAGATAAGAACCAGTGAAAATATGTATATTTATTACATAGATTAAAGAATTACAAAAGAAATATGAGAATTTATATTTTGGCGCGCTATTAGCAAAAATATTATTATTTATGTAGAAATAATTATGATTTGTTAAAAGTAAGTTGACTTTTAAGTAAAAGAAGTATTGTGTTGCTTAAAATAATTATATCGGCATCTATTGAATTTTTATGGTATTTTTAGAAATATTCTTTCTTTTAATATGAATAAAGATATTTGTTTTGAAATTTGTTTTAATATGATTTTTATCAAGAAAAATTATGATTTAAGAGTTTAACTAAAGATTTACGAGAATGGAAATTTTTAGAAATTTTTGGGATATTTTATGATGAAAAATGGAATTTATATGAATTTTTATAAAAGAAAATCTTATTCTTAATTATTTAATAATTATTATAATATTTAAAAAAAAAAGGGAAAGAGCAGCCGTATGTTAAATTGAAACCGGGGCAACGAAATATCAAAAAAGAAAAAGAAAAAAAATGGAAGATGCATAGTAATGAATAGTGAGTGAATAGTGATCTCAAAATTTATTTTTCGATTTGGAGTGCTTAAAGGCTTCCAATACCAAAACTAAAAGTGTTATTGGATTCACGACGAAGAGTACTTCAGTTTTGACCGATCAATTTTTCAAATCAACCGTTGAATCGCCGTAGATCTGAAGTAGAAAATCTCGGTAAAAGGTAAGTTCTGAAAAACCTTACTTAGAGACCTCAAATTAGAAATCTGACACCATAGATGGGTTCAGAAGCTTGATAAACATTAGAATATATAATTTTTTCGGTCATTTGGTAACTTTTTATGTGGCGGTGAATAGTAATTTTCGGCATGAATAATGGCGGATGAATAGTAATTTCGACGATGAATAGTGACTGTGAATAGTATTTCTGGCGGTGAACAGTACCCGAGCTCATTTAAGGTTTTTGGACCCTCCGGACACGTTTTTGAAGCTTCTTTGGTCAAATTCAGACTAGAAACGAGGATTTTAGGGCTGTCCAATCTGGAGCCCTTACCTGTGAGTAGATAATTCTTCCTATAGCTTACTTTTACTCTTTTTGAACTTTTCATTGATAAATGAGTATGATTACATGTTATTTATATGTTCATATGTTTCTGAAATGGTTTGAAATATTTGAAATGATTGAAAAATGATATCTAGTTCAAGAAGAGTATGAGTTTTGAAATAGATTTTGAAATGCTTTGAATACGATAATTCTAAATGCATTTCGCATTTCATGGCAAAGAAAAAATGATATGCATGTGGCATTAATTTTACAGTGTTATATTTGCCTCGAATATGGGCACGATTATATGATTTCTCTGATTGAAAAATTTATAATAAAAGATTTTGTACTGAGACTGAAAGCTTTGTTTTGAATGATATGTAAAGTGGTAAATTGCCGAATATGATTGTATGGCGAATTGTTTGATAATAATTCATTGCATATGATGGATATGCACTTTTTTACATGTTTATATATTCATATAAATATATATATGTATTGATGAGAAATGACGAGATTATATGGCTTGAGACGATATTGTGAAGGTGGTATTAGTGGTAATGTGAGGAGGCAGTAGGGTGATGAACTCACATTCCCTAATTACCTATTGTGATGATGACAGTGGTAATGTGAGGAGGCAGAAGGGTGATGAACTCACATTCCCTGTTGATCTATTGAAGTTGTACTCAGTGGTAATGTGAGGAGACAGTAGGGTGATGAACTCACATTCCCTGATTACCTATTGTGATTGTGACTATGGTAATGTGAGGAGGCAGAAGGGTGATGAACTCACATTCCATATTTATCTATTGAGTTTATTGAAAGTTGTGACATACTTGAGTATTATATAAAAGAATTGATTTTTATTGCATAACAAATTCGATTTAAGATCAATTTGTATCATATGTGGTTACAGATATTTGTATGTGATTTGAACTGAGATGTTTTGAAATGCGGGTCCCATATGAATGTACTCCTGAATGTAACTTTTCAATATGAGAAACTTTGAAATGAAAAGTACATCCATATGTTGACCTAAGAGGTTATAGGGGGTGTTATCTGCTCACTGAGTTGTAAAACTCACTACACGATGTGGATCTATTTTTCAGATAAAGACACAGAGTTTGGTCCAGCAACCAAGTGATCGACTAGAGGTTGTACTCCAGTGGTGAGCCTACATTGTTTCTAGGCTCTCAATGTTTTATAATTGCAAAATATTTGTACTCTAGAGTTGCTCTGAACGTCACAGGTAGGATCCTTACTTCTACTGTTACTCTGGTGTTTATAGACGTAAACTGTATATTGTATATGTGTATGAGAACTTATATGTATTGGTTTATATGATAAAGAATGGCATTACGTACATTTATGAAAAATATATGTGTATGGTATATGGATTTCACGTGCCCTAAAATTAGGGTCGTGACAAGTTGGTATCAGAGCATTAGGTTTCCCTGTGACAATCAGAGCAAAGGATTCTTTAGTAGGACCTTTTGTATCGATATGAGCCGGACATATTTATACTTCAGGTGCTGCTGAGGGATTCTATAGGATTTCAAATTCCTTTCTATTCGAAGTTGTTAAAGTTTATAGTATAAGATAGATTGAATATTGTGACATCTTAAAAGGTATCTATGGATCAATTACAGCTTGAAAGTAAAAGAGATATGCGTCTTAAAGAATTTAAAGAATTGAGACAGATACCAAATATGATGGTTTCTGAATGTGACATCCGTTGTACCGGTTGTCTAGATATGGTAGACTGTGATGTGATATTGAGAATGAATTTGTTGGCATTATGTCATGTCATTTTGAAATGTCATTATATGGTGATTAAATTCAATTATTGAGGAATTTTCTTTCTTGATACAAGGGGATCGTAATGAGATACCCAGTAATCTAATTTCTGCTTTAGCAGTCCATAAGTGACTATAAAAAGGTGCCAAGGATAGTTGGCAGTAGTGAGAGATGTTGATATAAAGTATACCACTGTAAATTAAGTTTTAGTGGTTAGAAAATTTTCTGATGTAATTCTTGAAGAATTTCCAGGATTACCTCGAAACGTAAAATATAATTTGGTGTTGATTTATTTCCTGGAACCCAACCAGTGTCTATACCTCTATATATAAGAGCACCGACTGAACTCAAGGAATTGATGGATCAGTTGAGACACTTGTTAGACTAGGAATTTATATACGCTATTGCTATTACTTGGAATGCTTCAGTTCTATCTATGAAAAAGAAAGATGGATCACTATGACTATGCATAGAATAAAGTGACAATGTGAAATAAATACTCATTACCTCATATAGATGATATGTTTGACCAGCTACAAGGTGCTCAACATTTTAAAAAAAAAATTGAATTGATTTGATATATGGATCTCATCAATTGAGGATAAGGGAAGAGGATATTCAAAAAATTTCTTTTAGGACTCGTTATGGTATTATGAGTTCTTGGTAATGTCATTTAGTCTGACAAATGCCCAGTTGCATTCAAGGACTTGAAAAAAAAGAAGAGTATTGAAGCCATCTCTGAATTAATTTGTTATTATAATTATGAGTGCAGATGATCATAAGCAATATTTAAAGATAGTATTACAAACTCCAAGGGAGTATCAGCTATATGCTAAGTTCTCAAAATATGAATTTTGACTTAGTAATAGTACTTTCTTAAGGTATGTGGCTAGCAAGATGGTATATAAGATAACTCTAAGAAAGTAAAAGTGGTACAGCAATGTCCACATCTTGCTACAGTTACAGATGAAAATCCAAGTCCAATTTACGCTTTCTGCTATGGTCTGTTGTCCATTCTATTTGAGCTGTGATTGGATCAGGTACATGAACATATGCTTGTAAAGCATCAATCAACTCCTCAGCATCTGAAGCTAAGATGAGAATTCGTCGTGCTGAGTGTGGGATAAACCTTTGTTCCACAGCATGATCAAGGAAAGATAACAAACCATCAAAGAAGTGATTAACATTTAATAAACCTATTGGTTTGTGATGCATATTCAGTTGTGCCCAAGAGACTATTTGGAAAATCTCCTCTAAAGTACCAAAACCACCTGGTAAGGCAATAAAGACGTCAGCATTGCTCATCATTCTAGCCATGCGTTCATGCATGGAAGCTACTCTATATTCTTCCCCAATTGTTTTCCCTATGTTGCTGGATGCAGCTAGAGCTGTAGGAATAATACCTAGAACTTGGCATCCTCCTACATGTGCAGCTGTAGCCACACACCCCATTAACCCACAGTTACCTCCACCATAGACTAGATGAATTTTTCTTCTGACCAGCACCATACCCAGGTTTTGTGCTGCTTTCACATATTCCCCATCTTTTCCAGGACTGGAACCACAAAAGACACAGATATTTTGAAATTGACGGAATGCGGTTCCCTCCATAATTTCTATCACCTTATAGAACTCAGAGAAGGGCATATTTATAATAGTTATGCGAATGGCCGGGTATTATTAGAACAACTATGTGAGTGATTGGTGGATATCAGCTAAATTAAAAAAAAAATTCAAAAAAATGACGGCAAGCACAGTAGTTATGACTCTAACTCATATTAAGCACATAAAGAGCATAAGATAAGATATCACCAGAAATCTGTCTTTTTCTTGTTGTCTTTGATGAAGCATTGATGTCTTGATTTTTATAGAAAAGTTGTAGGTGATAGCCGTCATTGTAAAAAAAAAAGTGAAAATGCAAACCAATTAATTGTTGAAGAGGAACAATCAAATGGTTTATTTTGTTTTCTCAATGTTTTTGCCAGTCGACTATTGGTTTATAAGACGATTAACTATTTTGAGAAATTTTAATTTGGACTGGTTATTTACAGTTGCTTGATTATATATATTTGAAACAACCAATTGCATCCTACCAGTTAACTATGTGCTCTTGTTATTCACAGACTTTATAGGCACAGAAATATTTCTTTTCCATATGATATGCTTCCGCCGAATAACAATATCTTTGAATTAAATTTTGGCACATATATTCAAAATTTGCGGCCACCGATTGTGGCCACCGATTTTCGTCGAAATAGCAGCTAGATTTTGTTTACAGATTTTCAAGAATTACGACCACCGATTTTAATTTCCTGTCAATGTTTTGTCCAAACTTCGACTTCCTATTTTGGCACCATGCTCTATTACGTGTTTCGCATTTTCTGCTGCTTTGTCTTACATTACATTTGGCATTAAATGCAAGATTCTTTTTCCTTATTATAAGGAGGGTTAATCTCTAATCTTTGGAACTTAGTTATTATGGTGTTCAACTGATTAGTAGATTAAAATAATAGAGATTTTGAAAAGAATAGATGGATGATAGTCTAATGGTGCTTTGACGAATATAATCAAAGAAATTAACGGTGTTGAAGTTTTTGAGGAGTAAAGTATGGAAAGTAAGATTTAAGTTAATCTCGAAATTTTTTTTTTAATTTGGAAACATGAAGAATATTTTGAGAATCGTCTTCGAGAATAATATAAGTGATTAAGATATTTGTGTTAAGAATTTATACCCTACTAAATTGAGACTCATGTTGAGATTGGAAATTCACGTATGAATAATTGTTGAGAAAAGAGATTTCAGAAGAAGCCATAGATTGTAAATATGGATAACCCGAGGTAATAAAGATATACTGATATATAAAAAAAATGGTACTAGTATAATGGTAAAAAGAAGATATAAGTGAAATTTTTCATTGGCAGGTATGTTGGCAAGTACGAAGTGAATATATTATCTCAAGAGAGTTATTCAGGAAGTCTAAGGATCTTTATTAGATTATAGTATGACTGATACTAAAATTAAATGATGTGTTTATACATTAGAAGTTATGTTTTAAGTATCTTTATATTATTGTGGTGGAAGTTGGGAGAAATTAATTGTCCTTAGTTGAATTTGCTCATAGCAGTAATTATCATGCCAATATACAATGGCATCATTTGAAGTTTTACATGAACATTATAGGTTTCTTAATATGTGAGTGCATTGAGAACAGTTAAACTTTGGAAATATAATTTGGAATAACATGCAATAAATAGAATATGAATTATCTAAATTGATAATGCTAGTTTGAAGAGCATGCTTCAAACATATGTTTTTGAGATAGGTAGGAGATTTCTTAACAGAATTTGTCTATAATAAAATGATATTAGAATATTTAAGCCTTATGTAAGAGGTGTTACAAATGTTCTGTTAAATGACTCAGTGGAGTTAGATTTATTATAAGATGTCATTGATAAAGTGAAATTGATTAGAAAAAGAATACTGAAAACTCAATAAAAGTCAAAAGTTTATAAGGACTATGAATGTTGAGCACTAGGAATTATCAATTGGTGATCACATATTCTTGAAGGACTCACCAATGAAAAAGGTAATGAGATTTGGAAAGAAAGGAAAGTTACACCCCTGGTATATAGAACCATTTGAAATTCTTGATAAGATCGGTCTACCACTTGCATTGGATAATGTTTATCCAGTTTTTCATGTGTCTATACTATGAAAATATTTACCGGATTCTACACATGTTATACAGTGTCCATAGATTCAGTTACAGAAAAATTTAACCTAAGAGGAACAACCAGTAGCAATAGTGGACTGACAAGTAAAGAAGTTATGGTTAAAAGAAATACCTATAGTAAAGGTGATATGGAAAAAAAAATCACTCTTTTGAGAAAGCTACTTGGGAAAGAGAGGAGGATATACGGGCCAAATATCCGCATTTATTTGAACAATGAGGTTAGTGTTTATCTGCAACTGTGGTGGTGAAATTCGGGGACCGAATTTCTTTAAGGGGGGAAGAATGTAATAACCGTAAAATTTAACGAAAAATTCCAATTAAAGGGAATGTAGAATAAAAAAGATAATTTTGACAATAGAGATAAGAACCAGTGAAAATATGTATATTTATTACATAGATTAAAGAATTACAAAAGAAATATGAGAATTTATATTTTGGCGCGCTATTAGCAAAAATATTATTATTTATGTAAAAATAATTATGATTTGTTAAAAGTAAGTTGACTTTTAAGTAAAAGAAGTATTGTGTTGCTTAAAATAATTATATTGGCATCTATTGAATTTTTATGGTATTTTTAGAAATATTCTTTCTTTTAATATGAATAAAGATATTTGTTTTGAAATTTGTTTTAATATGATTTTTATAAAAAAAAAAATTATGATTTAAGAGCTTAACTAAAGATTTACGAGAATGGAAATTTTTAGAAATTTTTGGGATATTTTATGATGAAAAAAGGAATTTATATGAATTTTATAAAGAAAATCTTATTATTAATTATTTAATAATTATTTTTAAAAAAAAATAAAAATTAAAAATTACTGTAGCTCCTGCATATATGCATACGGGCAGCCAGAGACGCAGAGACAGAAAACCGCAGCCCCCCCATTTTTCCCTTTTTCCCTTCGAATTTCAAACCCTCATATCTGGAGCTACGGACCTCTGATTGACGAACCGTCAGGACCATTGGACTCGTGGCAACGAGTACTTCAAAACCCATCGATCAATTTCACTGGAAAGTCGCCGGAAGGTCGCCGGAAAATTGCGTGAATAGTACCTCCAAAGGTAAAATTTCGTCCCATTGCGTTTTAGGCTTCGTTTTTACCGAAATTCTTCCCGTAGATAGCTTTAGAATCGAATATGGGGTTTTTAGGTTTCAGCATGAATAGTATTTTCCGGCGAGTGAATAGTGTTTTCCGGCGTGAATAGTGATTTTAGAATTTTCTAATTTTCATGCTCTGTCTATATTTTCTAGGTTATTGAGCCACTACGAGGTGAAATTCTCGTTGTTGGACTTCTAGTACGGTGAGTGGGTTTTTCATACTATAGCGCATGTTTTAGGAATTTGATTTATAACTCTCTCGTATATTTTAACTAGTTGGAATGTATGTTAAATAGTTTTACTGCTTTGAAAATCAATATGTTCCAACCATGTTAGAAATTGTAAATTTCAATCCTAGTTGAACCCTAGGTATGCAGGGCAAGCATCTAGACTATTAATTCTCCATTTGAGCTAGATTTATAGAAATGCGAACTTAGTCATAAAAATGAACTAAGTTAGCCATGAAAGGATTTAATGCATGATGAGCATCTATGTGACGTCTACGGACGATCTATGTTTAAAAGGGAATATTTATGATTGTAAAGGTCTCCATGGGAATTCATGGATGAGATATGTTTTAGAACGAGATTTTATGCATGAAAAGAGCTAGATGGAGAATTATAGCTGTATTGTAAAGTTATTGAAATGTTTTACTTTAAACTCTCTGAATAGCATATTTCAAATGTTTTCTATTGGAGGGACCCTTTTAGATCACTGTTAGCTAGCCGCAGGTAGTGCTAGTCCTGGTGCACCTTGATCATGTTACGGCTTCGGCCTAAGATATTGTGACGGGCATATGACTGCCTAAGACACAAAATTTAGGGTGGACTTATGTCTACGCCTACAGTGATTACCCTACCCTTGCTGTGTGCTTGGGGGAGATGATAGATCTGTTAGGAAAGACCTCCAATAAATTAGTGCATTTTTCTTAAAGATTAAATATTTCTAAAATACCTCATTCATCATTGTTCTTGCATAAGAATCTTCATTTATTACTTACCATGCATAATTGATTTGCTTACAGATATTGATTTAATCCTGATTTATCATTTGAACTGTTTAGCATTCTTTCAATAAATTACGGTTAAATGTTTAATGTTTTCTATACTTTGATTTCAATTATTTAATTAATTGCGAAATATTCGTGCTTAGTTTGCCCTGTTTCTGTTATAGTATGATTTATCCATTCACTGAGATGTGGTAATCTCACCCCTCTTCTGTTTTCTCCCCACAGATAGTCAAAGAAACACTGATCCAGCTACAGCTCCATAGGAGGCTGAGTTAGCATTGGTGAGCCCCAGTTTGGGCAAGGCTTTGTTGTACTGGTTGTTTAGTTTAGTTATGTCTAGTATATCTCCATGAACATACAGGCAGGATCCTCGCTTCTTGTGTTGTTTGAAAAATGGTTTTACGTTTACAATAATGTTTGTACTATGAGGCCATGGGCCAAGTTGAATCAAGGATGTTGGATTCATGAAATATATATATATATATACAGTATTTTCTGATATTGGATGTGGCGTATGTGGCCAGTTATATTATTATGTACTGGATTGTGTGCTGAATGGTTGTGCATGCTATGTGTTAGGCT
>CM073463.1:71399594-71802094 GCA_037074535.1 Gleditsia sinensis | reverse complement strand
AAAGGTAAAAACTCGTTACTAGAGCAAATGCTATAGCAAAAGCTAAAGCAAAATGAGTGCAGGAGTTCATGGTAACCCTGAAGCAACCCTAGTTGACTTTATTATTTGATTTTTTGTTAACTTAGCATGCCTCAAAATATCATTCCAGAGTTCCTTGTTTTGTTCTAGTCTTATTTGTGCTTGAATCCAATCTACTTTGTTGTAATCAACAAATTTTGCTACAGCATTTCACGGGTCAAAGTTCTATAGTAATTTTTAGTTACAATTCCTTATGGGACGATACTCACTCACCACTGTATTACTTGGTCATGATACGTACACTTGCGTATGGACATTGCATGTTTATATTTTGCAACCAACAAGTTTTTGGCACCATTGTTGAGGAATTGAAAACTAAAAAAATTATTAGTATATTTTGACTGTGTGGAGGATTTTAATTCCTAAGGCACCTTGGTGTTATTTTGGGCAGGGAAAATCAGTGCATGAGCAAGTCAGACAGGGAGCTACTGCCACTAGATCCTGAAATAGAGAGGACTTTTCTAAGAAGAAGGAGAGAATTGTTGGGACTACATCAAGTAGTAGAAATGGCCAACCAAAGAGGAGCATACAACATGGATGACTGAGATAGAGTCCTGAATGCTTATGTTAAACCAAATCTAAATGGGTTGAACCCAAGCATAGTAAGGCCAAAAATTGAAGCTCTTCATTTTGAGCTCAAGCCAGTGATGTTTCATATGCTACAGACTACTGGGCAATTCAGTGGAATGCCCACAGAGGATCCTCACCTTCATCTGAGAGTGTTTAGAAGTCACGGATGCATTCAAGATGAATGGGGTGACAGATGTACTTTTAAATATCAAACTGTTCCCCCATTCCTTAAGAGAGGCTGAATTTTTTGCCACTTGATTCAATTGCCAATTGGAATGATTTAGCAGAGAAGTTATTGTTGAAATACTTCCCACCTACCAAGAATGCAAGGTTGAGAAATGACATTACATCCTTCTAGCAACTAGACGGAAAGTCACTATATGACACCTGGGAGAGATACAAAGAGCTACTACGGAGATGCCCTCATCACGGGATTGCATATTGCATCCAAATGGAGACCTTCTATAATGGTCTCAATACTCAAACCAAAACCATAGTGGATGTAGTAGCTAATGGGACACTTTTGTCCAAAACATACAATGAAACTTATGAGTTGCTTGAAAGGATGGCTAGCAACAATTATCATGGCCTATGGACAGGGTCTCAATTGAAAAAAAAACCTATGGGTATGCATGATGTAACATCCCGTAATTTTTAGATATTTTCCTTAGAAATTCTTCACCTTACATATATGCATAGAAATGTTCTAATATTAATGGAATAGGTAAAGAAAGAAAACCTAAGAGGAAATATTAGAAATAAACATGTTAAAGAAAGGTGAAATTCTTAGGTAAAGAAAGATAAATTTTTGTGAAGTAAGTAAAGGTCTTAAAATTTCAAGAAGATCGGATTAGGGTAATTCTTCTTAATTTAAGAGCAAAAGTTACTAAGTTTAGTATCTCCACCCGTAATTGGGCTTTAACCTATAGACACTTCATATAGAGTTTTTCTACTTCACATGAATTTTTAGCAAGCCAATAGGATAGCCCAAGGAAGAAATAAAACATAGACTTGGATTAGGATATAGAAATTGGACCGGTAGCCCAAAAATCATGAAAATGTGACTAAGCCCATTATGAAAGGTAGAATTTTAACCAAAGTAAGGAAAATGGGCAAGAATGAGCCCAAACCCAAGAGGAAAAATAAAAATAAAAATAAAATTAAAGTGATGAAATATTGGTGTAATCAAGATTAAGTGACATGGAATTAAGACAAAAATTTAGCAAGTGGTGTGATTCTACATTCATCATTTTGGCAAGTGGCATAATAATACAAGGCTTTAGGACAAAAACATCTATATCCTACATTCATAACTTTAGCAAGTGGGTAATAATACATAGCATTATGACAAAACATCATTATCCTACACAAATAATTTTAGTTAAGTAAGGAAAATTCAAGGGATAGAAATTTGCCACTTAAAAAGGCAAATCTATCATACTTGATTAAGACAAAAGAAAAAGGAAATGAATCCCTAAATCAAAGGGATCTTACCCCATATCTTAAGAACATATCATCATAATTTTCAAAATACAAATCTCCTTTTTCTATGCATATCTTGACTAAGGAAGAGGAAGACAAGAACATAAGTTGTTTGTTTTCCAAAAATTCAACAAAGTGTATCCTAATTGTGATAAGGTAGACCCATGATCATGAAAGGTGAATTATTTGGTGGTCTATATAAGAAAACCCACCCTTACAACATTAGAATTTCGTCTAAGTGAGGGAGAGCAAAAATAGAAGCAAGGTAGTGTGAGGAAAGGAGAGGAAGAAAGGAAGAAAGAGGAAGGAGAAGTTTAGGGGACTAAGTGCTCCAGGTAAGTTTAACAATATTTCTTTTTGAAGAAAACCTTTGAAACTCATAATATTTATATGAGATTTTGATCTTAGAACTTTGATGATTGGTCATGGATGTTGCTATATCATGTTACATATTGATCTTGAATGTGATGTATGTTTGAATACTTAGGTTGGTGTAGATAGTTCTGCATGGGTATGGCTATGGTTGACAGAATTTGAAGTTTTGGTATTTTAATTTTTAGGAACAATCTATAAGGAATTAAAATAAATGGTAAACATAAGAATTAAAGATATATGTGTCACGGATTTTTACCCACTGGAATCATTCCATTTGGAGTCCATATAAGGTAGCTATGGTCTGATTAGTAGTCAAAGGTCAGAAAATGAATCATCAGGGAAGAATATGTTAGGATAGCTTTGGTAATTTAATTTCTGGGAATTATTGGTAGGGAATTAAAATAAATGGTTAACATAAGAATTAAAGATATGTTTGTCATGGATTTTTAGCCACTGGAATCATTCAATTTGGAGTCCACATGTGGTAGATATGGTCCGATTAGTAAGCCAAGGTCAGAAAATGGTTCATCAGGGAAGATTATGTTAAGACAGCTTTTGTATTTTAATTTCTGGGAATTATCTGTATGGAAGTAAAATAAATGGTTAACATTAAAGTTATATATCTATGTCTCATGGAAATATATCCACTGGAATTATGCAATTTGGAGTTCATATGAGGTAGATATGATCCGATTATTAAGCAGAGGTCAGAAAATGTTTATTCAGGGAAGAGTATGTTATTAATGCTTTAGTTTTTGAATTTCTGGGAATATTTTGTAGGGAATTAAAATAACGCACCAACATAACAATTATAGATATATGGCTCATGGATTTTTACCAACTGGAATAACTCAATTTGGAGTTCCAATTTGGGAGATATGGTCTAATTAGTCAGTAAAGGTCAGAACCTATCCGAGAGGAACTATCCTGTACTTTGAGGGAGTAATATCACCTTCGTTTCTTAATTTTTCGCTACAATGTTCAACATAATAGTCTTAGATAATTGTTTTATCTTGAAATGGACAACAAGATCACCTACATCAGAGTTAAATTGATGGAGTTATGTTCTGATTAGTAAGAGAAGGTTAGATAGGATGAAAACCTGCATGAAGAAAATAAAGAAAATAAAATTAGTATTTAAAAAAAAAGATGAATCTTAATAAATGACTAGTATAGCCATAGCCATTGCCATTGTATGAACTTCTTACCATCTTAAGTGTGAAATTTTGACATGGAAATATTTTATAAAGTGATATTTGAAATGGTTATGTTCATGGCATGATTACCAATGATTTATGGTAATAGTTATATTTTGATGAACATACTTGTTATTGAAAGCATATTTTTGACTAACATTGTGAAAAGAAAAGAAATGAGCACGGTCACATGGCAATCCGTGTGGTGCACCAGTAGGGGACGCCCTACCAACAGTTATGATCATGATAATAAGAAAAGAAAGAGAAAGTGGGCCATGTCGGATGGAGCGAGAAAAGCCCGTACCGGAGAGTAGAGGATACTCACCCTGACCGAGGTAGCTTAAAATGAGAATAAGTTGATGCCCATCATATGATATTTTGAAAATAGTTAATCATATCATACATATCATTACAGTATGATTCTTATGTGCATAGATATAATGCATTCATGTGACCAAAGATATTTTCTGTAATTTATACAACTGAACATGACGTGATGAGCTTTACTGATGATAATTTATTGTTGAACTTACTGGGATTTAATTCTCACTATATTTCCATATCATGTTCAGAAAATTATTTATGCAGCTTTTGTTTCTAAGGCTCTGGCTTTTAGTTTACATTGGATCGAGTTACTTTATGTTGGGCAGATTTCAGAATCAAATAAGATGTTTGTGGTCGAGTTGGCTCAGATCCCGGTGAAGGTGCAACCACCCGCACCTGTATCTCCGGAATTGGTCAATCAAAATAAACAAGATGTAAATATCTATGTGTTTGATATGTTATACGTCTGTTTTGACTAATGACATGTATGTGAACTCAATATTGTATAATAATAAAGGAAAAAAAAAGGTTGTTACACATGAAGTGAGTGAAATCACTTCTCTCACAGCCCTAATAGCTTCATTAGTAAATATTTTAAAAAACCAGTAGCTTAATCACCCTCAAGGAGCTAATGCAGCCCAGGAAACTAGAGTATCTTACGTTCTGTGCAATGTGCCTCATTTATTTGAAAGTTTTCCTTCAAATCCGAATTCAATGTGTTACGTGGAAAACATGAATCGCAGCAATAACCCTTATTCAAATACGTACAATACAGGTTGGAGACAACATCCTAATTTTTCTTGGAGTAACTATGGTGCTGGCCAGGGAAGTAATTTTGCTCCACAGAGATGAAAGATTCCCCCAGGATTTCAACAACAAAAGCATCAACCTAATGAGATTCCAAATTCTTTGGAGTCCTTGCTTAAGGAGTACATGGCAAGAAATGATGCTGTGATCCAAAGTCAAGCTGGATTATTAAAGAATCTGGAGACCCAAGTTGGACAGCTGGCCAATGAATTAAAAAATAAACCTCTAGGGACACTCCCAAGCAATACTGAAGTCCCTAGGAGAGATAAAAAAGAGTACTGAAAATCCATAGCCCTTAGGAGTGGAAAAGTAGTGGAAACACCCCAAGACAAGAGACAGGAGAAAACATATCCTACTGCATCTTTGAAGGAAGAAGAAAACAAACAGGGGCAATTTGAGGAGACAATCAAGCAAGAGGGAACCTCTAGATCAAATGCTATGGCTTTTCCACAACAAAAAGTGCAGCAGCCCAAGCCACCTCTACCATTCCCTCAAATATTCCAAAAATAGCAGCAAGACCACAAATTCAGAAGGTTTCGAGATGTCTTCAAGCAGCTACACATTAACATTCCCTTGGTGGAAGCATTGGAGCAAATGCCTAATTATGTCAAGTTCATGAAGGATATTTTAACTAAGAAAAGAAGATTTAAGAAATTTAGGAAATTTGAAACTGTTGCACTGACAAGAGAATGTAGTGCTGTGTTGCAAAATAAACTGCCACCCAAGTTCAAGGATCCAGACAGTTTCACTATTCCATGCTCCATTGGAAATCAGTACTTTGGCAAGGATCTCTATGATTTGGGTGCAAGCATCAACCTCATGCCTATGTCAATATTCAAGAAGCTGGGGATTGGAGAAGCTAGGCCTACTACGGTTTTATTGCAACTGGTAGATAGATCTATAGCATATCCAGAAGGGAAAATCGAGGATTTCCTAGTTAAGGTGGATAAATTATTTTTTCTAGTGGATTTCATATTGTTGGATTATAAAGCAGATGCAGAGGTGCCAATCATTCTAGGCAGGCCATTCCTAGCTACTAGCCAAACTTTAATTGATGTTCAAAAAGGAGAATTGACAATGAGAGTGCAAGATGAGCATATTACATTTAATGTGTTTCAATCCATGAAGTTCCCAAACAAGGTGGAAGAATGCTCAGTTATCTCTGTGATAGATACCTTAATATATGAGCAATTTGAAAAGTGCTATAGGGACCCATCACAAGTTGTGTGATAGGATATGTCAGATTCAAAAAGAGAAGATGAGGAAGAATGGGCCTGGATAGAGGCAAAACATGGCACTGGAAAGTAGAGTTGATGGTTGAGCCATTGGATATGTCCTCTCTGAAATTGAAGCTACCAAAGGCTTCAGTAGATGAACCACCAACCTTGGAGTTGAAGCCATTACCTGCACATATGAAATATGCATACTTGGGTGATGCAGCCACTCTACCAATAATCATTTCAGCACTTTTGATAGAGGAGCAAGAAGGGCAATTAGTCATGATATTGAAGAAATTTAAAAGAGCTATTAGGTGGACTCTTGCTAATATTAAGGGTGTCAGTTTCTCATTCTGTATGCATAAGATTCTATTAGAGAACAATGAAAAAGGGTCCATTGAAGCTCAACGAAGGCTCAATCCAATAAGGAAGGAGGTGGCGAAGAAGGAAATCATAAAATGGTTAGATGTTAGAATTATTTACCCTATATCAGACAGCTTCTAGGTTAGTCCAGTCTATTTTTTTTTTGAAAAAAGGGGGCATGACTGTAGTTGAAAACTAAAACAATGAGCTCATCCTAATCAAGGTTGTGATTGGTTGGAGAATTTGCATGGACTACAGGAAGCTAAACAAGAGCACTAGAAAGGACCATTTTTGTCATGTCCCAAATTTTATCCGAGCATGAGACCGGCACGAAATGAGGATTTCTCCCCACTCTGTAAGCCTAATTGTCGCATTCTGAATCTAAAACTCAATAATAAGTTTGGTTTAGCATGTGATCACATAATCACTCTTTAAAGCTTTAAGCATATATAAAACATAAATAAAGAACTAGCTTTAAAACTATATCGATTACATTTTTTCATACCTTACTATACATATACATTTTACATTTCTTCTCACGCATCGAAAACAAGGATCCTGCCTGTGGTAATGTGGAGCAACTCTAGAGTACAAATATATAAGACAACAAGAAACTAAGCCCATCAGGACAAATTTGGGTTTACCTCAGGAATTTTACTGCTTCGGCGCTTACCTTCAATTTTAACCTTATATGGAAACATTTAAAATAATGGGGTGAGTCTTGCGACTCAATGAGGAAATAACACAATTATAACATATAGAAAAATTATATTATATATTAGGTTATGATTCAGCTTATGAATATTTTGAAGTATTCTTGCTAGTTTTGTTTACTTATTCTCATTAGAAATAAGGTATGAATAGTATCTTTATTTTTAAACTTCAAATTCATACTTTTGATCATTCATTTACCATGGTTTAACCCAATCTCTTACTTTTCTTTATTTAGTTTTATCATCATATACATATAGGCCTCTAAGGAACCCCCTTAACTTTTCTCAATCACTTTCCTTCATTGTTCCTCCTTTAAGTAAATAATTGGACATTTCTACGTGCAAACCTTTGCGCACACTGTAACAAATGGGCTAGATCCACTTTATCATATTTCTTAAAGTTATGTCACTATACTATTTTGCTCCTATGCCATATAAAAATATCCTATGTTATTTATGTACATATAGATATATATTTAATATTCAAGCTATATATATTCAAGAGTATAATTAAAGTAAAACAATTATATTAATTTATTATATATTAATAAGACTTATTTTTTTATTAATAACTTTCAATTTTATAATTTACTTATTATTATCTTTAATGTATTTTATTTAGTTTGGAGGATTCCAATCCAGAACTATTTCAACATACCCAAGCACACAGCCTAGTAAGGGAAAATCACCATTTTACCCAATCACACAGCAGGGGTGGGTAAATCACCACATACATATTTTATCTTAAGCACACAACAATGGGATGGATAAAATAATCATATTCTCGTCATTCATATCATAAGGTTGGGAGGAGCTTTCCTCAACTCCCTAACCTTTTCATATGATGACTATCCTAAGCACACGGCAATAGGATGGGTAAATTATCACATTCTCATCATAGGTAACCAGGCCAAATGCCACTGGCTATTGGAGGAGACATATCTCAACTCCATACTTATTTACAATTCAATCCTCATGTGCCCATTTGCACAAGGGACTAGCAACTCCCTTGCTAGCTAGGGTTACAAGGTGCACCAAGACTAGCCATCTTTGCCGCTAACTGACAGTGTTTCCGAAAAGGAATTCAATGTAATTATTATTAATTTTATTTATTTATTTCATTGTTTCTAGGTTTTAGAAATAAAGTATCGTTTTACTTAGTATCAAGTGATAACCCATTGTCATCACATCATCATAATCATTATATCCACAGTGAATACTTTACTATCACTGAACATCAAATTCAATAATCATCACATTTAGTCATATCACTTTCATTCATTCATTTTCTTTTGACTCATTTATATTTTGAAGGTGCATATATACATATCTATGTGCTTACTTGAATAAATAGATTTCAATTTGATAGTCATACGTCTTTTCATTACATCTAACCTTATAATCTTGTATCATTATTTATTATTTCAAAATCCATTAGGGTTGCCATCATTAAATATTATTTGAGATGCCATTATACATAAATATTCGCATACTTATATGTGTTCATAGTATAAGCATCATATGTTACAGAAGATCATCATATTAAATTTTTCGGTTAGAACATTTTACACCCTTGGGATAAAATATATCCAATACATTATACATATATAGCTTATCCTAATAAATTCTCAAACCATTATGGATCATCTTCACTAATTTCTAAACTATCCTCAAATTTTCATATTTATATCCATAAGTCAATATAATTAGGAATCATACACATAAAAAAGAGGATGTACACGTCCATATTGGGTAACCAACTTTTTTTATTCCATATTTCTACCAAGTCATCTTGATCACTTTGCATTATTTTCGGACATAGTTCTCAAAATATTCTCCATATTTTCAAATTAAAAGTTCAAAGATTAATTTGAATTCTACTTCCCATATTTTATTCCTCAAGAATTTGAACACCACTAATTCACTCTATTACATTCTTCAAAGCTCTTTAAGACCATCAAACTTCTGTTCTTTTCACCTAAAAATTTATTATATAGTTCGGTGTCCAAACTCACTATTTTAAATTATAAATAGTTTAATGCCCAACTTCCTCCAAAATTTCTTCCATTAATCACTTCCAACAAATTAAAATCGCTAATTTCTTAATTTTGTCTTATCTATCCTCAAGTAAACCTAATATGCTCAAATCTTTCTCTTATGACATTTTCCTATCACTAGCCAATCCTTAAGCAATCCTAACATATCTTACTTTCACCATTCCTAACATGTCTACTACCTACCCATCTCAATTCACTTCACACACATTCATATATTTTAATGACATACTATCCAAATATCAAACATCACCTAAGTCACAATCTCGTTATACGAAAATAGTCATAAATTTATATTACATAACCATATTATACAATTTATAAATTTAGAGACAAATTATAATTCTTTTCTTCATACCATAATTTATGTGATTTACTCACCAATTTGAAGCTTCAATTGGACTAGCTTTTTCTTGCCTTTTTTCAAATAAAATTCATCAACAACACCTCAAAATTATGCTCTTCAACTTAGCTATTTCGGAATCCAAAAATTCATTGTACAGGTACTGTTCACACAGGATACACTGTTCATAGTTACTATTCATCCGAGAAAATTTTGTATGATTTAGGCACCAAATCATGTTATCCAACCAGAAAAACATGCATACAAAGAATATTCTATCTCTTAAACATGATTCTAGGACCAAAATCACCAGAAAACACCAAGAAATTTCAAAATAATCAACTTTACCTCAGCTATTGTTCAACATCTACTGTTCATCATTTCTAGCAAATTTTCGGCGAAATTGATCGGTGGGTTTTGAAACTCTCATCGCCACGAGTCCAACTATACTTCCGGTATCTCAATTGGATGTCTAGATTGAGAGATATCTTAGAGAGAAGTTTTATTTTTAGAGAGAGAAGGTGTAGGGAAAAAGAAAAAAAAATAGAGGGGAGGATGCTTGAGCCTTGCTTCTGCCTTCCTTTCTTTTATTTTTTTCTTTTACTTAATATTATTATTTAATAATTAAATAATTGAAATTTAAATTATTTTCTTTTGATTATATATCTATAAATATTGTTTTTCATCCTAAAGCATCCCAAAAATTCCTCAAAATTTATATTCTTACAAAATTTTAGTTTCAATATCAAATCAGGACTTTTCTTGATAAATTTTAATAAAAAAAATTACAATATAAAATATCTTCATGTATATTAAAAGAAAGAAAATTTCTAAAAATAAAATAAAAATTTATTAGAGATAAATATAATTATTTTAGACAAAACAAACATTATTTTAATTAAAAGTATATTTACTTTTAGCAAAATATAATCATTTAAAATAATATTTGTTTATAAAAAAAATTATTTAAAAAAATACAGGATATTATAATTTTCTTTTACCATTCATTGACCAAATGTTAGACAGACTTGCTGGAAGGGATTACTACTGCTTCCTAGATAGGTATTCAGGGTACAAGCAGATTGCCATAACACCTGCAGATCAGCACAAAACCACATTCACGTGCCCATATGGCACTTTTGCATTTCAGAGAATGTCATTTGGGCTATGCAACGCTCTAGCTACTTTTCAAAGATGTATGATGGCAATTTTCACCAAAATGGTAGAGCAATTTGTGGAGATTTTTATGGATGACTTTTCTGTTTTTGGAAATTCTTTTGACTTGTGCTTGAGAAATCTAGCTAAAGTTCTTCAAAGGTGTGAGGAGATGATGAGTGAGTTTTATACTCATAAATTAAATATTTTCATCTTATCTTTTGCCATAATTAAGCATAAATCTCCCTTACTTATCTTTAGTTTTGTGTCTTTCTTACAGATGGAGAGAAGAGTAGAAAATGGACTTAATTGGAGGAATCAGAGTTAAATTGTGGTTCTTTAGAAATGATGTCTATAAATCAAGCAGATAAAACAAATTCATTAAGGATGGCTGAGTAAGGAGCATTATCATATTGTCTCTTGAGATGCATCCTAATGGATATATGCACAAATTTATTCTTGATTTATGATCACATTTCCAAAAGAACTAAAACATAAAGATTCAAGGCAAAGCACCCAATGTTGAGAATATGTTTGCTGGTTGCAGTCCAGCCCAACCTTGCTGTAGTACTTGTGCCATATCTCTGAAAATACATATCCAATATGTATGAAATTTGGTAGGTGTGTAGCTGACATAATTGGGTACAACTTTCATGTTCAAGTGGTCAGAAAATACGGACATTAAAAGGTCCAAAAGTGGGCTAGAAGAGAATCTGACTACTGCTGCAGTCCAGCCCGACTTTGCTCTAGTATTTTGACCATAACTCCCACATTACGTATCCAATTTGTCCACAATTTGTCTTGACGGAAAGCTAATGAAATTTTCTACAACTTTCGTGTTGATGAAGTCAGAAAATTCGGCGGTTTTCAAGACGATATTCAAGTATCAATTTCGGTGCATATGATGGAATTCAAATTGTCAACTTTGTACAACTTCCTACCTAACAATTTTGACAATTACCACACCAACCACACTTAATTGTATCTATAAATAGAGGGCTTGAGGGGTGAGTTAGAGAGTTTTTGGAGAGCTTTGGAGAGAGCTTGAGAAAGCTTTGTTGGAATTCTACGAACTTGTAAAGTTATTCTCTCTTTAGACATCTTGTATTTTTTTCATTTCCTTTCGTAATATTATCATGTTTCTTCATCTTTCATTTCACTTTCTTGCCTTGATTATGGAGAACTAATCTCCTAATGCTAAGGTGAAAGGGTGAAACTCTTGGTATGAGAATAATAATTTATCTAACTCTTAATCTTAATGTTTATCTTTGATATTGTATTTACCTTCCTATTTTTTTTCTCATGATTATTTCTTAATGGATGGTTTTATCATACCGCCGATTTCTTGTTATGTTATTGGATGGTTTTATTAGACCGCCTATCTCTTATTATTTTCATGGTTGGCTTTGCCGCCTACTTTATTTTATTTTGCTATTGGTTGGCTTTGCCACCGATTCTATTTCATTTTATTTTGTTATGTTAATTAATTTTCTACCTTTCATTTTTTTGCATAAGTTAATCTTGTAAAATGTGAATTTTGATATATTGTAGACAATATAATGATTGGCACAATTTATGCTTGAATCCATTTACAAGTTATCTTTTGCATCTTTGTATTTTTAATCTTGTAAAGTGTGAACCTTGATACATTGTAGACAATTTTTGGCACAATAAATACTTGAATCACTCTTGATTTATTGTAGACAATATGATGATTGGCACAATGTACGCTTGAATCCATTTTACAAGAATGTTTTAATTATTAGAAAGGAGGTAAATATAATTCATGTATAAACAAAGTCGAGCTTAAATTAACATATCATCCGATTAGAACTTTATTCGTGTAAAGATTCTAATTGAGTAATAAAAGAGTTAAATTTATTTTTATTCGATATACCAAGAGCGGATCCCCTAACCTTAGCATGCTTCTTTACCTTGAATACATCTTCATTTAATTTCAGTATATTAGTTCTTTGCATATTTTGTTCAATATTCCTCTCACAAAACGAGACATCGGGAACTAGGTTAGAAGTATTTATTTCGGATCTATATTAGAATTTTCTCTCAATTGGCAATCTCTGTGGGATCGACCTTGCATACCACTAAATCTATACTCCAATAGATTCGTGCACTTGCGAGTTTTAATTAAAACAACAACAGGAGACACACCTTGTATTGAATTGGAAGAAGTGTCAATTCATGGTGAAAGAAGGAATTGTGTTGGGACACAAGGTTTCTCAAAATGGGCTAGAGGTTGACAAGGCCATAGTGGAGATCATCGAGAAGTTGCCTCCTCCCACTTCAGTAAAAGGTATTAGAAGCTTTATTGGGCATGCAGGATTTTACAGAAGGTTTATTAAGAATTTTTCCAAGATTGCTAAACCCTTATGCAATTTACTTGAGAAGGATAAAACATTCTACTTCGACAAAGATTGCATAAAAGCATTCAGTGATCTTAAGGAGAAACTAAGTACAACCCCTATTATTGTGGCACCTGATTGTGCTTCACCATTTGAGCTCATGTGTGATGCAAGTAATGTAGCTCTGGGAACTATTCTCAGATAGCGCATTCACTCCATATACTAAGCTAGTAAGACACTACAAGGGGCCCAACTCAACTACACCGTAACAGAAAAGAAGCTGCTGGTTGTGGTGTTTGCTTTTGAAAAGTTCAGATCCTACTTAGTGGGCACAAAAGTGATTGTGTATACTGACCACTCTACCATTAAGCACCTAGTAAAAAAGAAGGATTCCAAGCCTAGACTTATTCGATGGGTACTCCTGCTACAAGAATTTGATTTGGAAATCAGAGATGGAAAGAGAACTGAGAATTAGGTAGCTTACTATCTTTCTAAAATTGAACAAGACAGAGAAAATGCAGAGGAAATTAATGAGAAATTCCCATATGTGAAACTCTTTCTCATGTCCCAAGCTTGTGTGCCATGGTATATTGATTATGTGAATTACTTGGTGAGTGGATTGCTCCCACCATATTTGACCTCACAGTAAAAAAAAAAGTTTTTGCATGACATAAATTCTTACCACTGGGATGAACCATATCTCTTCAAGCAGTTTTCTGACTAGATGATTAGGAGATGCATTCCAAAGGAAGAAATGGAGCCTATCTTACAGCAATGCCATGCCTCACCCTATGGAGGCCATTTTAGAGGGATTAAGAATGCAAACAAAGTGCTACAAGCAGGGTTCTACTGGCCTTCCTTATTCAAGGACTCTCACTCTTTTGTGTTGCAATGCGATAGGTGCCAGAGAGTAGGGAATATATCCAGAAGACATAAAATGCCTATAAACAACATTTTAGAAGTGGAATTGTTTGATGTATGGGGAATTGATTTCATGGGGCCATTCCCTTCAAGCTTTGGGAATCAATATATCTTGGTGGCTGTTGATTATGTTTCAAAGTGGGTAGAACCAAGTGATTTTCCAACTAATGATGCAAAGGTGGTGACAAGGTTCCTTAAAAAGAACATTTTCACAAGATTTGGAACTTTTAGAGCCATCATCAGTGATGGAGGATCCCACTTTTGCAACAGGCAATTTAGGACATTGCTGGCCAAATATAGAGTTAAACACAAAGTGGAAACACTATACCATCCCCAAACCAATGGGCAAGCTGAAATCTTAAACAAAAAAATCAAAAGGATCCTCGAAAAAATTGTTTACCCAATTAGGAAAGGCTGGTCCTCAAGATTGGATGATGCATTGTGGGCTTATCGAACAGCCTATAAAACACCTCTGGGGATGTCTCCATACAAGTTAGTATTTGGCAAAGCTTATCATTTGCCAGTGGAGCTAGAACATCGGGCATACTAGGCAATCAAGAATTTAAACCTGAATTTAGAGGCTACTAGTGAAAAAAGGATGCTACAGCTGAGTGAATTGGATGAATTTTGCAGCCAAGCTTATGAGAAAGCTAAACTATACAAGGAGAAGAGAAAGAAATGGCATGACAAGAAAATATAGCCACAGAACTTTGAAGTGTGATAGAAAGTATTGTTGTTCAATTCCAGGTTGACTTTGTTCTCTTAAAAGTTGAAATCCCGCTGGTCTGGTCCTTTCCGTATTAACAAGGTTTTTCCATTTGGAGCCATTGAATTGGAAGAAGAAAAATTAGGGAAAACATTCAAGGTTAATGGACAAAGGATTAAGCACTATTTGGAAGGTGATGTGGAACACCAACATACCGTAATCCAATTACAAGAAGGATAAAAAGGGAAGTAGTTAGGCTGATGACTATAAAACAAGCGCTTATGGGAGGCAACCCATGTTTTTATAAATTCTCATTTTATTTATAGTTGTTAGGTAGCTTGAATTTTATTTTTGATATCATATGTGTTAACTTTTCAGGCCTATGAGAGCATCAGAGTTGGAACTTTGGTTTTTACAATTTCCCACAGAAATGATGCAGCAAGAAAGTCTTCCTTAAAGCAAGGAGTCATTCCTTGTCACAAAGATGTAGGACACTAGGTCATAGGCCTGAAAAGAAGAAGGAAAAAGCTGGGTTGAAGAAACAAAAAGGGCATGGGCTCCCCAGTGCCTGAAACAAGAAGAAAAAAAGGGGGAGCCCAACACTTAGGGCCTGGTCATAAAAAGAAGAAGGGGGAAACAGGAAAACTAAAGGGAAACCATAAGTCATGACCCCCCATTCTCCCTCAACCCACTTATGTGTGCCCATCCACCTTTTGCAAAGCCCTGAAAGCCCTTGTTGCACTCGTAGCACCTTCACATTCTAAGCACTTTGTTGCAAAAGGAATCTCAAAAAAACCTCCATCAACAAATAATGCCTATAGTGAAGACAGTGGCAAGGAAGGCGAGCAAGACGAACAAATTCACCTCCAAGGAGAACCAGAGGAGGCATGACGAGGAAACGGTCTAAAGGACATTCTGTGCAGAGAAAGGATTCACATTTACAATAGCTGAGGATTTGGGTATGCCAATGTATGTTGCCACTGTGGTGAAGTAGAGGGGATGGCAGGACTTCGCCAAACACCCCCAATATGCCATTATCCCATTGGTGAGGGAGTTTTATGCCAACTTCTTAAAGGATGCTAAGGACTGGGTAAGGGTTAGGGAGACCCAGGTGCTAATCGACCCTAGCACTATCAACGAATCCTACAAGTTAAAAGAAGAGGATGATGAATATGAGGATCATTTAGAGTCTCTGCAAGAAAAAGACTGGGAGGCAATGCTGGCAAGAGTATGTATACCAGGCACCACATGGGACAAATCTTCCTAAGGTGCTGCAACTGTGAACATAGATTCCTTGCTACCGGCGACTAAGGTGTGGTATCACTTCTTAAAGACCCACTTTTTTGCCCTCCACTCACGAGAAAACTGTGAGCAGAGACTAGGTAGCTATGCTGGATGCCATACTCTTTGGGAGGGCCATCAATGTGGGAAGGGTTATCTTTGAACAAATCAAGGTGTGTACGAGCCGTAAGAAGGGCAGTCTGCTCTTCCCTTCCTTGATTACCATGCTGTGCTTAGCTAGCAAAGTCCCCATCTCAATGGATGAAGAGACACTCAAGCTGGGAGGAGCCATAAACAATATAGCCATAGCAAGGATTGTGCAAGACAAGGGTGAGCTAGAGCCATCAGCCCACACTCAAGAAACCCCGCACCAGAAGGCCAAGCACCCTCAACGTCAAGCCAGCACCAACCAGTAGACAAGAAACTACACCTACTCTTGTAGTAGCAAGCATCCATCCTAAAACAAGCACTATTCATGAAGCAACAACAACAGTTCTGACAGTACCAACACCTGAAGGACATTGCCCTACAGCAAACCCTCGAGCAGAATTTTAAGTAGTTCTTCCCAATTCCCTCAATTCCTAATGGATATACTAAGCAACACATCCAAGCAAGAAAGGGAAGAACCTGAGCTTCAGACTGAGGAAGACCAAGAATCCTAAGACTCCCCCCAAAATAGAGAAAAGAGAAATGGCCCACAAAGGACACAAGTGGAAGAGGAGTCCTCAGAGGATAAGGATCCAATTGCAAAAAGGAGGGTAAACATGTAGAAAGAAAAAAGTAAACTCCCAAGCCCACAAAAGTTAGCTCAAAGGAGAAGTGGGCTTCTCGGTGCATCAAATTCTTAAGGGGGTCAATGCCACAAGGGTGCTACAACAATCTTGTATGCACCTCAGGGAAGTCCCCTTCACTTTTGTTTTCCTTTATGCTATTTTGGTGTTCTAAATACATACTGCATGCTGCCTTGCCTGCCTCAATTATACATCTTTTTTGCCTCTTTTGCTATTTATGCAATTTAATAAGCAGTGAGGACACTACTGCTATTTAAGTTTGGGGGGTTAGGGATTAATGCATTCAGTTTGTTCTAGTGTTACTGGTCCTGTTTAGTTGATTTTGTTCACTCTGTGCTTTGTATCCTGTGTTTTGTGTCCTTTTATGATTGTGTGTGTATACTGGCTTAGGCCTTATAAGTAGTTAACAATTAGGAAAGCATTTATAATTACTTCTTTTACATATATATAAAAAGAAAAGAAAAGAAAGAGATGTCTGTCTTGTTCTGTCTTGTGGCCTGCTATTGGTTCTAGGAAACTCAATGAGGAAAGGCTGGAAAATGACTGATGAAATATATGAGTTTTGCATGATAACTCCTTACAACTGGAACCTTCCCTTATGAACACTAGGCTATGGTTAGTCTTGAGTAAGAGAAACTTGATAATCTTTCAGGAAGGAAGGCCTAAGATTTTAAAGTTAATGTTGAGAGTCTCTTAAACAATTTGATGAATGACAATAAGAGGCATAAACTCATTTGCAGAAAGGATTAAGTTTGGGGGAGGGAGAAACGATACAAAAAAAAACAAAAAAAAAGAAGGAAGAAAAGATTTGCCACTCCAATGCCTCTGTTATTCCTTAGTAACCATGGGTATGTATGAGTCCCATGTATATTTTTGCATAAAATAATGACACAGAGGTATGAGTAGGATATTACATAAAGGTGATAGTGTTGAGTAACCGGGTGCCTTCATCTCAAATGTTAGCATTCGCGTCAAAAGGTACCAATGACCTATTGTTACAAAAAAAAACAACAACAAAAACTAAAACAAAGAAGAAATAAGTTTGTTCACCCTCTTAAATGCCTTGGTTTACTATAGTTTTGTGCCTCTGAAGTGTTTCCATCCTGCTTTAGTTAGAGAGACTTGATATATTAGCATATGAAATCATAGGACCTTGCCTGATCTTAACACAAGTGGTTCTTGAAGGACTAACCATAATGCACACACACATTTACAAAGGAAGTTTCGGTTGACGATTAAGAATGTGAGAAGCTGTCATATGGTAGTTCTATTTGGAAATAATTCTGAGAGATAAGAGCCAATAGCAGTGCTGCATGGAGCTAATCTAGTAAGGTGGGCTAGAACATAGAGAGAACCTTTTAGTGGGCAGAGGGATTTGCTTGAGGACAAGCACGACTCTAAGTTTGGGGGGATTTGATAACTCTAATTCATTAGAGTTATTGTATGCTTTCCTTGGGTTTATTACTCTGCATTCTGGTTTATTAGTATTGATGCTCTTTGATTTAATAGTGTGTTTGTATCTCCTAAATATAAGAGCACCCATCATGCTTATTGTAAAATTTAGTATGCATTCATGAAAAAGGAGGTGCTAAACTGAGTTATGTTGGGGGATTTTCATTCTATTAGTATTGTGCGCATGATGGGAAACTTATTTTTATGTGATACGATGTAGGTGGGTTGAGCACATAGCTGCTACAGTAGGTGTAGCCTCCACTACCCAACGTGGAAGAAGGATCACTTAGCTGCCACAACAGAGATGCAAAGATTGTCTCCATTACTGAATGTGGAGGAAAAAGGTGCTGGCAGAAGTGCAGGCCAAAAAGGAAAAGAAAGCTGAAAAGGAGCCACCTCACCGGGACCACAATGCTAGCATATGAAAGGTTGGGTCGAGAGAAGAGACACACACGCGAGTACGGAGAAAAAAGGGAGAACACCCACAGGAGCCCCCAACCTCTGACAGGAATGTGCAGAAGAGGGTGATACTGTTCCATTGGGAATCAATAAACCAAAAGGAGCAGCTGGATGTGAAAGAAGAGGATCCTTCCCTAGAACTCTTCTTCCATTATGTGTTGTTGTTATTTTTGCACTGCCTATGTTTTTACTGTATTTCTTCCTTGCATCATGGTTGTCCTAATTCGTACAGCTATAATTGACTTGGATATGATGCTGGGCTAAGCCTCCAGCTAGGGTTGTAGATAGGTTGTTGTGAACTCTTGGCGTATGTTCTGTAAATGAATGATATTGTTATAGCATTGCTTTTGATATTCAAACTGTCATTGCATTTCTAAATTTTCTACTGTTAAATTATCCTTAATAGTAGAAGGCTAAAGCTGACATTTAACTTAGAAGAGTAAATGGAAGTCAGAATAAGTTTGAATGTTATGGGTTGGTAAAAGAAACCAATGCACAACCAATATAGGAATATATAGTTGTCCCATATAACCCAATAGTTTAGAGCTTCAAGTGTAGTTCTTAGGGTTGGATTTATATCGAAATGTATGAAACTAACCCCAAGAAGGGTAGGGAATGGTAGTCTGGAAAGAACCCATTCGAAAGGTAAAAGCTTGTTACTAGAGAAAATGCTACAGCAAAAGCTAGAGCAAAATGAGTGAAAGAGTTCATGGCAACCCTGAAGCAACCCTAGTTGACTTTATTATTTGATTTTTTGTTAACTTAGCGTGCCTCAAAATATCATTCTAGAGTTCCTTGTTTTGTTCTAGTCTTATTTGTGCTTGAATCCAATCTACTTTGTGGTAATCAACAAATTTTGCTACAGCATTTCACGGGTCAAAGTTCTATAGTAATTTTTGGTTACAATTCCTCGTGGGACGATACTCACTCATCATTGTATTACTTGGTCACGATACGTACACTTGTGTATGGACATTGCATGTATATATTTTGCAACCAACGCTCCTTGATGTCTATGCTATGAAATTTTTTCTTTGTTTAACACAAAGAAAGTATGTTTAACGGAGAACAAAATCTTCTTTCTTTGTGGAAAAATCAAACTATTAATGATCTAACTGTTAGTTGTGGGTCCCTCCAACATAGAGGGCCCACCACCTTGACCATTTGCCCAAAGAAGACAAATGCAATTTTGTTAAAAGAAACGTAGGAGCCGCAGCAGCAAAAGGAACCGGAGAAATTAGGCATCGTTTTTCATTAATTGTGCATGCAACCTTGCCTATAAATAGGCAGGAGAGGAAACGGAGAAATACACACCAAAAGAAGCAGATGCAATAAGCCTGAAAAGTTAGAGAAGTTTTCTGAAGGGAAAAAATAGGGGAGAGTTTGGTGTGATATTTGGAAAATAGTTCCTAAATAGTGAGTGATAAAATAGTGAGGAAATACTCTTGGGGTATTGTGGGAAACACTTTGTGTGCTACTATTTTGGTTAGATCTCAGTTGTAACCTCTAGATTTATTTTGGAGAAGAATCTTTTTGTACTTGCTATTATTATAATGGTAGATTTAGTCAGATTTAGTCCCATGGACATAGCCTAAAAATCAAAGATGATCTTTGTTAAATTTTTTTGGTGTCATTTTGTTGTTGATTATTCTATTTACTCTTATTGGTAATACTCGCTGTCCCCAACAAGTGGTATCAGAGCCGTGGAGGTTTTTCCTTTAAAATTCTTAGTATGCTCTGTGGTTGCAGTATTGACTGATCTTCCACATCAGAAAAGATTTTATTAGAATTATTATTGGCTGAAAGAAGTTGTATGAGCACTATTTATACGTACGGGGGGTACTATTCATACATACGAGTAACTATTTATATGTACAGATATTGTTTATATTGCTCAAAATGGAGACAAAGACGAGCAAGATGATCAACCTAAATGGCACAAACTACTACATCTGGAGAAATAAGATGAAAGATCTTTTGTTTGTGATGAAATTGTATCTGCCGGTGTTTACTACAACTAAACCCGAAGATAAATTGGATGAAGAATAAGACTTCGAGCATGAGCATGTATGTGGATTCATTTGATAGTTTGTTGTAGATAATATGTATAATCAAATTTGTAATGAAACTCATGCACAAACATTGTGGCATAAGCTGGAAGAGCTGTATGCTTCAAAGACCAGCAACAAAAAATTATTTTATTTGACAAAATTGATGTACGTGAAATACCGAGAAGGTATGTTCATAGCAGATCACTTGAATGAGATTCAAGGGATCATGGAATAGTTGTCGGGGATGGGCATAAATTTTGACGACAAAGTACTTGCTCTCATGGTACTCGCCTCCCTACCAGAGTTGTGGGAGACTTTGAAGATTTCAATTACCAACTCAACGCCTAATAGTGTCGTGAGTATGAAATATTTCAAAAGCGGTATTTTGAATAAAGAGATGAGAAGAAGATCACAATATTCAACCTCTTTATCACAACCAGATGTTTTGATTACAGAATCCAGAGGGAGGAGCTAGTCTAGGCATATAAAGCCTAGAGATAAAAGCAGAGGAAAGTCAAACAAATATGCCATCATTGAATGCCATTACTGCAAGAAGAAAGGGCATATCAAAAGATTCTGCAGAAAGTTTAAGCAGGATAAGAACAAAGGCAAGGAAGTGAAGAAAGACGACAACAGTGATGATGAGCGGACAAATGCCATAGATGAATTCAATGTCGTTTATGATGATGATATTGTCAATCTTACATCTTATGAGATCAGTTGGGTGATTGATAGTAGAGCTACCATTCATGCCACACCTCAAAGGAAATTCTTCTCATCTTACACAGAAGGAGATTATGGAGCTGTTAAGATGGGAAATGACAACTTACTAAAAGTTGTTAGGAGAGGAGATATCTTCTTGGAGATAGATAACAACACCAAATTAATGTTGAGAGATGTCAGGCATATTCCAAATATTCGCCTAAATCTGATTTCCACCGACAAACTTGATGATGCAAACTTCTACAACAAGTTCATGAATGGCCAATGGAAACTCACTAAAGGTGCTTTAGTGGTGGCCAGAGGTAGAAAAGACTCAACGTTGTATGTTATGCATATAAAGCTCTCCAATGACACTATGAATGCCGTGGAGAAAGAAAATACAGTTGAGTTATGGCATAGGAGACTTGGCCACATGAGTGAGAAAAGTATGACATGTTTGGACAAGAAGAAAATGCTATCTAGAATGGATCAAGTACATTTGGTGAAATATGCTGATTGCTTGACAGGAAAGTAGAATATAGTTGCTTTCAAGATTTTCCCTCCTTCCAGAATAAAGAATGTGTTGGATCTGGTACATTCAAATCTGTGTGGACTAATGCCAAAGTCAATTAGTGGTACTCAATACTTTGTGACTTTCATTGATGATCATTCTAGGAACACGTGGGCATACACTTTGAAGACAAAAGATCAGGTGTTAGATGTCTTCAAACAGTTTCATACCTCAGTTGAGAGACAGACTGAGAAGAAGTTAAAATGTATTTGAATAGACAATGGTGGAGAGTATATTGGACCATTTGATGTTTATTGTAAAGAGCATGGTATTCAACATCAGACAACGCCTCCAAAAACACCGTAGTTAAATGGTTTAGATGAGAGGATGAATAGAACTTTGATGGAAAGAGTCAAATGTTTACTCTCACATGCAAAGTTACCCAAAACCTTTTGGGGTGAAGCCTTGCTGACAGTTGTACATGTGTTGAATCTTTCACCGTGTATTCCTCTATAGTATAATACACCAGAGAAAGTGTAGTCAAGAAAGTATGTTTCCTATGATTATTTACGGGTGTTTGGTTGTAAAGCCTTTTTGTTGCATATCCCTAAAGATGAGAGGGTCAAGCTTGATGCTAAGACACGACAATGTGTATTTATTGACTATGGTCAAGATCAATTTGGCTATAGATTTTATGACCCGATCCAGAAAAAGCTCATTAGAAGTCGTGATGTTGTGTTTGTTGAAGATCAAACCATTGAAGACGTAAACAAAATGGAGAAGGATGTTCCTAATTCTAATAGTGACTTAACAAACTTGAGATTAGTTCCTCCAACAGTGGTGCCAAGGCAAGTTGGAGATGACGATTAGTCTGATGATGCTCTTATAGAGGCTGAATCAAAAGAAGAAGATGATGATGCTCACCATCAATTACCAACACCTATGACTTCCCCAGATCAATTGAGGAGAAGTAGTAGAATAAGACAACCTTCTATTAGATATCCTAATGATGAGTATGTAACACTCGCTGACGAGAGAGAAATTGATAGCTTTGAAGAAGCTATGGAAGATGAGCACAAGTAGAAGTGGAGAGAAGCCTTGCAAGATGAAATGAAGTCCTTGCATGAGAACAAAACGTTTGAGCTGGTGAAGTTGCCGAAAAGCAAGAGAGCTTTGAAAAATAAATGGGTGTTCAGGATCAAGCATGATGAACACAGTCTCAATCTGAGATTCAAAGCTAGACTGATTGTTAAAGGATTTAACCAAAGAAAAGGCGTTGATTTTAATGAGATTGTTTCACCAATTGTGAAAATGACATCTATCCGCACAGTGCTGGGTTTAGCAGCGAGCCTTGACTTGGAGGTTGAACAAATGGATGTGAAAACTGCCTTCCTTCACGGTGATTTGGAGGAAGAGATATGCATGGAGCAGCTAGAGGGTTTCAAGTAGAAATGAAAAGAGGATTATGTTTGCAGATTGAAGAAAAGTCTTTAGGGCTTGAAACAATATCAAGGCAATGGTATAAGAAGTTTGAGTCTGTTATGGGAGAGCAAGGCTACAAGAAGATTACTTCAAACCATTGTGTCTTTGTGCATAATCTCTCTTATGATAATTTCATTATTCTTTTGCTCTATGTGGATGATATGCTGATAGTTGGCCGGAATGTTTCTAGAATTAATTGTTTGAAAACACAATTGAACAAGTCTTTTGCCATGAAAGACTTGGGGCTAGCAAAGCAAATTTTTGGCATGAAGATTACCAGAGATTGAGGCACCAAGAAAGTGTGGTTGTCACAAGAGAAGTACATTGAGAAAGTACTTCAAAGGTTTAATATGGACAAGGCTAAAGCGATTAGTTCTCCTCTTGCTAATCACTTTAGACTAAGTTCTAAATAGAGTCCCTCTACAGATGAAGAGAAGGAAGAAATGGACAAGGTTTTATACGCTTTAGCAGTTGGGAGTTTGATGTATGCCATGGTATGTACACGGCCAGATATTTCTCACTTAGTTGGAGTAGTGAGTCGGTTCCTTTCTAATTCTGGTAAGGAACATTGAGCTATAGTGAAATGGATTTTTAGATATCTTCGCGGTACTTCCAAAATATGTTTATGTTTTGGAGATACCAAGCCTGTGTTAGTTGCCTACACAGATACATATATGGCTAGCGATTTAAACTCAAGAAAGTCTACTTTAGGTTATCTGATTACATTTGTAGGGGGAGCTGTGTCATGGCAATCGAAGTTGCAAAAGTGTGTTGCTCTTTCCACAACCAAAGCAGAGTTTATTGCAGCAACAGAAGCGTGCAAGGAGTTACTGTGGATGAAGAAGTTTTTAAATAAACTTGATTTTCAACATGACAGATATCAATTGTTTTGTGATAGTTAAAGTGCTATTCACCTTGGGAAGAATTCCTCCTTTCATTCAAGATCCAAGCATATTGATGTGAGATATCATTAGATTTATAGATGTACTAGAGAAAAAGCTACTACAGCTTGAAAATATCCATACTGATGAAAATAGATCAAACATGTTGACAAAGATTCTACCAAGGGAGAAGTTTGAGTTCTGTCAATTAGCTGCAGGAACGGTAGAGCCCTCTATGTATTCGGGAAGGGGAGATTTGTTAGTGGTGGATCCCTCCAACATAGAGGGCCCACCATCATGACCATTTGCCCAAAGAAGACAAATGCAATTTTGTTAAAGGAAGCGTAGGAGTCGTAGCAGCAAAAGGAACATGAGAAGTTAGGCACCGTTTTTCATTAATTGTAGGCGCATCCTTGCCTATAAATAGGTAGGAGAGAAAACAGAGAAATACACACCAAAAGAAGCAGAGGCAATAAGCCTGAAAAGTCAGAGAAGTTTTCTGAAGGGAAAAAATAGGGGAGAGTTTGGTGTGATATGTGGGAAATAATTTCTAAATAGTAAATGACAAAATAGTGAGGAAATACTCTTGGGGTATTGTGGGAAACACTTTGTGTGCCACTATTTTGTTTAGATCTCAGTTGTAGTCTCTAAATTTATTCTAAAGAAGACTCTTTTTGTACTTGCTATTATTATAGTAGAAGATTTATTCGGATTTGATTATGTGGACGTAGTCCAAAAATCAAAGGTGAACCACATTAAATTTTTTGGTGCCATTTTTTTGTTAATTATTCTGCATTTACTCTTGCTGGTAATACCCATTGTGCCCAACACTAACACTACTATATTTCCCCAAATTCAAAAGGCTTGAAAAATTATCTTTCCAATTTGTGGCATTTATAACAGTATCTTCACTAAAAGTAGGCACAAAAGTCCAATATCTTAAAAGCTTTACCCATTGCAATTTTTGTCCGAATTCTATCTAATTAGGCGAGAAGATATTCTTGATAGTTTTAAAAAAAGGTTTAGTTTTAGACATTATCTTTATTTGAAAATTTTTTAGGAGAAGGAGAAGAAAATAATTTTTTTTCAAACATTTTAAAATTATCTAATTTTCATATTTTAATGTCTTCCTAGTAAACCATTAATTATTAAATTATTATTATTTTTATAATTATAATGTCAACAAATCAAATCCTCACAATGTAATTATTTTAATGAATGAAAAATTATATTTGTTTTTTAATTCTCTTATAAATTTTAGACATCTAAATAAAGATTAGGAAAATTATTATTTAACCATTCATTACCCTCCTTTCTCTCCCTAAAAATTTATAACTCAATCTTCAAGTATAGCTCTCAATTAACTATATAAATCATACTTTATTGATTTTGATTCCCCATATGTAAAGAAGGAAAGAGAAGAAAATCAATCTTGTGAAAATGAAAATTGTTATTACAATTCTCTAGGTTTGTCTTCGTATGAGGGAAATTATAATGAATGGCTCTCCTTCAAATGTTTCTGTGCATTTCTGTTCTCTTTGTCGCATACAAGATCCAAATGGGCCGTTGACGGTGTAGAAATGAAGTGCATAGATAGGGAAAGAAAAGCACTACTCTTGTTCAAACAAGACATTCGAGGTGAGATTGGCTTGCTGTCTACATGGAGGGACGATGGAAATGGAGATTGTTGCAAATAGAGAGGAGTTTATTGCAGCCATGAAACTGGTCATAATCGAATCCTTGATCTACGTAGTTCAAATTCTGGTCTTCAGCGTTCGAATGGTTTGGCAGGTACCATCAATATTACTTTATTGATTGAGTTGAATGATATGAAACATTTGGACCTCGGTTCCAATAGTTTCTTTACAAGTGACATCCCAGAATCCATAGACTCCTTCACCAACTTAAGGTATCTCAATCTCTCTGATTCTGGTTTTGATGGGAATATTCCTTATCAACTGAAGTAACAACAGATTAGATGGATTTATCCCTTATCAACTAGGAAATCTCTCAAAGTTGCAGTATCTCAATCTTGGAGGAAATTCTCTTGTTCGAGGGATCCCTTATTAGGTTGGGAATCTTTCCATGTTGCAGTTTTTGAAGCTTGGTGACAATTCTAATCTCACAATGGATGGGGAATGGCTATCTAATCTTTCTTCATTAACAAGTCTTGACTTGAGTAGAATGAGTGATATTGGATATTCTCATCATGGGTTACAGATGATGGGTTAGCTTCTTCAAAATATTAGGGAATTGCGACTAAGGGAATGTGATATTTCTGATATTCATATTCTTTCTTTTGCTGGTTCTCCTTCAAATTTTTCCACTTCTCTTGTCATCCTTGATCTCTCTTCCAATCAGTTCACATCATCAACTATATTCCCTTGGGTTTTTAACTTTTCCTTCAAACTTCATGAGCTTCATCTTTCCACAAATTTTCATTCCAGATGGTTTGGCCAACATGATGAACTCTCTTGAACATCTCGATGTCTCTTTTAACAAGCTGCAAGGTGAAATTTGTTAGACTCATTGCATCCACATGCAATTTGTCAAGAATGGTGGGAGACATGTTGGACTTGGCTTCCTACAAAAGTGGCTACCAACTCCTTTATCATGTTCCCATTTACTTTGTCAAATATTTCATATGTTAGGTTGCAGTTTTTCTTGACATTTGGCATATTAGTTTTCCTATAAATAGGCAATGAAGTAGAAGGGAAAAATGCAAGCAAGGAGCAAAAGAAAGCTTTAAGCATTTTGCATCCTATTCAATTCCATCTCATTTCCTCACCTTCCTTCTAAAGCTTTACTAGAGAGAGTAATTGAGGTATTTTGTTCCTATTGTAAGAGAGAGTGATTTAAGTGTTCTCTCCTTTCAATTTGAGAGTTGTTGTAATTACCCAATTATTTCTAGTATTATCCTTCTTTCACTTGGCCGTGGACGTAGCCTATATTGGGTGAACCACGTTAAATATCTGAGTTCATTTTATCTTCAATTTTCTCATTTCAACTTTAGTTGCGGTACCCGACTTCCTAACAGTGGTATCAGAGCCTTGGTTCTCATAAATCTTAGTATGCTCTGTGGTTGCGGTTATTAACCGATCTTCCACATCAGAAAAGATTTTTTGAGGTCGTGGTTTGTACTGCAGTACTGTTCATAGTCCATAGTGAAACAGTTGTATTGTGCAGAGATGGCAACAAAGTTCGAAATAGAGAAGTTCGACGGAAATAATTTCTCGTTATGGAAGATGAAAATGATGGCGATCTTGACCAAAGAAGATTGCGTGGAGGCAATAGGAGAAAGACCGGTGGAGATCGTTGATGACAGAATTTACGCGAACGCTGTCGCTAATCTTCACCTAGGCCTGTCAAATGAAGTCCTATCAAGCGTAGAGGAGAAGAAGACCGCAAAGGAGATTTGGGATACTCTCACAAAGTTGTATGAAGCCAAGTCGCTACACAACAAAATCTTCTTAAAAAGAAGACTATACACTCTTCGGATGTCAGAATCTGTTTCAGCGACAGATCACATCAACACCCTCAATACACTATTTTCTAAACTCTCAAAATTGGGTTATAAAATAAGTGTAAATGAGCGTGCAGAAATTCTACTACAAAGTCTACCAGATTCGTATGATCAACTCGTCATCAATTTGACCAATAATATTCTCACAGAATATCTAGTCTTTGAGGATGTTGCAGCTTCTGTTCTGGAAGAGGAACAAAGACGTAAAAACAAGGAGGACAGGATAGCAAGTTCACAACAAGTGGAGGCATTATCGATGACAAGAGGGAGATCAACGGAACGTGGATCCAGTGGGAGCCAAAATCATGGTAGGTCCAAGTCAAAGGGTAGAAAAATTATCAAGTGCTACAATTGTGGCAAGAGAGGGCACACCAAGAAGGAGTGTTGGCATTTGAAAAAGAACGAAAAAGGTCCTGAGTCATCAAATGCTCAGGGTAGTGTAGCAAGTACCTCAAATAATGGTGAAATTCTTTACAGTGAGGCAACAACTGAAGATAGATCAAATTTTGCTAATGTCTGGATCATGGACTCAGGAGCAACATGGCATATGACTTCTCGAAGAGAATGGTTTCATCAATATGAACCAATCTCAGAAGGATTTGTATTCATGGGTAACGATCATGCTTTGGAGATTGCCGGTATTGGTACTGTCAAACTAAAAATGTATGATGGTATGGTTCGCACTGTACAAGGAGTACGACATGTGAGAGGCTTAAAGAAAAATCTATTGTCTTTAGGACAATTAGATGATGTTGGGTGTAAAACCCGCATTGAGAACGGGATCATGAAGATCGTAAAATGCGCGCTAGTGGTTATGAAGGCAGAAAAGGTGGCTGCTAATCTGTACAAGCTTTCTGGAGAAACACACCAGGAAGGAGAATCATCTGTTGCATCAATAAATTCAGGAGAAGAATCAACGATGATGTGGCATCGTAAGCTCGGACATATGTCAGAACGAGGTTTGAAGATTCTCTCTGAACAAGAATTACTTCCTGGACTCAAAATGGTAAAATTACCATTTTGTGAGCATTGTGTGACAAGTAAGCAACACAGATTAAAGTTCAGCTCATCAACAGCTAAGAGTAAAAGCATCTTAGACTTGATTCATTCTGATGTTTGGCAAGCACCAGTTGTATCCCTAGGAGGAGCAAGATACTTTGTATCATTTATTGATGATTTCTCTAGGAGATGCTGGGTATATCCAATTAGGAGGAAATCGGATGTATTTGAAGTCTTCAAAGTCTTTAAAGCGCGGGTGGAACTTGAATCCGAGAAAAGAATCAAGTGTTTGAGGACTGATAATGGAGGAGAATATACAAGTGATGATTTTGACACATTATGTCAAAAGGAAGGCATCAAAAGACAGTTCACTACAGCATATACTCCACAACAAAATGGAGTGGCAGAGCGGATGAACAGAACTTTGTTAGAAAGAACAAGAGCAATGTTGAGGACTGCAAATCTAGCCAAGTCATTTTGGGCAGAAGCAGTCAACACTGCCTGCTATGTGATAAATTGGTCTCCGTCAACAGCCATTGACCTGAAGACACCGATGGAGATGTGGACAGGTAAGCCAGCTGATTATTCTCACCTCCATACATTTGGAAGTCCTGTGTACGTGATGTACAATATCCAAGAAACAACAAAACTAGATTCAAAATCCAGAAAGTGTATCTTCTTGGGGTATGCTGATGGAATCAAGGGGTATCGCTTGTGGGATCCTACTGCCCACAAAATGGTCATCAGCAGAGATGTAATATTTGCAGAGGACAAACTGCAAGAAAAAGAAAGTGATAGCACTTTAATAGAAGATGCTGAAACTACATCAATTCAGGTGAAGAATAATCCTAAAGAAGAAAAACAAAATTCTTCTGAAGCAGTACCAGAGCACGAAGAAGAAGAAGAACCAGTTGAGTTTGAGGCTCAAGAAGTTCGTCGATCTACTCGTGAGAAAAGACGACCTTCTTGGCACTCAGAATATGCTATGGAGAGTAATGTTGCATATTGTCTTCTAACGGAGGATGGAGAGCCATCAACTTTCCATGAAGCTTTAAATAGCTCAGATGCATCTCAATGGATGACAGCAATGCAAGAAGAAATTGAAGCTCTTCATAAGAACAAGACATGGAAACTTGTACCATTACCACATGGTAGAAAAGCCATTGGTAACAAATGGGTCTACAAGATCAAGCTAGACAGCAATGATCAAGTAGAACGGTTTCGTGCGAGATTGGTGGTTAAGGGATATGCTCAGAAAGAAGGTATCGACTTCAATGAGATATTTTCTCCTGTAGTTCGACTTACAACAATCAGAGTAGTTTTGGCAATGTGTGCTACATTCGATTTACATCTAGATCAACTAGATGTGAAGACTGCTTTTCTTCATGGTGACCTTGAAGAAAAGATTTATATGCTCCAACCAGAAGGCTTTGTAGAAGAAGATAAAAAGAACTTGGTTTGCAGGTTGAACAAATCTCTATATGGTCTCAAACAGGCGCCGAGATGTTGGTATAAGAGATTTGATTCCTATATTATTAGCCTTGAGTACAATAGACTCAATTCAGACCCTTGTGCTTATTACAAGAGGTTTGGTGATGAAACCTTCATCATTTTGCTATTGTACGTGGACGACATGTTAGTTGCAGGCTCTAACAAAGATCGAGTCCAAGAGTTAAAGGCACAGTTGGCTAGGGAATTTGATATGAAGGACTTGGGACCAGCAAACAAGATTCTAGGGATGCAAATTCACCGAGACAAAAATAATAGGAAGATTTGGCTTTCTCAGAAGAACTACCTATTAAAGATCTTGCGGCGTTTCAACATGCAAGATTGTAAGCCAATTTCTACCCCACTTCCTATTAATTTCAAGTTATCCTCAAGTATGAGTCCTAGCAATGAAGTGGAGAGAAAGGACATGTCTCGAGTACCGTATGCATCAGCAGTGGGAAGCCTAATGTTTGCTATGATATGTACAAGACCAGACATTGCACAAGCAGTGGGAGCAGTTAGTCGATACATGGCAAAACCTGGTAAAGAGCATTGGAATACTGTGAAGAGGATCCTGAGATATGTCAAGGGTACCTCAAATGCTGCATTATGTTATGGAGGATCAAATTTTATTGTCAGAGGCTATGTGGATTCAGATTTTGCAGGAGATATGGATAAAAGAAAATCCACTACTGGTTATGTGTTTACACTTGCAAGTGGAGCTGTAAGCTGGGTTTCAAAATTGCAAACTGTTGTTGCTTTGTCTACTACGGAAGCGGAATATATGGCAGCTACACAAGCTTGCAAAGAAGCAGTTTGGATTCAAAGGTTATTGGAGGAGTTTAGGCACAAACAAGAGAAAATCTCTTTGTTTTGTGACAGTCAAAGTGCCTTGCATATTGCAAGGAATCCAGCCTTTCATTCACGAACAAAGCACATCGGAGTTCAGTATCACTTCGTTCGAGAAGTAGTAGAGAATGGATGTGTGAATATGTTAAAGATACATACCAGTGACAATCTAGCAGATATAATGACCAAGCCTATCAATGTTGACAAGTCAACATGGTGTAAATCCTCTATGGGCCTAGTAGAAACGTAAGTGGCATGGTGACAACAAGTGCAAGTATGGATAGTAGAGTGTGAAGACATGATTACACATCAAAGTCTTCAAGTGGGAGAAATGTTAGACTCATTGCATCCACATGCAATTTGTCAAGAATGGTGGGAGACATGTTGGACTTGGCTTCCTACAAAAGTGGCTACCAACTCCTTTATCATGTTCCCATTTACTTTGTCAAATATTTCATATGTTAGGTTGCAGTTTTTCTTGACATTTGGCATATTAGTTTTCCTATAAATAGGCAATGAAGTAGAAGGGAAAAATGCAAGCAAGGAGCAAAAGAAAGCTTTAAGCATTTTGCATCCTATTCAATTCCATCTCATTTCCTCACCTTCCTTCTAAAGCTTTACTAGAGAGAGTAATTGAGGTATTTTGTTCCTATTGTAAGAGAGAGTGATTTAAGTGTTCTCTCCTTTCAATTTGAGAGTTGTTGTAATTACCCAATTATTTCTAGTATTATCCTTCTTTCACTTGGCCGTGGACGTAGCCTATATTGGGTGAACCACGTTAAATATCTGAGTTCATTTTATCTTCAATTTTCTCATTTCAACTTTAGTTGCGGTACCCGACTTCCTAACAAAATTCCAACATCATTGGGGAATATATGCACATTAAAAACATTATCCCTTTCTTATAATAACTGGAGTGGAAGGCTTTCAAGTTTCATTCATAACTCTTCATGGTGCAGTAGACTCACATTACAAACTTTGAATTTATCTAAAGTTCGATTAGCAGGCATGTTACCTGACCTTTCTATTTTCTCATCCTTGGAAGATTTACATATTTCCTTCAATCAATTAAAGGGAGTAATTTCTGAAAGAATCAGTTTGCTACCTAAATTGAATATTTAGTGCTAAATTGGAATTCCTTTGAAGGTGTGACACTGAATCCCATTTCATTAATCTTTCCAATTTGAAAGTATTATCCTTAACTGGTAACTCATTGGCTCTAAATTTTAGCACCAGTTGGGTTCCTCCTTTCCAATTAGAATATCTGGGATTAGCAGCTTGCATGCTGGGTCTTAATTTCCCAAATTGGCTCCAGACTCAAAGTAATTTAGCAAATCTTGATATTTCTAATCCTGGGATTTCAGATTTTGTACCAAAGTGGTTTTAGACTGTGGTGAGTGAAATATCAAGATCATGAATGTCTCATACAACAATTTGGTGAGTGAAATTCCAAATTTATCGCTTAAGCTTTATTACAAACCAGAAATAATTTTGACTTCAAATAACTTCAAAGGTTCACTTTCATTTTTGTCACAATCATCCGCCCTTTTTCTTTCCAAAAATAAATTCTCAAATTTGGTTCCATTTCTATGTGAAAAAATTGAAGATTATGGCTTGGGCATCTTTGACATATCGTACAATGAATTATTGGAGGGGGGGTACCCGATTCTTCGAGCATGGAGCAATCTGAGCTCATTACATTATCTTGATTTGAACAATAATTTGTCAGGAGAGATCCCACCGTCCATAGGAGGCCTTTTGAATATGGAGGCTTTGAGTTTACGAAACAATAGTTTGATTGGAGAACTCCCTTCCCCTTTGATGAACTGCACCAAGCTATTACTGTTAGATGTGTCTGAGAATATGTTGTTAGGACCAATACCTTCATGGGTTGGGAAACACCTTGGACAATCGCAAATTTTAAGTTTACGAGTGAATCACTTCAATGATCGTTTACCTTTGGATCTTTGTCATCTAACACAGATTCAGATATTGGATCTCTCACTGAATAACTAATCCTAAGAAATTTCCCCTTGTTTTAAAAATTTTACCGTCATGGCTGAAAAGACTATCAACTCAACTAAAACAGGCAACCGTAGATTCAGATATGTGGACAATGTGACAGGATAAGGCACTTATTTTGATTTCTACGTAACATTGAAGTGGAAAGATGCAGATGACTTGTTCGAGAGGCCGGAATTGCTTCTCAAAAGCATTGATCTCTCAAGCAATGCTCTAACAGGAGTAATACCTGCAGAATTGGAGTCTTTGTTTGGATTGGTTTCCTTAAATTTATCAAGAAACAATTTGAGTGGAAAAATCCCATCTGAAATTGGGAATTTGGAATCACTAGATTCTTAGATTTTTCAAGAAATCATTTATCAGGCACAATTCCTTCAAGTCTTGCCCATATTAATGGTTTAACCACATTGGACTTGTCAAGCAATAGTTTCTCTGGAAAAATCCCAACTGGAACACAGCTGCAGTGTCTTAATGCCTCTAGTTATGAAGAAAATTTGGATCTCTGGAATGCCGTTTGACAAAAGGATGAACCGCCTTCACCTCAAGTATTTGATGAAGATGACGATGACTCACTTTTCTCTCAAGAATTTTACATGAGCTTGGGACTAGGATTTGCTGTTGGACTCTGGGGATTCTTGGGCCCAATATTCTTCAACCGTTCTTGGAGACATACCTACTACAGGTTGGTGAACAAAGATGATATCTATGTCAAGGTTGCAATTTATGTGGCTAGGCGCTGGAGGATCAGAGACAGAAGGTAATAGTTTACTCTTTCTCATGATTAATTTTACTTTCAATTTCTGTATTAACAATGAACACTGAATTATGCCTTTGTAAATGGAAGAGAGAAAATCATGACACATTTTAAACATATTAAAAAATATTTTTTTATCAAACATAACCAATTTCATGTTATAGTTCTTCAATAAAAAAATGCAGTCTTTCATAGTTAGTGCACTGTATGAAGGAAACAAGCAATTAATTATAACTTGATGCTTCTCAGAAAGAGGAAGCGTAGGTCTAAACCTCTAGAATCCCCAAACTAAAAAATTCTAGTGCTGTATCTATTTTGGTAAAAAAAAAGAAGCAATTAATTATAAAATAAATTATATAAATTTTAATTGATTAATATAGTCTATATCCATCTCTTCATTTTTTTTTCCTAATAATTTTATCACCCTTTTATATAGCAACACAGTACTAGACAAAAAGTAAAAACTTGGAAATACAGATATAAACGTTTTGAAATAAATCACGAAGACTTTAAATTATATACTAACAAGGAACAGATCAGGGAAACTTACAGGAGTTCTGTAGCATTAATTATAGTTAAAATTATTATCAAGTAATCACATTAATGCAAAGTAAAAAAATGGATTAACTTATGAAAAGCTCATAACAAATATATTTGACGACTCTGTTTAATTAAGAGAAATTAGATGAATTCAGGCTATGCTTTATAATGTATAATGTACTTATAATTTTTCTATTCTGTCTTCAGTAATTTATGTGATATAATTTAATCAATAGTATCTGTTTCTACAAATCTGGATTTTTAATCACGTGACTGATTTGTTTGAGTATATCAAGTCTAAAAATCCAATAGATGAACCCAACCTACTTTTCTAATAGCGTGACTTGTGTCCAACAACCATTTCCCGCTCTCTTAAAAAGTATTAAAATAACAATTACAAAAAGAAGAAGTGGTCATTAAAAAGAATTGAAACCCTTTAAGAAACCCAAAAAAAGAAGATAAATATGAATTCACATTTTAACATTCCACACATATTATGATAAAATGGAAGTGGTCATTCACGCTATTATTTTTGGTATTGTTAACATGGTGGATTTAAGATTTTTATCCTTAGATTAATGCTTTTTGAAATAATCGAATCTAAAAAAAAAAAAATATATCATCTCTTATTACTTACTTAACTGTCCCGTTTGCGTCATTAAGAATTCATGGTTGAAATTTCCACAAATAGGAACAAGATGTCAAGTACCAATCTCATTAGTCTTCTAAACTTGTGCGTAGAATAGAATGTGTTAGAAAACTTGAAACCATGCCATTTTATTACTTGGAAAAGTTCAAAGTCATCCTTCAAGTCTCCCACAATAGTGCCGAATCTTATAGAGACCCGTCATATAAATCACGTTATGGTAAGCAAACTTGAACTCAACGGTTGAAGGGCCTCTGCAATATCAGCAATTCAAGTCCACAGAAAAACACTTGCGGGGAGACGTTACCTCAATATCCCGAATGAAATTAGTTCTATACCCAAAAAGTGTGGAGATATTCATATAAAGCTACAAAATATCATTATGTATTTATAGTGGGCATCACCGCTAGTTACAAAATGGGATTATTTGTATCTAGGCTTCCAAATATCTTACATTGATTCCTTTGGGTTTATTATCAGAACGGTCTATACATAGATGAAAATTGGATCTTGCAGTAAGAAAGGCTAATACGTTTTTTAAGGCAATGCTTGATTTATAAATTAAAATGCATTTGTGTGAAATTGTTTCGGGATTTACCATTTATCATCAATATATCAATAAAATATTCGATTTTTATATTTTCGTATTTGGCAACATTTTATAATTAGCGAAAAGATCAAATCATTTACATCTTAAAAGTGAACGATCATTAATTTATGAGAGACAGTAAAATTCAAAATAAAAAATATACGAAGATATGTAATTTAACAAACTGAAGACTTCAAAACTGGGTCCATTTATCTTTGAATTTTTGGCTTTGATCTCAAAATATAAAAATTAACCCCAAAAAAAAGGTTTAAGTGTATAGAACCAACATCTGAGTGGCAGTCACAAAACGGTATTAAGACATGATTTGATAGAAACATTTGTGAAAGAAACAATATTTGATAAAAACTTAACCATTTATCTTTGAATTTTGTGGATTTGATCTCTAAATTTCTTTACAAGAGTCAATGTTGTTGAAATAGCAATTTTTTTTAATAAAGACCGTTTTTTTCTTTTATCCTAAAAGTGACGAGTCATCCTTCCGGCCGGTATAGCCCCACAATGAGCTATATATATCCTGCCATAGAATCTTGATCCTCACATCAGAAAAGAAGAAAAGAAAGTAAAAAAGTTGTCACAATTAGGGTATCACTTAATTTCAAGTTTGTCTATGCATTATTGCTGTTTTTGTTGCATACAACATCCAATTGGGCCAATATGAGTGTCGAAGTGAAGTGCATAGAGAGGGAGAGAAAAGCGTTGCTCATGTTCAAACAAGACATCCAAGATGAGTTTGGCATGTTGGCTACCTGGAAGGATGACGAAAATGGAGATTGCTGCAAATGGGAGGGAATTCATTGCAGTAATGAAAGAGGTCATGTTCAAACCATTAATCTTCGTGGTTCAGATCTATACTGTTTGACAGGTATAATCAATATTACTTTATTAATTGAGTTGCATGATATGAAACATTTGGACCTCAGTTACAACAGTTTTGATGGAAGTGACATTCCAGAATTCATAGACTCCTTCAGCAACTTGAGATATCTCAACCTCTCTTATTCAGAGTTTAGTGGGAGTATTCCTTATCAAATGGGAAAGCTTTCACATTTGCGATATCTTGATCTGAGTAACAACAAATTAGATGGAGCTATCCCTTATCAACTTGGAAATCTCTCAAAGCTGCAATATCTCAATCTTGGAGGAAATTATCTTGTTGGAGCAATTCCTTATCACCTTGGAAATCTTTTCATGTTGCAGTCTCTTATGCTGGGCGACAATTCTAATCTCACAATGGATGAGCAAAATCATGATGATGATGCTGAGTGGCTATCTAATTTCTCTTCATTAACAAATCTCGACCTAAGCGGAGTGAGTAATTTTGGAACTTCTAATCACTGGCCAAAATTGATTGGTAAGTTTCTTCCAAACTTGAGAGAATTGCAGCTAAGACATTGTGGTCTTTCTGATGTTGATAATCTTTCTTTGTCTGGTTCTCCTTCCAATTTTTCCACTTCTCTTGTCATCCTTGATCTCTCTAATAATAGCCTAACATCAAAAATATTACAATGGGTGTTCAAGTTCAACTCCAACCTTCAAGAGCTTTATCTAAGAAATTGCAATCTTTCAACTAATAATCTTCCTTTTCTATCTTCCAATTTAAATTTTTCCTCTCTTGTCATCCTTGATCTCTCTTATAATAACCTAGCATCATCAATATTGCAATGGACCTTCAACTTCGGCTACAACATTCAAGATCTTTATCTTAAAAGTTGTAGCCTTTTAGATAACAATCTTCTTTTTCCATCTTCCTATTTCAATTTGTCTTCTCTTATCAATCTTGATCTCTCTTACAATCAACTGACATCATCAACTATATTCCACTGGGTTTCTAACTTCACCTCCAATCTTCGTGAGCTTAACCTTTCTAATAACTTGATAGAAGGTCCTATTCCGTATTCTTTTGGTAACACAATGTACTCTCTTGAACATCTCTACCTCTCCAATAATAAGCTGCAAGAGGGAATTCCAACATCATTGGGGAACATATGCACATTGCAAACATTAGTCATGTCTTCTAACTACTTGAGTGGTGAGCTTTCGAGTTTCATTCAAAACTCTTCGTGGTGCAATAGACACAAATTGAGAATTTTGAGATTATCTGAAAATCAGATCACAGGCATGTTACCAGACCTCTCTATTTTTTCATCTTTGGAAGATTTACGGCTTTGCCATAACCTGTTGACTGGAGAAATACCTAAAAGCATCGGATTGCTACATGAGTTGAAGTATTTATCCCTACTTGGGAATTCTTTCAAAGGTTTGATTGTTGAATCCCATTTCACTAATCTCTCCAATCTGAAGATCCTAAAGTTGAATGATAACGCATTGGCTCTAAATGTTAGCACCACTTGGCTTCCACCTTTTCAAACACATACTCTAGTATTAGCATCTTGCATTTTGGGTCCAAGCTTTCCAAATTGGCTCCAGAATCAAAATAACTTAGTGAGTCTGGATATTTCTAATGCTGGGATTTCAGATTCTGTGCCATGGTGGTTTTGGCACATATAAAAAAATGTAGGGCATATGAATATCTCACACAACAATTTTTCTGGTATCATTCCAAATTTACAACTCAAGCTGAGTCATAATCCTGGAATAATTTTGAACTCAAATAATTTTGAAGGTGCAATTCCCTCATTTTTCTCACAGGCATCATCGCTTCATCTTTCTGAAAATAAATTCTCAGATTTACTTACATTTCTGTGCGGAAAAATTGAAGATGAAGGCTTAGGCATTTTGGATGTGTCAAATAATCTATTAGGGGGGGGGGAGCTACCTGATTGTTGGAGTCATCGAAGATCATTAAAGTATGTTGATTTGAGCAATAATAACTTGGCAGGTGAGATTCCACCCTCCTTGGGAAGTCTTGTAGATATGGAGGCTTTGATGTTGGGAAACAATAGCTTGATTGGAGAATTACCTTCTTCTTTGAAGAACTGCACCAAGCTAGTAATGCTGGATGTGTCAGATAATAAGTTGTTGGGACCAATACCTTCATGGATTGGGAGATTCCTTGGACAATTGGAAATATTAAGCTTACGAGTAAATCACTTCAATGGTAGTTTACCTCTGAATCTTTGTCATCTAACACAGATTCAGATCTTCGATCTCTCACAAAATAACTTATCTGGAGAAATTCCACGATGTCTTACTAATTTTACTATTTTGGCCCAAAAGAGTATCAACACAACTGAAATAGGTTAGCATGCATATGTAAACAATGTGACAGGCCATGGTGCCGTAAGCTGTTCTTTTAATTTCTACATAATGTTGATGTGGAAAGGTGTAGATGACATGTTCAAGAGTCCGGAATCACGTCTTAAAAGCATTGATCTCTCAAGCAATGCTTTAACAGGTGAGATACCAACAGAATTTGTGTCTTTGTATGGATTGGTTTCCTTGAATTTATCAAGAAACCATTTGAGTGGGAAAATCCCTTCTAAGATTGGGAATTTAGAGTCATTGGAATTCCTAGATTTGTCGAGAAATCAATTATCAGGCACAATTCCTTCAAGTCTAGCTCATATTGATCGTCTCACCACATTAGACTTGTCAAACAATAGTCTGTCAGGAAAGATCCCCACTGGAACACAGCTGCAAAGTTTTAACATCTCTTGTTATGAGGGAAATCTGGATCTCTGTGGAATGCCACTTGACAATAAGTGCCCAGATGAAACACCTTCACCTCAAGTATTTGACGAGGAAGATGATGACTCAATTTTCTCTCAAGAATTTTACATGAGCTTGGGATTGGGATTTGCTTTTGGATTTTGGGCATTCTTAGGCCCAATACTGTTCGACCGTTCCTGGAGACATGCCTATTGCAGGTTGGTGAACAAAGTCATAAATAATATCTATTTCAAATTTCCAAGTGGCTAGATGCCCAAGGATCAGAGACTGGAAGGTAATATTGAAATGTTTCTCATTATTATTTTTACTTCAATTTGTACATTAACATTGAATCACGAATTATGTCATTGTAAATGAAAGAGAGAAAATCATAATGGATTAAAAACATACAACAATATGATTAATAGACTAAGACTTTATAACTCATAAAAAATTGAATTAATAGTTTTCTTAATAATTTGAATCTAATATACTTAAGCCTTTTGTAAAGTCACTCATGTTGTTCAAAGACAAATGTTATATATTTATGCTTTTAATATTTATATACATTTCTTTCCATTTTCATTATCAATTGTTCATTTTATACTTACAATTTTGAAAATCAAATATGCATGATCATGAGTCACACAAGATTTGCTATAAGATAACATTGTGTATGATGCATAATCTAAATGAAATTATATATTGTATTCTGTCATAGTTCTTAAATAAAAATAGTGCAGTTAACATATAGTACACTAAGTGTAAAGGAAACAATCAATTATAAAACAAATTATATCAATTTTGATAGATGCGTATATTCCACATCCATCTCTTCATGTTTTTGTTCTAATACTTCTATCACCCTCGTTTATTGGCCAACACAGCACTATTCAAAAAGTATAGGAAAAAAATTCTATCAACTACATGCAACACAATGAATTTTTTTTTTTGTGATGAATTTTTCAATTAACTAATGTATTCTTTATGGAATTACTTTTGCATGCTTAACAAGCTTTTTTTTTTCTTGCAGGACCTCTTAGTGTTGTTCCTTTGATATAGGGCAAATGCATCTTGTTCTGTTATGCTACATAGTATTTGAACCTCTACAATATGTGATTCAAATATTAGTGGTTTGTCCGGAGCAATGAATTCAGTCTATGCTTTATGATGTATGTAATTAATTATAATTAGTATTACTACTGTTTTGTCTTTAGTAATTTATGGGATATGATTTCTTCAACAATGACATCTTTTTCTATAAATAGCTATACTATAAATTACATAACATTGAATACTGTTAGATCTAGCTAGAAGATTCATAACCTTGATTTTGATGATAACAACCAATTAACCCTATGACTTAGCTTAATTGAAAGCATATGATTATGACTAGAGAGACTTCTCCCCATCACATGCTTAATATGTTTTCGATCGTTGGTTTGGTGAGAAAAAGTTTACATTGAGATATGTTATGTCTTGGATGAATATTTCTGATGATTTGAAAAGGATATGGGAAGTTTGGAAGTATTTTCAGAATCTTCGGAGAAAAATTTGAAGTATTTCAAAGCCTCTTTTACACATCAAGAGCGTTCCTCAACGCTCAAGAGCCCTTAATTCAACATTTATCCAACAAGAAAATTGTATTGGAATGATTTTAACAGCTAGCTACCACCCCAAGAGCATAAATGAAGTCCTAATCCGTCACTATCAAGCATCAACAATATCAACCCTACATAAGGTCTTTTACCATTGAGCATTCGTTGGAAATTTTACTCTCTTTAGTTGAGCTTTGTTTGTTTCCTTATGAACCTGAGATTTCCCTTGTATTGAGAGCGTGTCTAGAAGAGAGAAGGATTGAGTGACCTTTTTTGTCTCTCTTTGAGGGTAGTAAACTATGTGTTGGCGATGCAAAGCCTTAGCTTTTCTTGGTAAATGGTAACCAGGACACAAGTGGAACTTGCATACGAATTGGTGATAGCTTGATTGTTGTAAACATTGTAGTGAAGAAACTCTCAAATATTGGTTTGAGGAGAGGACGTAGGTTCAATTTTTGAGACAGAACCTCCATAAATTTGTTTGCTTCTTCTCTTTATCTTAACTCCTTACTTTTTAACAAAATATTTTCCTTGATTTGGGTATTGGATTGAAAGGGTCCGTTAATGGGTTTCTAAAGTGTTTTTATACTGATTTTAACATATCTGTTTAAGGTTTTCAAAGATTTAAAGTACCAAATCACCTACTTGGTTCCTTTTTATATAAAAAATACTTTGATAACTTATAAAATATGACTGCTAACTGGTTAGCCACAAACCTTTAATCAATTTAAGGTTTTACAGAACTGCCACCATCAACCATTTACACATGCATATCTGCAATATATACTTGAAATAACGGCTTATTTATGTTATATATGCTTAGTTGGGGAAATCATCACTAGGAATTCAATTTGGAGTATTAAAAAAATTAATTAAGTACATATGTTGATTAATAAGCTAGTTTTACCTATAATTTTTCATCTAACTTATCCATAATTCAAAAATAAGTTATATGAAAAAATATATATGGCAGTAGTACCTACTTTCAGACGTACGACAAAATATAAATAACTAAGAATATTTCGTTCTTTTCTGAGAATATAGAAAAATTATTTACCCTTTATGATAGGCCAAATTTCCACCAATTTTTAACTGGATTCTATATACTTTTGGTGTCCTCAAAGCAGTTGTATCTGTAATTTTACATTTTAAGACTAAAAAAACATTTTAAATAAGAAAATACAATGCGGGTCCCTTAATTTATATATTTGCCAATTTTTTAAAAAATTGTGATTTTTGTTAGATTTTTTTCATTAATTTTTATTAACTCATGTTGATTTGTTTGAGCATCGAAAACACTGCGTCAAGAGAAAATTTCCTTATTTTTAATCAAAATATAAAAATTAACCCATAAAAAAGAAGACCCTCAAGTGTGCAGGACCAATATCTAAGTGGTAGTCACCAAAGGGAAAAATGAAAGAGTGTAAGCAAATATCTGATGAAGTGGTTATCACGGTATTAAGACGCGATTTGATAGAAACATCTGTGAAAGAAAGTCCTAAATATGCCTTACTCTAGTCTATCCCCATTTCTATTCACTTTTATTTTATTTTATTTTGTTCGTAGCGGAAATTCGAACCTCAGATTATAGAACAAAAGTCACTCTCACGGATATATAATCCATTATCATTAACTAACCCAAAAGACGGGGAAACCCACCCTTTCTCTAGCCTACATATGTGAAAGCGAGCTCTACATATGCCTTTCTCTTGGTGGCTAAAATTTGAATCCAGATCTCTTTGCCATTTCACTAGATGTGACTTTATATATTTTTATTTTAATCAATAATATATAAAACACAAGTCACATCAACTAAACGTAAAAGACCGGGAAACCCTGCCTTTCCAAGTCTATAGATAGACTTTTACTTGCTCCTTTTGTTTTATCTCTTGAAGTCCATGCAATGATATTAGCCATATAAATCTTATTGGTTTTTGCAAAGTGTCTCTGTGAGAAAAAAAATCTATAGAATAATCAAATTATTATATTAGTATTTTATTTCTTGAGCCATTGTCTGTCAAGAACTCTAGCTACGACCACTATATTCTACTCCACTCAAAAAATATTTATTTGAAGAAATGACATTTACTCACCCCAATCTGTACTTTTAATTGTAATGCCTTCCTAATCTAAAAGTCATTGCAACTTTTTTTCCGATCTATGAATTTATGGTAAACAACGTTCAAATTAACTGAAATGTCCCCTTCTTCATGCAATTGGACTAATACCACAAAAAAAAGAGCAATGACTAGACAAAGATCTTAATTAATTTGTATATCTTATGCCAAACTTTTTAATTAACCCAAATTAATACAAAAAATTAAATGGGCAAATGAAATTAAAAACAAAAAAACAAAACCTTCGCTCTCAACGCATAGAAACCTCAATCAAATCAGTAATTCATGATTCAATCATTCTTACACAAACAGACAGATAAGGGAAACTGTCACACCCCTAATTTTAGGGTACGTGAAATATGTATATCATGAACATATATTTTCCATAAACTTAAATATCTCAATCCTTTATCAAGGAAACAAATACATATAGATTTTCCCATACATATACCATATACAAATCAAGTGCATATACATCAGAGTACAGCAGAAACAAGGATCCTGCCTGTGACGTTCAGAGCAACTCTAAATTACAAATATATTACAATATAAAACATTGAGAGCCTAGAAACAATTTAGGCTCACCATTGAAGTATGACCTCTAGTCGATCACTTGGCTGCTGGACCAAACTTTGTGTCTTTATCTGAAAAATAGATCCACATCGTGTAGTGAGTTTTACAACTCAGTGAGCAGATAACACCCCCTATAACCTCTTAGGACAACATATGGATGTACTTTTCATTTCAAAGTTTCTCATATTGAAAAGTTACATTCAGGAGTACATTCATATGGGACCCGCATTTCAAAACATCTCAGTTCAAATCACATACAAATATCTGTAACCACATATGATACAAATTGATCTTAAATCGAATTTGATATGCAATAAAAATCAATTATTTTATATAATGCTCAAGTATGTCACAACTTTCAATATACTCAATAGATAAACATGGAATGTGAGTTTATCACCCTTCTGCCTCCTCACATTACCATAGTTACAATCACAATAGGTAATTAGGGAATGTGAGTTCATCATCCTACTGCCTCTTCACATTACCACTGACTACAACTTCAATAGATCAACAGGGAATGTGAATTCATCACCCTTCTGCCTCTTCACATTACCACTGTTATCATCACAATAGGTAATTAGGGAATGTGAGTTCATCACCCTACTGCCTCCTCACATTACCACTAATACCACCTTCACAATACCGTCTCAAGCCATATAATCCCGTCATTTCTCATCAATACATATATAAAAGTGCATATCCATCATATGCAATGTATCATTATCAAACAATTCTCCATACAATCATATTCGGCAACTTATCACTTTACATATCATTCAAAACAGAGCTTTCAGTCTCAGTACAAAATGTTTCATTATAAATTTTCCAATCAGGGGAATCATATAATCATGCCCATATCCGAGGCAAGTATAACACTGTAAAATTAATGCCACATGCATATCATATTTTCTTTTCCATGTAATGCGAAATGCATTTAGAAATAACATATTCAAAGCATTTCAAAATCTATTTCAAAACTCATACTCTTCTTGAACTAGATATCATTTCTCAATCATTTCAAATATTTCAAACCATTTCAGAAACATATGAACATATAAATAACATGTAATCATACTCATTTATCAATGAAAAGTTCAAGAAGAGTAAAAACAAGCTATAGGAAGAATTATCTACTCACAGTGTAAGGGCTTCGAATTAGACAGCCCTAAAATGCACTTTTCTAGTCTGAATTTGACCAAATAAGCTTCAAAAACGTGTCCGGAGGGTCCAAAATCCTTAAATGAGTTCAGTTACTGTTCATCGCCGGAAAATACTATTCACCGTCACAAATTTTTTTACCAAATCAACAAAACAAATTCATATCCTAATGTTTATCTAGTTTCTGAATCCATCTACGGAGTCAGATTTCTAATTAGAAGTTTCTAAGTAAGGTTTTTCAGAATTTACCTTTTACCGAGATTTTCTACTTCAGATCTACAGCGATTTAACGGTTGATTTAAAAAACTGATTGGTCAAAATTGAAGTACTCTTCGTCCTGAATCCAATAACACTTTCAGTTTTGAGATCGGAAGCCCATAAGCATTCCAAATCGAAAGAAAAAGTTGGACATTACTATTCACTCACTATTTATTACTATGCATCTTTTCGATTTTTTTTTCCGACTTCCGTTTTATCAGCTTTCTTCTTCCTTTTTTTTAAAAAAAATATAATAATAATTATTAAATAATTAATAATAGTATTTTATTTTATAAAAATTCATATAAATTCTGTTTTTCATCATAAAATATCTAAAAAATTTCTAAAAATTTCTATTCTCATAAATCTTTAGTTAAACTCTTAAATCATGATTTTTCTTGATAAAAATCATAATAAAACAAATTTCAAAACAAATATCTTTATTCATATTAAAAGAAATAATATTTCTAAAAATACCATAAAAATTCGATAGAGGCCGGTATAATTATTTTAAGCAACACAATCCTTTTTTTACTTAAAAGTCTACTTACTTTTAACAAATCATAATTATTTCTACATAAATAAAAATATATTTGCTAATAGCGCGCCAAAACATAAATTCTCATATTTTTTTGTAATTTTTTAATCCATGTAATAAATATACATATTTTCACCGGTTCTTATCTCTATTGTCAAAATTCTCTCTTTTATTCTAAATTTCTTTTAATTGAAATTTTTGTTAAATTTTACGGTTATTACAGAAACAATGAGCAATGACTAATAAACATCAACGCAGTGGCCAATATTTAAACAGTGGATTACAAATAAAAAAGATCTAGAAGTCAATCACTAACCGTGATGGAATCACATTGAATTTGATAATAATAAAAAATCCTTAATTTAAGGTAAACTGATGTTTGGAATGACGGAAAATTCTGCTTTAATAATTTTGTATGCTGTTTGTAATAGATTCATAAATTGAAAGGACATTATAATAATTTTTAAATTAAGAGAGATATGACAACTAAGAGTATTGATCAAGATGGTTAAGTGCTATATTTTCCCAATTTGTTTGAAATATGTGTTTCTATACTTAAGGGTATATGCTTTGGTTTGAATGGCTACCTAATTATCTTAATGCTTTGCAGAGACTTCTACATTTTTCCGTCTTTGGTTTGGCGAAACACAAGTTTATATAGAGATATTATTGCTTGGATGAATGTTTTTAATGATTTTGAAAAAAGATATGGATAATTTGAGAGTACTTTCAGGGTCTTCGAAGCAAAAATGTGAAGTATGTGAAAGCTTGACCATTTGAGGTTGCTCGAATTTTCCACCCAGAATCCGATAGCGAGCCAGAACACCCCAAGCCTACCTGCCCGTTTCAATGGAAATGCCGAAGAAGCATCTTCTACACATGAACAACGATCCTCAACGCCGAAGAGCTGTTAATCTTAGAGGGTAGTAAACTATATATGTTTTTGGGGATAGAAAATAGGATAACTTTTTTTAGCTAGTTCTTGGTATAAAAAACAAACGAGGAAGTTGTATACAAACAAGGGATAGCTTATGGCCAAAAATAAAAATGGGGATAACTTGATTCTCGTAACAATGAAGTATAGTGAAGATACTCTCAAACATTGGCTTGAGGACAGGATGTAGGCTCATTTTGACTAAACCTTCATAAATTGGTTTGCCTCAATCTCACCGCCTAAACTCCTTTATTTTTAGGCCACATATTTTATTTGATCTGCTTGTTTGATTGAAAAGGTTTTGTGAATGGCTTTTTGAATTTTTTTCAACAGCTTTTAAAATTTTCAAGATTTAGAGAACGAAAACACTTAATATTTGTTCCTTTTCATATAAAAATATACTTTGATAATTTCAATGTATGACTATTAAGTATTACTGCTAAAAACATTTCGACAAATAAGCAATTGTCCTCCAAAATTTAGCATCCAACTTTCCTAATTTAAAATCAGATTACATGGCAAAGAAATGGCAATAGGACTACTTTTCAATGCTATAGGAGTAGTGAAAATAAGTTCTGGGTGGAGTGGAACATCTGAAGCAAATGTATTTGAATGCTTCAAGCGGATTTTTTTTCCCCAGCAAGCTAATAGAGCAGTTCAGCAAAAGCCAAACCTCAAACCTAGTAAACAATCTGATCATGGCATAATATTTGATAATCGATACAACAATGTCAATCGATACAACAATGTCAAACTTAGTGATCTCTTGTAGCTCAAGTGTTATTAGTTTTTTTATTTATCAAGAAGGTACTCGATTTTCTTCCTTGGAGACATTCTTTCTTCAGATTCTTGAACAAAGTGATTGATAGTATCTATATGGTAGTCTTAGTAATTTATGTGTCTGGGTTCCATAGGCATCTCAGAAGCTAGAAAGCAATGATTCTCAAAACAAAGATCAAACCCCTTCAAAGACATAGATATTAATTAACATAGACTAGATGAATCTGCATGCAAAGTTCTACAATAAAAAAAAAATTGAACAAAGCACAAATATATTTGGGGTAAATGGCAATTTGCCATCCTGATGTTTGTATTCAATTGCATTGTCCATCCTGATCTTTGAAAAATCGCAATGTCCCTCCTTTAGTATTGATTGATTGCAATATCCCCCCAAATCTGAATTTTCCGTCAAAATTAATAGCTTTAAACAGTAAAAATACGAAGATGCCCTTATATTTTCTGAAGCAAAAACATTTAACTCTTTTCTTTTACTCCAGCGTGTTTCTTTGCGCAGACATCACCCACGCCCAGCCAGCGAAGACGCCCAGCGAAGACGTTCCCCTCTTCTTCAAAACCACTTCGCCGTGACTCCACCAGAGATGGTTACTCTTCCACCTCGATCAGTTTCCCTTCCTCGTGAACAAACGGCAGCAGTGAAAGTTGACAAAGTATTTGCTCGTGCTACTTCATTTCAGCCGAATAGATCAAACGAAGCTCGACATGTGCATCCAATAACCAACATTACTATATTCACTAAAGCACCCATGTCACGAAAAAAAACACAAAAATAGAAGGACAAAATATTTTACAGTCTGATTAAGTCATTGATGAATCACCATGAAGGAGAAGTACAAGGGGAAGCAGAGGATGACGATGAGCGACCATTGTTACCATGGGAATCACTGCCCGAAGTGCTCAAGGACCTGGCATCCCTAAGAGAAACAAAACAAGCCTCAGCATAGAGATTCTTCATTGGAGAGAGACGAGGTGTACGTGGAGGTGGATGAGCACCAGAAGAGGATGCCTGAGCTGCCCCATCATCGCCGGAGGAACAACTTCTATCCAAACGCGAAGGTGAAGTGTTTGCGCCACTGGACTTGCTTTCATCATTTTCATAAATGGGATTCGAAATGTACACAAGGTGTTCCTCACCACTGCTAGACTTGTCAGAACAAATAGAAATAGTTCCATTAATACTACATCGGACAGGGCCTTCTTGAATTGGCTTTGGGGGAGCTTTTGATATGAAGGAAGCAGGTGAGGAAGAAGCGGAGAGAAGTCCAATTTGATGTGGGCTGGCATTTGATTCTTTGGTTTGGATTTGAATAAGTGGCAAAGCTCAATATTCTGCTTCTCTGGTTCAGGCATATCTTAATTGTTGGAGCTTGAAGAACTCCCTGTGCGTAAATGCCACTGAACGGCGGAGGAGGAGATTGCTCTTGAGGATACGAGGAATATGAAGATGATGCATTGGCCGTGTTTGTGGTGGTTCGGATGGTGGTGGGGATGGCAGTCGAGTTGTTGTTTCTGAGGTGACGGCAGCGGAGTTAGAGAGAACAGTAGAGCTCAGCTTGTAGGAGTAGTATAAGGCCAAGCACCAGCGCAAGGCTCACCACCATTACTAAGGGCATTTTCGTATTTTTACTGTTTAAAGATGTTAACTTTGACGGATAATTCAGATTTGGGGGGATATTGCAATCAACCAATACTAAAGGGGGGACATTGCGATTTTTCAAAGATCAGGGTGGACAATGCAATTGGATACAAACATCAGAGTGGCAAATTGCCATTTACCCATATATTTGTAGTGCCATAAAATTTTCAATAGATTTAGGTTGTTCTTCTCTTCCTGTATTTATTCTCACTCACAATCCCTGATTTTATTCAGTCCTCCAAATGTCACCATCCATGCCGGCTTGGAAGACTCCTAATTTGTCATTTGGGGCTCAAAAGTCATGGGGTTTGCGGAGAGAATGTCATCATATTTGAATCTTCTTTTCCTATAAAAGTTTCTGTTTGTTTTAATTTGTTTGCTTCTACATGTCCAAAATTCCCATTAATGTCTCTCTTGAATCCACGTTATTATTATTGGATTGGATTTAGAGAGAGACAAAGCTATTTGAACTAAACTACATCTTTCTTCTTTTCCTATCTTTTCTTATATTGTCATATGTTTTCAATCCTTAAGCTCAACTCAAAGCCTCAACCATCATTACTATAACCAACAACATCTTTTTTTTTTTAACTTCAGCCATTCAAATTTTCAAACAGAAAAACTGTGAAGTACATTAGATTCTTGACGTTGCAAATTTAAACATCTTTATTTATAATGGAATGGTCCACATTCAGTATTTCTTACCACGACTTTTTTTTTTATCACAATCAGAATAATTATAATTAATATTTATAATTACATTTTTGTCGCCTATGATAAAAAAAATAATTAGTAAAGAGAATTCAAATATGTACCAGTGGATTTAAGTTAACCATACGTTTTTACTCACTTGCACTTTTAAGCTAGTCTGTCAAGATATTTAGTTCATTTTACTTTAATTAGGATTCGAACTTGAGTTTATCATCTAGTATTACTGAATTAAGTGGCTCACTGAAATTGTAGACTCTCTCAATTGAATATACATGTATATTTTCAAAAAACAACCGCCTCAATTTTTAAATTAAGATTAGCTTGGGTTTGGCTCTCTGCCCCTGATCTTTTTCTACTTTCTCTTCCCACGCTATCTACCTCTGTAGACAACAAAAAGAAAACGATAAGTGTATAAGACCAACATTTGAGTGGCAGTCAAAATGTCTGATGAAGTGGTCATCACTCTTTTGAGACATGATATTATTATAAAAAAATTGTGAAAGCAATTTCTACATATCCCTTGCTCAGTGCATTTTAATTGTAATCAATAATATATAGAACACAAATCAGAAAGTCCAAATTCAGTTATTAGCTTTCAAAGTATAGCAGCACAATGAGCTATATAAATCCTAGTATTGATTTTCGATATTTCTCATCTCATGAAAGAAGAAAAGAGACAAAAAAAAATCAGCTAAAAGAAAAATTATAATGAGGGGCTTTTTTATTAAGCTTTTCTATGCATCGTTGTTGTTTATGCTGCATACAAGATCCAGTTGGGCCTTTAAGGGTGTAAAGGCCAAGGGCATGGAGAGGGAGAGAAAAGCACTGCTCATGCTTAAACAAGGCATCTGATATGATGACTTTGGCATGCTGTCCAATGGAGAGACGATGATCGTGGCGACTGTTGCAATTGGATAGGAGTTCGTTGCAGCAATGAAACAGGTCATGTTCAAACCCTTGATCTTCACGGTTCCCATCATCCACATTATTATTTGATAGGTATAATCAATATTATTGTTGACACGTTGCCTTAATTCCCGAACACGCAGAGTCATCATGAGCAAATCACTTAGTCTTTGGGATTCCGTTACATTTAAAATTTAAATATGTTATCTGGTTGTTAGTGCCTTTTTTGTAGCAGCTTTATCTATATTTCTGTTAAGCAATGTATTATTTAATGAAGTTATGCAATGAATATTTTTATCCTCCGAAAACATACATTCTTCTACTGCTTTATCTATACTCTGTTGTGCTCTGTTTTACAAACTTAATCCACAAAGTGGTATCAAAGCTCAAATCTTGAGGGATTTGTGAATATAATTGAGTGGAACCATAAACACTACCCAAATGGAGGGTGACACAGTCACACAAGTTGCACCACTAGCCTTTGATGGTGACAATTATGAAGTTTGGGCTATTAGAATGAAAGTTCATCTTGAAGCACTAGATCTCTAGGAGTCTGTAGAGGAAGATTATGAGATTGCTTCGTTACCTGCAAATCCTATGATCACTCAACTGAAGATTCACAAAGAGAAGAAGACAAGAAAGTCTAAAACAAAAGCTTGTCTATTTTCTGCTGTGTCAAGTAAAATATTCACAAGAATCGTGAACCTGGAATCTACCAAACATATTTGGGATTATCTCAAATTAGAATATCAAGGTAGTGAAAGAACCAAAGGTATGAAGGTGCTTAACTTAATCAGAGAATTCAAAATGCAAAGTATGAAGGAAACAAAAAACACCAAAGGCTATGCTGACAAGTTACTAAGAATTGTAAACAAGGTAAGACTACTTGGTAAGGATTTTCCTGATGAAAGAATTGTGCAAAAAATACTAGTCATTATACCTGAAAAATATGAACAAGATATCATCATTAAAAGAAGCAAAGGACGTATCAACCATTTCTTTGGGAGAATTAGTAAATGCTTTGCAGGTGCAAAAGCAAAGGAGAATGATGAGATAGGAGGAAACTGTACAAGGTGCTTTTCAAGTAAAAGCTTAGAACTTAGGAGGTGGCAAAGACAAGAACAAAAATCAGAACAACAAGAAACCAGAAAACTTCAACAAGACACAGGATAGCAAAAATGAGACTTTCCACCCTGTCCACATTGCAAAAAAAAAACAAATCACCCTCAAAGAAAGTGCTAGTGAAGACCAGACATTAAGTGCAAAAAATGTGGGCAAATTGGCCGCATGGAAAAAATATGCAAATTAGAACAACAAGAAGCGAATGCTGTTGCAAACAAGATCAAGAGGGGCAGCTGTTTGTTGCAACAAACTTTGCAACAAGCAATAGCTCAATTGATTTCTGGCTGATAGATAGTGGCCGTACACACCACATGACAAATGATTTGACACTTTTCAAGGAGTTGGATAGAACTATTATTTTCAAAGTCAAAATTGGAAATTGTGAATATATTTCAGTCAAAGGTAGAGGAACAGTGGCCATAGAAAGTTTGTGGTTTAAAATATATCTATGATGTTATATATGTGCCTAACATTGATCAAAATTCACTCTCTGTTGCACAGCTTGTTGAAAAAGGCTACAAAGTAATGTTTGAAGACAAGTGTTGCACAATCACTAATGTGAGTGGCGAAAAGGTATTCAAAGTGAAGATGAAAGCAAACAATTTTGCTCTAAATCTGATGGAGGAGGAGCATGTGGCTTTTGCTATCAACGCAGGAAATGAAGAATTGTGGCACAAGAGGCTCGGGAATTTTCATCATACTGGACTCTTGTACATGCAAAGACATAGCTTGGTAAAGGGAATTCCATTGCTAGAAGACAATTTATGAAATTGTGTAGCCTGTCAATATGGAAAACAAGCTAGAAATCCCTTTCCACAAGCTACATGGAGAGCAACACACAAACTGCAGCTTGTGCATACTGATGTTGCAGGTCCTCATAAAATTGTTTCACTAAATGGCAGTAGATATTATATAATCTTTATTGATGACTACTCCAGATTCTGCTGGATTTATTTTCTTAAATTAAAATCTAAAATTGCTAATGTATTTTGAAAATATAAAATGTGGGTGGAAAATCAAAGTGGTTGCAGGATATAGATTATAAGGTCAAATAATGGGAAGGAATACACAAGTGGAAACTTTCAATAGTTTTGTGATGAAGCAGGAATTGAGCAACAATTTACAGCACGATATACACCATAGTAGAATGGTGTGAATGAAAGAAAAAACAGGAGCATAATGGAAATGACTAGATGCCTATTACATGAAAATGGGTTACCAAAGAAATTATGGGCAAAGGCTGCAAGCATGTTAGTTTTTTTACTGAACAGACTACCAACTAGAAGCTTGCAGAAGAAGACCCTGTTTGAAGGATGGTTTGGGTACAAACCAAATCTTCAAAATTTAAAAAAATTTGGTTATCTTTGTTTCACCTATGTGCCACAGGTAACTAGGGACAAACTTGATAAAAAGGCAAAACCTGGAGTGTTTATTGGATATAGCAGCACTTCCAAAGCTTACAGAATTTTCCAACCACAAAATGGAAAAATTATTGTAAGCAGAGATGTCAAGTTTATGGAGGATCAACAATGGATCTGAGAGGAGCCAATAAAGAAGCAATTACCAGTGACTCTACAACACTCTGATGACATAGATGATATTCCAGCTAGAGGTATAAGACCCTTATCTAAAATTTATGAAAGAAGTAATATTGCTATCTTAGAACCTGTAGAATTTAAAGAAGTTTAGAAGGATGACAAGTGAGTTGAAGCTATGAAAGAAGAGCTCAAAATGATAAAAAAAAATGACACAAGGGAGTTGGTAGACAAACCGCAACAAAAATAGCCCATCAGAGTCAAATGGGTTTATAGAACCAAACTCAATGAAGATGGTTCTATAAACAAAATATAAAGCAAGATTGGTTGTGAAGGGATATGCTCAAGTGTTTGGAGTAGATTTTTTTAGAAACATTTGCTCCAGTGGCACGCCTTGATACAAAAAGGATGCTACTTGCATTGTAAGCACAAAAAGGTTGGAAAGTTTATCAATTAGATGTAAAATCTACATTTTTAAATGGTTATCTGCTTGAAGAGATATTTGTAGATCAACCTGAGGGTTTTGAAGTGAAGGGACAAGATGATAAGGTTTACTTATTAAAGAAAGCATTATATGGTCTCAAACAGGCTCCTAGAGCCTGGTATAGTAAGATTGATGAACATTTACAAAATCTGGACTTTGTTAAAAGTCCAAGTGAGGCCACTCTTTATATAAAAGCAACATTTTCTAATATGACTATAGTGTTTATTTATGTTGATGATTTACTTGTAACAGGCAATGATGACAAGATGATACAAATGTTTAAAGCTGAAATGTTCAAAGGACTTTATAGAAGCTTGATTGATTGTTTAATGTATCTTACAACAACTAGACCTAACATCATGTTTGCTGTAAGCTTACTTTCTAGGTTTATGCACTGTGGTAGTGAGGTACATTTTCAGGCTGGAAAAAGAGTTATAAGATATATCAAAGGAACGATAAATTATGGCATCCAATACAGTTATTGTCAAAATTTTATGCTTCAAGGATTTTTAGATAGTGATTGGGCAGGTTCCATTGATGACATGAAGAGCACAACTGGTTTCTATTTTGGTTTTAGATCAGGGATGTTCTCTTGGAGTTCAAAGAAGCAGGATATAGTTGCTCAAAGCACAGCAGAAGCTGAGTATATAGCAGCAAATGCTACTGCAAATGAAGCAATTTGGATAAGAAAACTGATTGGAGATTTACACATGAATCAAGACAAACCTACTCAGATTTTTATGGATAACCAAGCTACAATTTCGATTGCAAGTAATCCTGTCTTTCATGGAAAGACTAAGCACTTTAACATTAAGTTATACTTCTTAAGAGAAATACAGAAAGAAGGAACATTTAATCTACTTTATTGCAGAATCGAGGATTGAGTAGCAGATATTTTTACTAAAGCCTTGTCAAGAGACAAATTTGAAGAATTAAGAAACAAACTAGGAATGCGCAGTTATTAAGGCAAAGAGGAGAAATGTTGACATGTTGCCTTAATTCTCGAACACGCAGAGTCGTCATGAGTAAATCAACTAGTCTTTGGGATTCAGTTACATTTAAAATTTAAATATGTTATCTGGTTGTTAATGCTTTTTTTGTAGTAGCTTTATCTATATTTCTGTTAAGCAATGTATTATTTAATGAAGTTATGCAATGAATATTTTTATCCTCCGAAAACATACATTCTTCTACTGCTTTATCTATACTTTTTTGTGCTCTGTTTTACAAACTCAATCCACAATTACTTTATTGATTGAGTTTCATGATTTGAAACATTTGGACCTCAGTTACAATTATATCTATTCTAGTGACATCCCAGAATTCATAGATTCCTTCAGTAACTTAAGGTACATCAATCTCTCTGATTCTAGTTTTGTTGGGAGTATTCCTTATCAACCGGGGAAGCTTTCACATTTGCAATATCTTGATCTGAGTTATAACTTATTAGATGGAGCTATCCCCTATCAACTTGGAAATCTCTCAAAACTGTAGTATCTCAATCTTGGAGGAAATGATCTTGTAGGAGCCATCCCTTACCAGCTTGGAAATCTTTCCATTTTGCATTCTCTTAATCTTGATTACAATGATAATCTCACAATGAATGAGCAGAATCATATTGAAGTTGAGTGGCTATCTAAGCTCTCGTCATTAACAAATCTTGACTTGACTAGAGTGACTGATCTTGGCTATTCCTATAACTAGCTACAGACAATTGGTAAGCTTCTTCCAAAACTAAGAGAATTGCATCTAAGAGGGTGTGGTCTTTCTTCTGTTGATGATCTTTCTTTCTCTAGTTATCCGTCAAACTTTTCCACTTCTCTTACCATCCTTGATCTATATGCTAATAACCTCACTTCAGCAATATTCCAATGGGTGTTAAATTTAAACTCCACCCTTCAAGAGCTTTATCTAACAGACTGCAATCTTTCACTTAATAATCTTACCTTTCAACCGTCTTATTTTAAATTTCCTACTCTAGTCATCCTTGATCTCTCATCTAATAACCTGACTTCAGAAACATTGCAATGGCTGTTCAACTTTAGCTCCAACCTTCAGGAACTTTATTTAAGTAATTGCAGTATTTCATCAAAAAATCTTATATTTCCAATTTCTAATTTCAATTTTTCTTCTCTTGTCATCCTTGATCTCTCTGAAAATAAGTTGACATCATCATTTATATTTCACTTGGTTTCTAACTTCACCTCCAGTCTCCATGAATTTCACCTTTCCAATAACTTGCTAGACGGTCCCATTCCAAATGGTTTAGGCAACATTATGAGCTCTCTTGAATATCTTGATCTCTCTAATAACAATTTGCAAGGCAAAATTCCATCATCATTGGGGGATATATGCACATTGCAGGCACTATCCCTTTCTAATAACAATTTGAGTGGGGAGCTTTTGAGTTTCATTCATAACTCTTCATGCTACAATAGACACACATTACAAAATTTGGATTTATCTGATAATCGAATCTTTGGCCTGTTACCCGAACTTTCTATTTTCTCGTCTTTGGAAGAATTGCAACTTTCTGGTAACCAACTAGTTGAAGAAATACCTAAAAGCATCGGATTGCTACCTCAGTTGAAGTCTTTAAAATTGAAAAGAAATCTTTGGGAAGGTGTGATAACTGAATCCCATTTCACTAATCTCTCCAATTTGAGGAGCTTATCCTTAGACGACAGCTCATTGGCTCTAAAAGTTAGCACCACTTGGGTTCCTCCTTTTCAGTTAGAATATTTGGAATTAGCATCTTGCACGTTGGGTCCTACTTTTCCAAATTGGCTCCAAACTCAAAATAAATTGATAAATCTTGATAATTCTATTGTTGGGATTTCAGATTTCGTACCAGAGTGGTTTTGGACCATATAAAAAAATATGGAGTTCATGAATATCTCAAACAACAATTTTTCTGGTGCAATTTCAAATTTACCACTCAAGCTTTATTACAAACTACTAATAATTTTGACTTCAAATAACTTTGAAGGCGCAATTCCATCATTTTTGTTATAGTCATCGGCACTTTATCTTTCCAAAAATAAATTTTCAAATTTAGTTCCCCTTCTATGTGGCAAAACTGAAGATGAAAACTTGGGCATTTTGGACATATCAGGGCAGCTACCTAATTGTTGGAGCCATATAAGCTCATTAAAGTATGTTAATATGAGCAACAATAACTTGTCAGGAGAGATCCCACATTCCATAGGAAGCCTCATCAACATAGAGGCTTTGCTTGTACGAAACAATAGTTTGATTGGAGTACTTCCTTCCTCTTTGATGAACTGCACCAAGTTATTGCTGTTAGATGTGTCTCAGAATATGTTATAGGGACCAATACCTTCATGGGTTGGGGGACGCCTTGGACAATTGCAAATTTTAAGCTTACAAGTGAACCGCTTCAGTGGTAGTTTAACTTTGGATCTTTGTCATCTAACACAGATTCAGATATTGGATCTCTCACAGAATCACTTATCCAAAGGAATTTCACCTTGTCTTAAAATTTTTACTGTTATGGCTGAAACGATTATCAACTCAACAAAAAAAAGGCTACCATAGATATGTGGACAATGCGTGACAGGTCAAGGCACTTTATTTGATTTCTACATAACATTGAAGTGGAAAGGTTTAGATGAATTGTTCGAGAGGCCAGAATTGCTTCTCAAAAGCATTGACCTCTCAAGCAATGCTCTAACAGGAGAAATACCTATAGAATTAGGGTATTTTTTTGGATTGGTTACCTTGAATTTATCAAGAAACAATTTGAGTGGAAAAATCCCTTCTGATATTGGGAATTTGGAATCACTAGAGTTCTTAGATTTGTCAAGAAAACATTTATCAGGCACAATTCCTTCGAGTCTTGCTCATATTGATCGTTTAACCACATTGGACTTGTCAAACAATAGTCTCTCTGGGAAAATCCCAACTGGAACACAGTTGGAGAGTTTTAACGCCTCCTGTTATGAAGGAAACTTGGATCTTTGTGGCATGCCACTTGACAAAAAGTGCCCACAGGACGAAACGCCTTCACCTCATGTATTTGATGAAGAAGATGATGACTCATTTTTCTCTTGAGAATTTTTCCTGAGCTTGGGACTGGGATTTGCTGTTGGATTCTGGGTATTCTTAGGCCCAATATTATTCAACCGTTCTTGGATACATACCTACTACAGGTTGGTGAACAAAATCTTAGATAATATCTATGTCCAGGTTGCAATTTATGTGGCTAGCTAGGTGCAGGAGGATCACAGAGTAGAAGGTAATTATTTACCCTTTCTCGTGATTTTTTTTACTTTCATATTTTCCATTAACATTAAACTCTGAATTATGTCTTTGTAAATGAAAAATGTATTACAATATTTCTTATGACGCATTACCAATTATATGCTATAGTTATTAAATGAAAATAATGCAGTTTTCATAATTAGTACACTCTGGGAAGGAAACAAGCAGTAAATTATAAAAGAAATTGTATTAATTTTAATACATTTAATTTGTATAGTCTATTTCCTTGTCTTCATCATTTTCCTTTCTAATACTTCTATCACCTCTGTAAACAGACAACAAAGTATTAGACAAAAAGTACAAGCTTGGAAATAAATCTATATAGATTTTGAAATAAGTTACAAAGACTTTATAGTTAATATATATCATTTTGGCCTTTTTTTTATGGAATTACTTTTGCATGCTTAACAAGCTAGCTCTTCTATTTCTTGCAGGATCTGTTACTCCTTTGTGGTAGGACAAATGCATCTTGTGCTGTTATACTACGTAGTGTTTGATCGTTAACAACATAAGTGATGTGAGTAACAATGGCTTGTCCAGAGCAATCAATTTGAAGACTCTGTTTAATTAAGAGAAATTGTCCGGTGAACTCAGAGCTATATATAATTTAATTTACTTATCTATTTGGTCTTTTGTAATTTATGTGATATATATAATTTAATCCACAATATCTTTCTCCGTAAATACTAAGACTGTTAATTACATGACAGTAATTTTGATGATAACAACCAATTAGTCCTATGACTTAGATTGATTTAAAGCATATAAACATTGTTTCTTTAAGCCATGATTCTGCAGTAAGCTTGCCAACACTTTATAGTTTTGTTAATCTTAGGCTTGCATATTGGAAGACATATATGAGCGGTACAAAAGTGTACTTGTTCTATTTATGTTTAACTGTGATGCTACGGGCCTTATCACATAAATTTAAGGGTATATGCTATGGTTTGGATGGCTACATAATTATCTTAATGCTTTAGAGAGACATTATTGCTTGGATGAATGTTTTTAATGATTTTGGAAAAAGACATGGTAAGTTTGAAGTATTTTCGGGGTCTTTGAAGAAAAAATGTGAAGTACGGGAAAGCTCCATTTGACATTGCACGAATTTTCCACCTAAAATCCAATATGGAGCGAGAACACCCTGATCCTACCTGCCTGTTTTGATGGAAATGCGAAAGAAGCTTCTTTTACACATCAACAATGATCCTCAAGACCCAAGAGCCATTCATGTTTGAGGGTAGTAAGCTGTATATGGTTCTGGGGATAGAACATAGGATAAGTTTTCTAAGCTAGTTATTGGTATAAAAACATGTTTGGAAGTTGTATACAAACTGGGGATAGCTTATGGCCAATAATAAAAATGGGAATAGCTTGATTCTTGGTAACAATGAAGAATATACTTTCGAGCATTGGCTCGGGGAGAGGATGTCGGCTACCCCTATAAATTAGTTTGTCTCGATCTCACTACCTTAATTTTTCTGCAACATATTTTCTCTGATTTGCTTATTTGATTGAAAAGGTTTTCTATATGGCTTTCTAAATTGTTTTCAATTTATGACAGTTAAATCACAAACCTTTTATCAATGAATCTAGTACTCTTCTGGTATTGAAAAAGTAAGTATTACTGCCATAAAAAATTGTGAAAGCGTATAACTCCAACATTTGAGTGGCAGTCAAAATGTCTGATGAAGTGTTCATCACTCTACTGAGACATGATATTATAAAAAACACCTGTGAAAGCAATTTCTACGTATGCCTTGCTCAGTGAATTTAATTGTAAAAGCAGGAAACTCTGTCTGTTTCTTGTCTAAATACTGTATATAAGGTATTTATCACGAGATTCTTCATTGAAAATGTAATGTGTGAATATTCTTTTATGTATTTGTTATATTATTGGTTGCTTCGAAAACCTTTTTTTCCATGTGTAATGATTATATTGAAAAATTTCTATAAATGAGTGTGGAAGATAAAGGTTGATAAGAAGGATTGGATAAGAGATCCAATAAAAAATAATCACAAAAATCTATATTTGTCTTTAAATTTAAATACCCTTCCAAACTCCAAAATTCAAAATTCAAACTCTAAATCTTAAACTTTAAAATGCCAAACTCTAAATTCCAAATCTTCAAACTTCAGACCTTAAATATTAAAACTCCAAACTCTAATCTCAAATCTAAAATTCCAAACACTAAAATTTTTAAACTCCAAAATAGCAAACTCAATACTTCAATACTCAAAATCTTAAACTCCAAACCATAAACCCTAAAAACCCTAAGCCTTAAACTTCACAACTTTGCCACCTGAGGCTAGCTCAAGTGGTTGGGAGGGATTTAGGTGTAGGGAGTGGGTTCAAGTCTCCTCTTGTACCGAAAAAAAAAGAAAGAAAGAAAAACTCCCCAACTCTAAGCTTAAATTTGCAAAACTTTATTCAAAAATTAATTATTAATTAATTTATTATATATTTTACATAAGGGTATTTTTATTAATAATTTTTTTTATTCTATCTATTGCTTACCAAACATAGGATAAAATTATGTTATATGTACCGGGTACTCATCATTCCCCGTTTAATTAGAGTATCGTATCGTGTCCGTTGACTATCGTCAACAAACACAATACCATACTCATTTAATTGGTGAGGAAGTTGGGGCAGTGTTTAAATTCATCCTCTACGTGGTTGTTGGGATTGACAGGATGATTGGCCAGTTCTGCTCTTTTAAGACCCCTGTATGATGACATGCAATACAAAATATAATGAAAAGTGGGGTGAGCAGGGCTAAAAATTAATTAATCAATCAATGCAGTCACAATGTGAAATCAGGACACCAAAAGATTCAAATGCAAAGTAGAGCAAAGTCTAGGCAAACTAGTGTTTATATTTGCAAAACAATGCACTAGTAATTCAATATGGTTAGCCAGCAGAAAAGATAGCACCTAATGTCAATTTAAATTAAAGGAAGGCAGTAGCAAGCTCAGCCAGATAGTTGCCAAGATAAACCAGAAAAGTTTAGCAAGGTAATTTCAATCTCAACTGGTTATCATGCAATTAAAAGTTCAAGTAAACATGTGCAACAAACTAGTAAGAGTGCAGTTAAACTAAGCATCTAGTGAAGTAAAGTAGCCAACCAATCAATTAATATAATGCAAGTAAACCATCCAGCAAGTCTAACAATTGGAAGGGAGTTCTAGTGTAGAGATTGAGTTTTGTAAATCAAAACACCAAGCAGCATGAAAACCTATATAATAAGGTAAAAATTTTCCAGCTTTTGGTTGCTAATCATGGGTAGCAATTTGGCAATAAATATGCTCAATGCAAGACAAGTGAAGTCCAAAAAATGTAATGCAATAAGTCCATCAAATGACGCAAGTAAGCAAACGTAGGAAATTTGGCAACAAACCAGTGTAATTAATATATTATATATTGACGCAATAAATACATGATAGTAAAAAAGTTTATCTGGTGGATAGCCTATCATATACTATTCAATAACCTTTATTTGATTTGACCATGTACTAAACGGGGTCTAAAGCCTTAATAAGATCTCATTCAGTGCACTGTATAAAGCTAGATAGAATAATATAAACTAATACAATCCAGTTTTATATTTTGTTTGATGTATATGAAAGATTGTATAAACTTATACAATTGAGACTTTTTATATCGTTATTACCATATAATACTTATCAAAGGGAGAAGAGAAAAGCATTACATAAAGCATTTTGTGCAAACTTTGACATTTTCAAAGGAAGCACCATCGTTCAACACTTTAAAGCTTTATAGAAGGATATGTTTCAATCGAGGAAAATGGAATTAAAAAACCAATGTAAGAGATGAAAAAATCACAGGACTTAATTCAATAAAATCTTCACTATAATTAGATAATAAGATTTACAATATTTTTTTTTCTGTGACACTAAGACTCACAATAAATATAATTTATTCATTAATACAGTAGAATATAAACAGAGAATAAACAATATTTCTACTAAATAGAGATCACAATACTACGGATTATGTATTACTTAATGTTAAAAATTACATACTTAAATTTTATCAAAATCAAAATAAGTTTATCTAACCTTTCCGTCAAAGTCTGAAAGTCACCTTTTTTCCCCCCTCTCCGACATCCCAATTTCCTTCTCTGGTTCTCTATTTCTTTTTGACTGTTTGTTTTTCCACTTATTTTCGCGTCACACGCAGGAAAAGGCATATCAGGGGACTTTTGTCTCTTCCTCAACTAAAAGCCACCGCCTACTATTCTTATGAAGTTTTCCATGAAATTATCTTCTGAATTTTCCTTTTTAATAGTATTCATTCTTGTTTCTAATATATTCTTTAAATTAAGAAGACTATAGATTAATGTCCGCACATTTTGTTATTAATGAGTAAATTAATTCAGTGATATTAAAATTATCTTTTGAACTGATAGTTTTAAATTCAAATTTCAATAAGAATAATTAAAATATAAAAAATACCCACGCAATATTATACACGTGATTTGATAGGAACATACTTTTGCAATCAATTTCTACAAAATGACAGCTTTATGCCTTTGGTTGGTTTTCTATCATGTAAAACGGTTTCGAAAATTTTAAAGATAATTAATCATGCTCGACAACTATAATTTTAAATTTTATTTAAATACTCGTTCATCTCACTTGTTGAATTTTCTTTCTTTAAAATTATATACACGATTTGAATCAGAAAGTACATAATGTTATGAATTCATCTATTGTGGATGCTCATTTTGTTTCTAACTTCCAAAACAATAAATATTATAAATACACTCATTATTATGAGTGTCCTTTTATTTTTTCAACTCCTAAAATCATTGAATCTCATTCATTCTCCTTGACTTTTGGGTTATTTACATTTATGATTGTATGCTTATAAATAGAGGCTTCTATGAAGCAAGGACATTTCCTTCTCTATGTGTTATTTCTCTCAAATGTCTTTACATTCTATTTTCTCCTTACGTAAAATTTTATTTACAACACATAACATTTATTTTTCCGCGGAAAGTGTTTTTGAGTTTCAATGCAACAAATAAAAACATTTAGTTCCTGGAGGAAAAGTATTCCATTTTGGTCCAGTTTCTATATATTGTAAAGATAAAATTAATCACATATTTACTATTTTTTAATAACGAAATATCACAAATAAATCAAAATAAAATATTTTTTCATAACTTGACAATAGCACAAGAGTCCAAAGATATGCAACCGCAACTTGTAAGGGTTTTTTTTTTTGCCTTGGCTTTAAACTAAATTTTCTCTTTTAAGTTATTATAAGTGTTTATTATTCTTTTACAACAACTTGATGTATTTAAGTTTTTCTAGAGTTTTTTTTGTTGAAAAATTGGCTAAATTATTCCTTTTTAACTTATTTTTAAATTCTGTTTTAATGCTTTAATTAAAAAAAATCTAAAATTTCATAATTTTTAAAAAAGTATCACTTAAATACTTTCCGTGGACGCTGTTAAATTTTCCCCGGTTAACCTGACATATCAGGCAGTTGGCATTTTGTACGCTTACATAACACTGACATAGCTCTTTCCAAAAAAAAAATGTTGGAAGATTTTTATTAGAATGTCACGAATGCATGTGAAAACTCAACTCAAATAAACTCTTTATCACTCTTAGTCGCTGAATGAATTAAATGAGAACACCACCGATTCAAGGATCCTTTGGAAGGGGAAAGGTGAAGTTAAAGAATACAATTAAGTTGGGAGAACATAATGGCATTCCGTGGTGCGTCGTTTTCCTCTTTTTTTTTTTTTTTGTCGGTTTTAGATTCATACATTTCCTGCAACAGGCGGCCGGTGGAAGCGACAAAAAGAAATTGACATTCTAACTTTTTTAAGTCCTCGTTATTTTCATGTTCTATCTATTCCTGAAGAGGTGAGTTTTGCCAGAGAACACTAGAACGTTATGGTGGTAGGGTATATATACAATAATTGGAATGGAAAATTTTGAACAAAAAATGGTATGCGTGCTAACTATTTTTTTTTTTGGGCTAACTGCTAACTTAAATTTTCACCATGTAGACATACAATAATCATGAATTGTTTCAAAATGTGTGTGTATATCCGTAATTGGGATAATCCACACAGCGATCAACTTGACAACATGAGATCAGTTCATATGAAAATTAAAGAAGGGATGCATCACCACATTCCCCGCCAACTTAATCAACTATCATATTCTGTTTATTAGGAAAAATTATATTTTCAATTGTAATTTTTCTCATGATTAATTTTTACAATTGATTTTCTATTATATTTTTTTAATGCAGTTATCTCTCTATGCTTTAAATTAGATGTTAGTACTAACACTAATTACAAAAAGTTACCTAAAGCCTTTCGATTGTTGTATTGTAAGTAACTTTTATTTAGAACACAAAGTTTGATTCATACCTTACACAAAATGCAATTATTTAAGGATTTTTTGCTCATATATTAATCTTATTTAAGATATTGATAATATAATGTCCCTCTTCAAGAATGTTTTGATCATGAGACGAGTTTAAACTCTTAACATTACAAAAATCCCTCAATTAATAAGTTCAAAATTTCTTATCACTTGATTGGATTTTAAAGAATTAAACTCTCTAAAAATAGGCTTCTTTTCTTTGAAAGTTATTTTGAAAATTTTCTTCTTCATAGTTTTAGGCAACATTTCTATTAATCGGTTTATATGTTCTGTGAAATTCTAGAGACGCTACCAAAAGGTAGCAAAGAACACAATCCAATTTCTTGGATCAGCTTTAAATTGGATCTTTGAGAGGGCCATGCCATGAATCAGGATCTTGACGAATTATTAAAGCAACGATATGCACTGATTATATTATAACAACTAACCAGCTAGTATTCCTATTATTTAATCTGGTTAAATAACAAATGTAGTAGAGAACACGATCCCATTCCTGCACTTTTAGATATTTGGGTGGGAAAATGGATCAATTTTCTAGTATTTTAATTAAAGAGACCAATATCTTCTTAAAGAAAATATTGCAATGCACTCGGAAACGTAATTTTTTGTGTGTGTTGGGGAGGGGTGGTTTGCAAAAGATACTTTTCGAAGTGAGTGTGGGTCCTCAAAGAAAGTATTAATAAAGGTAGGTTTTGACAATGGTTATCTTTTTTTTTTCGACAAACAATGGTTGTCAAAAGAGCCGAGGATGTCTGTACTAGTGCAAATGATGCTTTCTGGGCTTAGGCCCAGTAGCATGTCTCTACTATAAAAAGGAAAAATAAAAAAACACTGATGAACATTCCACTGTAATTCATGTGACTCTTTGGTCAGGCATGCCATTAATTTGTAGTCGATGGCATGACTTTTTGGTCCACCAAATAAAGTATACCAAAAAAATGCTCATAAAAACAATGAGAGTCAATAACATTTTTCTTCGATCTAATCAACTTCTTTGGTAATTTTCTTCTTTGAAGTCGTTGACGTCTCTCTATGCCAACACCTCTTGTTCTTTGAATCAAATTTTTCTTTGAATTCTTTGATTAAAGTCTCTTTCTTGAAGTTAGTAGGTGTGTAATCTCTAGTAGTGTGAATAATTTATAAAACATGACAGATATTCAAACTTCTACTCCACAATGTATAACAATAAAAGGAAATAAGAGTTGAACATGAAGTTATCTAAAAAATATCGATATTGATATTAATACATATGATCTGACATGATATGAATATTGTGAAATTATAAAATATTTAATATTTACATATAATTTGAGGTATCGTGTTATATCTAATCTGATTGTCGGACACATATCAAATACGGTATGTTTCTATATTTAAAATATCACTATTTTACACAAGCTATAATTTCAAAATGTTCAATGAATGAAATTTGCTTCTCTTTCTTAATTGAACTATGCTTTTTTTTCCTTTTAGTCTTGTGATTTCACTAGATGTCCACTTAGTTTTTTTTTTCATATTATATAGGTCTGCAATGAGCAATATAAATTGTAAAATATAGTCTTCATCCCTCACATCTCATTAAATAAGAAGAAAAAATTGTCAAAAGAAAAATTGTGAGCCATATAGTTCTCTCTGCTTGTTTTGCTTTTAAAGTCATTGTATTGAAAATATTCCATCAGAGGAAAATTATAATGAAAGGTTCTTTTGTCAAGTTTTTCTATGCAATATTGTTGTTTTGTTTCATATAAGATCCAATTGGCACTAAGGATGTTGAAGTGAAGTGCATTGAGAGGGAGAAGAAAGCACTGCTCATGTTCAAACAAGGCATCCCATATGACAACAGCCGCACGTTGTCTACTTGGAGAGACGATGAAAATGGAGAATGTTGCAATTGGAGAGGAGTTCGTTGTAGTATCCAAACAGGTCATGTTCAAACCCTTCATCTTCGTGGTTCATATGATCCAATATCTTATTTGATAGGTAAATATTTCTTTATTGATTAAGTTGCATGATATGAAACATTTGGCCCTCAGTTACAATAATTTCTATGGAAGTGACATCCCAGAAGTCGTGAGCTCCTTCAGCAACTTGAGATATCTCAATCTCTCTTTTTCTCTTTTTTCTGGGGAATATTCCTTCTCAACTAGGGAAGCTTTCAAATCTGCAATATCTTGATTTGAATTTCAATTATTTATATGGATCTATCCCTCATCACCTTGGAAATCTCTCAAAGTTGCAGTATCTTGATCATGGAGAAAATGATATTGTTGGAGTGATCCCTTACCTGCTTGGAAATCTTTCCTTGTTGCATTCTCTTAAGCTTGGATACAATTCCAACCTTAAAATGTACGACCAAATTTTTTTTGATGTTGATTGGCTATTTAATATTTTGTCATTAACAATTCTTGACTTGTCTAGAGTGAGTGATCTTGGCTATTCTCATCACTGGCTATAAGTGATTGGTAAGTTTTTTCCAAAACTAAGGATTGTGGCTCATTGAATGCAGTCTTTCTTTGTCTCATTCTCCTTCAAACTTTTCCACTCCACTTGTCATCCTTGATCTCTCTTCCAATTACTTGCACTTATGCAACATTCCAGTGGGCCTCCAATTTAATTAACTCGAGTTGTATCTTAGAAACTATAGTCACCCAACCAATAATCTTATTTTTTTCCATTTGATTATTTCAATTTTTCATGTCTTGTCATCCTTGATCTCTCTTATAGTAACTTGATGTAAAGCCAAGGCATTGAATTTTAACCCTAACTGTCATGCTCCTAATTTTAGGGCACGTGAAACACGTATATCATGAACATATAATTTCCTTTAAACATGAAATTTTCAATTATTTATCAAAGAAACAAATACATATAGGTATTTCCATACATATACTATATACAGATCAATTTCATATATAGCAGAGTACAGCAGAAGCAGGGATCCTGCCTGTGGCGTTCAGAGCAACTCTAGAGTACAATTAAATTACATTTTTATTAAACACTGAGAGTCAAGAAACAATTTAGGCTCACCACAGAAGTACGTCACCTAGTCGATCAAGAAGCTGCAGGATCAAACTCTGGGTCTTTATCTGAAAAATATGTCAACCACGTGTAGTGAGTTTTACAACTCAGTAAGCAGATAATACCTCATATGACCTCTTAGGTTAACATATGGATGTACTCATATAATAAAATTTATGTTATCAAAAATTACATTTCAGAAGTACATCCACATGGGACCCGCATTTTCAAATATTCTCTGTTCCAAAAATCATAATCAGGTTTTTCAAACCGTATGTGGTACTGTATAAACAATGCTCATATCAAGTTCAAAATCATATTCAATACTGTAAAATCATTAATCAAATTATGCTATGCATCAAAAAATTTCTCATAAAATATTCGGAGGATCCCATATCAGAACCACCATACCAGAGTTTGACCCCTTTCGTACTTTGGTGGTATAGGATTTTCCTAAACTCAGCAACCCGCTGAGGTTTTCCCTACTACCATTCAAGAGGACACGCGAAGAGACTCTGTATGGGTCTTTCCCAAGCGCACAGCAAGGGATAGTAAATAACATCTCATATAATTGGCATCTCACCATCATATAATTGGCATCTCGCCCATATATAGGAAGCATTCCGCTCTCCTTCACATATAATCTCCCGTGTGTTGGCCCTCACACGAGGCTAGCATCACCTCTCCTGCTAGCTGAGGCAATCAAGGTGTGCACCAGGACTAACATCACCTGCTGTTAGCAGACAGTGTTTCCAATAGGATTCCTCCACAGAAAATACCATATGCACATATGCCATATAATCCAGTATAAAATTCTTAATATAAAACAGACTTTTCAGTCTCAATATATTCATCTGTCAAAACTTCTCAATCAGGGAAATCATATAATCAATGCCATATTCGAGGCAAACATATCACTGTAAAATCAATGTCACATGAATAACATATTTTCTTTGCCATGTAATGCTACATATATTTAAATATCACATGTTCAAAGTGTATCAAAATTCATTTCAAAATTCAAACTCTTCTTGAACTAAATATCACATTTCAACCATTTCAACTATTTCAAACCATTTTAGAAACTTATAAAAGTATAAATAACATGTAATTATACTCACTTATCAATGTAAAGTTCAAGAAGAGTAAAAACAAGCCATAGGAAGAATCATTTACTCACAGTGTAAGGGGTCCAGATTGGACAGCCCTAAAATCCTCGTTTCTGGTTCGAATTCAGTAAAATAAATCCTAAAATCAAGTCCGGAAAGTCTAAAAACCTTGAAAATGACTCCGAATTTGCTAAATTTGGCCTCTAGAAGCTCGGTCAACGCAGGTAAACGGTAAGGGTACTGTTCACTGTCGAAAAAAATTATTCACTGTCGAAAAATACTATTCACGACCAGAAATTAATACTATTCACTGCTGGAAATTTCTAAGTAAGATTTTCAGAACTTACCTTTTATCGAGATTTTTTACTTCAGATCTACGACGATTCAACGGTTGATTTGAAAAATTGATCGGTCAAAACTGAAGTATTCTTCGTTCTGAATCCAGTAACACCTTCAATTTTGAGATCAGAAGCCAATCGGTACTCCAGATCAAGAGAAAAAGTTGAAAGTTACTATTCACTCACTATTCATTTCTCCCTCGATTTTTCTCGACAATTCTGCATACGGCCGCCCTTGTCTCCATTTATTGTTATTTTGTTTTTTTAATAATAATAATATTTATGTAATAATTGAGTAATAGGATTTTCTTTTATATAAATTCTATTTTTTATCATAAAATATCTCAAAAATTTCTATTCTCATAAATCTTTAGTTAAACTATTAAATCATGATTTTTCTTGATAAAAATCGTAATAAAACAAATCTCGAAATATACATATCTTTATTCATATTAAAAAAAAAATATATTTCTAAAAATACAACAAAAATTCATTAAAGGCCGGTATAATTATTTTAAGCAACACAATACTTATTTTAATTAAAAATCTACTTATTTTTAACAAAACATAATCATTTATAAATAAATAAAAATATATTTTCTTATAGCAAAATACTATCATTTAAAAATAAAAGTTACGCGTCAAAACATAAATTCTCATATTTTCTTCGGTTCTTATCCCCATTTTCGAAATTCTCGCTTTTATTTCAAATGTTCTTTATTTGAAATTTTCGTTCAATTTTACGGTTATTACACTAACCTTTGAAGTCTTAATTTAAATAATTGTAACCTTACATCAAATAATCTTATATTTATATCTTCCAATTTCAATTTTTCTTTTGTGGTTCTCAATCTCTCTTACAATCAGATGACATCAGTAACTATATTCCATTGGGTTTCAAACTTCACCGTCAATCTTCATGAGCTTTACCTTTCTAGTAACTTGCTAGAAGGTCCATTCCATATGGTTTTGGCAACACAATGAACTCTATTCAAATTCTTGATCTTCTGAGAACAAATTCCATCATCATTGGGGAACATATCGACATTGCAGAGATTATCCCTTTCCTATAACAACTTGAGTGGGGAAATTTCAAGTTTCAATCTTAACTCTTCATGTTGCAATATACAAGCATTACAACTTTTGGAATTCTCTAACAACCAAATCTCACGCATGTTACCTAACCTTGATCTTTTCTCATATTTGGAATAATTATTGGTTTCCAATAACCAATTAGTTGGAGAAATACCTGAAAGCCTTGGATTGCTTCATGAGTTGAAGCATTTGACCTTAGATGGAAATTCTTTAAAAGGTGTGATCATTGAATCCCATTTCACTGATGTCTCCAATTTGAGAAAATTATACTTAGGTGACAACTCATTGACTCTAAGAGTTAGCACCACTTGGTTTGCTCCTTTCCAATTGGAATATTTGGGATTAGCATCTTGCGTGCTGGGTCCTAGTTTTGGCACGTTAGAAAATTTGGACATCCTGAATATCTCACGCAATCATTTTCCTGGTATAATTCTAAACTTACCGCTCAACCTTTATTACATGCCACAAGTATTTATGACCTCAAATAACTTTGAAGGTGCAATTCCATCATTTTGTTACAAGCATCAGCACTTAATGTTTTCAAAAATAAATTCTCAAATTTGATTTCATTTCTATGTGGAAAAATCGAAGATGGAAACTTGGGCATTTTGGACCTATCAAACAATCTATTAACTGGACAACTTCCTGATTGCTGGAACCATATAAGCTAGTTACTATTTGTTGATCTGAGCCATAATAAACTGTCAGGAGAGATCCCACCCTCCATAAGAAACTTTGTGGATATGGAATTTTTGAGTTTACGAAACAATAGTTTGATGGGAGAACTTCCTTTCTCTTTGATGAACTTCACCAAGTTAGATCTTTCAGAGAATAAGTTGATTGGACCAGTACCTTTATGGATTGGGGGATATCTTGGACAATTGATAATTTTAAGCTTACGAATGAATCGGTTTTCTGGTAGCATACCTTTGCATATTTGCCATCTAACACAGATTCAACTCCTAGATCTCTCTCAAAATAACTTATCCAAAGGAATACCACCATGTCTAAAGAATTTCACTGTTATGGCTCAAAAGAGTATCATCCCAACTGAAATGAGTTACCGTTCATATGTATACTATGTGAGAAGTGGTGGGCATCATATTGCACATCTTTTTATTTCTACATTACATTGATGTGGAAAGGTGTAGATGACATGTTCAAGAGTCCAGAATCACTTCTCAAAAGCATTGTCCTCTCAAGCAATGCTTTAACGGGAGAGATACCAGCAGAACTTATGTTTTTATACGGATTGGTTTCTTTGAATTTATCAAGAAACAATTTAAGTGGAAAAATCCCTTCTGGGATTGGGAATTTAGCATCACTGGAATTCCTAGATTTGTCAAGAAATCACTTATCAAGCACAATTCCTTCAAGTCTGACTCATATTGATCGTCTCAGCACATTAGACTTGTCAAACAACAATCTCTTTGGAAAAATCCCAACTGGAACACAGCTAAAAAGTTTTAACGCCCCTTCATATGAAGGAAATCTAGATCTTTGTGGAAAGCCACTTGACAATAAGTGCCTAAAAGATGAAACAACTTCTCCTCAAGTATTTGATGAAGAGAACGATGACTCACTTTTCTCTCAAGAATTATACAAGAGCTTGGGACTAGGATTTGCTTTTGGATTTTGGGCGTTCTTATGCCCAATATTGTTCAACCGTGCTTGGAGATATTCCTACTACAGATCTGTGAACAAAGCCTTAGATAATATCTATATATGTAAAGGTTGCAATTTATGTGGCTATTTGCCGAAGGATCAGAGACTAGAAGGTAATATTTAACTGTTTCACATGATTATTTTTACTTTCAAGTTCTCTATTAACTTTGAATCCTGAATTTTGGCTGTGTAAAAATATTATTAATAGACTATAACTCATAAAAAATTGAATTGACAATTATCATACTATTTTTAATCTAAATACTTTATTCTTTTGTAAATTCACTCGTTTTGTTGAGAGACAAATATTATATATTTATACAATTTTAGTGTTTATAATTATGCACAAATATGCATACCAACTCGTCTTATTAATTCAGATTTTAAATTATATATCAAAATCTGTATGCTCAAATATGCTAAGACAAAATTTTGTATTATGCATAATCTATACGAAATTATATATTGTATTCGGTTATAGTTTTTAAATAAAAGTAGTGATGTTTAGACATAATACCCCAAGTGTAAAGGAAACAAGCAATTATAAAACAAAGTATATCAAATATAATATATGTGTATAATCTATATCCCTCTCTTCATTTATTTGTTCTAATACTTCTATCAACCTTGTTAATTGGCCAAGACTGCATTAGTCAAAAGTAATTAAAGAAGCAAAAAATTATCAACCGCAGGACAAAAAATCTTTTTTTTTCCCCTTTTTTCTGTGGTGAATCTTTCAATTAATTAATTTACATTTTTGTGGAATAACGCTTGCATGCTTTACAAGCTCTTCTGTTTCTTGCAGGATCTAGTACTCTTTTGGGGTAAGTATGCATCTTGTGCTGATAAACTACACTGTCCTTCAGCCTCGACAATATTGTGATCCAAGTAATAGTGGTTTGTCCAGAGCAATAAATCCGGGCTATTCTTTATAGTGTAATGTACTTAATTATAATTACCGTTTCTAATTTTTTTTCTTTTGTAATCTATAGGATATGATTTCATCAATAATGATATCATTTTCTATAAATAGCTAGCGAAGATCCATAACCTTTATTTTGATGATAACGGCAAATTAACCTTATGACTTAGTTTGATTGAAAGCTCATAAACTCGTTTGTCTCTTTTCACTACTTTAACTCCTTTATTTTTCTGTGATATTTTCCTTGATTTGCTTATTTGATTGAAAAAGTTTTCTATATATGGCTTCTGAAGTATTTTCAAACTGATTTTAAAACTTTGAAGTTTTCAAGATTTAAGAAGCAAATAGCTTCTAGTATTTTGGTGGATTTTTTTTTGTGAAACACATTAAAATTCTATTATTTAATTTTTAAATATATGGTCATCCAAAAATAAATGACAGACCATGCATTTGTTTATCCTTATCTTTTTGTGCTCAAATTAAGAAATATTATATTAAATAATAATAGTATAATTTTTCTGCTTTTCCTTTCATTTATCGGTGTGAAAAAATCTACCTTATTTAGATTCTCCCAACGCACGCTTATTTTATGTCATTCGTAATTCCTAAATGAAACTTTTTTTCATTTACAATAAAGATATCTTTTGATCAGTTTGTCTGTCAACTAAAATTAGATTCCTTTTAGGATGTATGACTGTTGAGGAGCAGGATAACGTGGCAACAGAAGCTGAACAAGAAGCTAGGCCCTCGCGTAACCAAAAAAAAAAAAAAACCGAAACGGTTGAGGCATTTTGTGACCACGTGAATGTATATGGTGTGAGATATTGTTAGGAAGTTTTGCTGAGTTGTAATGTTCTGATTGGCCAAGATATGCTATTTATTCATGGCCTTTTTGTATTGCTTGAATAAATCAGAAAAATATAAAAATATTCAGTAGTTTTTTTCCTTCTTTGTTCAGGAGGTCCCTACCCTCGAAATAGTGGTTATCAGTTGTACCCATTACATTATTCTGATGTGTATTTAGAAGAATAAAGTTTCTTTGGTCCCAAAATACGAATCTGAGTAATAAAGATAAAAAAACATACTTTTTTGACAACTAAACCAATCTCTTAAGCAATGAAATTTGAACGGCCTTATTTTCATATGTACAAGTGATTCATATTTGTTCAGCAGAGTTCAAAGATCATTATTGTGTTTTTTTTCTTTTCGTTATTTTTCTTTCTTGGCTGAATTGAAAATGTCTGTCATCGTTATTTTACCGACTGAATAGAGTTAAAATATTATAAGTTGACTGGTCCCAAATAAGGCCCATATACCAAAACCCAACTTGGATTTCATGATTTGAATTAATTAATTTTTTGTCATATGAAGTTTTCTTATTGGTCATAAATTATATGAAGTCTAAATGACACATATTAAATAACAAAAAATTAAATTATTTAAAACAAAACAACCAAGATTATCAATTTAAAAAAAATGAACGATTAATACATACCTTAAAAAGATTATTTACCCAACAACATACCATGCTATCTACTATGATACAAAATCCTTTGCCATAATTACATTTTTGAAAGCAGATTCATTACCAACCCAACTGATTTTTCAGACTACGGCTCACTTATTCGTGTTTCTTTTGCTTGCCTCTGCCCTATCAATTTATTTGAATAATTAGTTGAGTTGAAGTGGTTAATTTATATAATTCACATTTATGCTCTATCCATTTATTTACATTTACACAAATTTTTACAGGTAATTTTCAGCTCCCACATTTACGCTTAATAGAATCATAAATTATTTTTATTCTTAATTATATGTAAGTTTTAAAAATATTTTCCCATATTAAAAAAGTGCATTTGGAGGGTTTCTCTCTTTATTTCTTTTTTTGGCCAAGTTTATCTCATTGATCAAACTTTTTTGTACATGACAGAATAATAATTTAAATCTAGAACTTTTTGTTAGCTGCCCTACACCTCTGACAAAATATATAAATATACCTATGCTAAAAGAAAGTTCTTATTTAATTTCCATAATAAAAAACCATTCATATCTAGCAATTATTATGTGCATTAAATTGAATATAAGATTTGGTTTTATATATACTGTTACAGAGGTGATAGTGAGATTGGTACCAAAATGGACAGAGGGAATAAGATAGCTCCCACTGCTGAAGTAATAGAATAAATGAATAACAGATAGAGAATTGCGAGAAGTAGAAGACCAATATTTCAAAATAGAAACAAAGGCCAGTTCTACAGCTATTTTGACCAGTGCCAACGGTTAGTTTCTTTGATCAGTTCTTCTGGATCACCAAACAAAGGATCCTCTCTTCCAACGGCTAAATTAATTTGGTACATCTATATAACCCCTGCAAGCCCCATTCTGGTCACTTTCAGTTTCTCTGGATCCCCATACTTCTCTAAGCATTTAATTCTCATTAATTAGCAATTATGGCGTCTTCCTGCAAGAACAGAAAAGTTTCCCCAGGATCTACAAGAAAATAGGTTCAGCGATGACAAAAAAGTGTCACAAAAAATTTTCTTTTAGTGGTGACCCTATATAATTGCCGTTAAAAGATTAATTTTCAGTAATGATTCAAAGAGTTGCCCGGTCAACTTTTAGTGATGACTTGATTGAAGTTTCTACTGAAAGAGTGTTAGATTTATTTTGTTTAAAACATTTAGTGGTGACTCAAGCAAAGTGACCACAGAAATTTAAAAAAAAAAAAACTGAAAGTTAAAAAAAATTGAAAAAGCCAAAAGTCCTCGCATATTCTCTTATCTCCTGCAAATAAACCTGCACCTCCCCTTTCTTCTCCACCGAAATCTCTCTTCTGTTGTCTTCTCCCTCAACCTCTCTCTGTGTTCTCTCTCCCTCGGTTTGCTTATCAATTTTCTTGCTCGATGCCCCTATTTTTGCTCTCTCGGCTTCGCTCTCTCTCTCTCTTCTCTCTTGAGCTCTCTTAATCTCTCGTAGCTTATCTAAAAGATGCAAAATCCACACCAACATTAGAACGGAGTGAAGATTTAGGGTTCAAAATGCATTTTGTGCGATTCAGGGTTCAAAACGGAGGAGATAAACGGTGTGAAGAGTGAGATGCAGAGTCACCAATCTTGGGCTTCTCTCCCTTATCTGCATTCTGCTCCCTCCTTGCGTAATACTTAGAGATAGCAGGATGACAGTTTCCATCGGTGACATTTTTTATGTTTTGCTGAAATTTATTCTACTTTTAACTAATATTTGAAGCGAGATTTAAAGCGAGATTTTGCTGAAGTTTATTCCATCAATAAGATAGTTTCCATGTGGAGTAGATTTAGAGCGAGATTTACCTTCCTTTGTTTGTCTTATTGCTTTAGTAATATTTGCAGTGGCCGTCCATTCCTGATCCTTTTCTTTCTTTTGTGGAAGTAGAAAAATAAATTGTTACAAATGTGGTTACTGGGTAGTTCTATGATAGATCAAGCACTTTGGTACTGATGATTGTTTGTACTAGCTTTATTTTGAGTATTTTAAATTGGTAATTTGGTTTATGAATTTTCATTTTCTATATGGGGATATGATAAAAGCAATATTTGATGTATTTTTGTTTTGCCAACTTCTCTGTTGTTTGTGAAAATTTTAACACTTCGTTATTTGCATTATAGGTTATTGGCTCAGAAATAGACAACAAAAGGATTCTTGGTATTGATATGTATTTGAATGACGGAGACAAGTGGATGTTTACAGGCCATGTGGTACTTAACATGGACTCACCAGGTCACACGTGAGGTTACATTCATGGCATATTTGCATTAGTAAAATATCACTACGTTCAATGTATTATAATGTCTCTAAGGATTAATTAGTTTAGAAACCATTAGTTAGTTGAGAATGTGCTTAGAGACGAAGTGACAGAATGAATTATTACATGAGAGGGTTTATAACTGCATTAAATAGACAGCTTGTCTAAAATGTGGGAAAGCACTTTCTTTTTTCCAAGCAGTCTCTTGTTCAATTTCAGGATAGTAATCTAGGATGCATGTGGGGCATACTTCAAATTATTGACAACCTCATTGGCATAATGTCAAAAGGGATTTTCCTCTCATAAAGTATTACTGCAGAAGGATGCCAGATTAAGAAATTTGTCTTCACATCCTTCTTTTAATTATTACTGTTTCAAACGTGGTCAGTTGTCTACTAATATATATATTCCTGTGATATATACGTGATAGACATCAGCTAAGGAAATCATGATGGGTGCTAGTTGAAGGATTCAGAGAAAGAGTGGAATATCCCACTAGCTTTAAATCAGTACACCTGTTGGAAATGAGCCTAAAAATCTGCCGTCTAGGATTTGGTTAGAGTTTGTTTTCTTTTTGAAATTTTGTTTAAGGCTTGATATTAGGGAGATTGTTAGTTATGCCTAAGAATAAGGGATAAATTTGAATTTCTGTTGAAATCTTGCTCTATATATAGAGCCATGCAATGAATATTTTTTATCCTCCGAAAGTAGAAAATATATATGCTTTTGTTGTCTTATCTTTATACTCTGTTATACCCTGTTTTTCATCTAAAAATCAACAAAGTGGTATCAGAGCTCTTTTCTTGAGGGATCTGCGTGAGTAAATTCAAACCACCTTCAAGAATGGAAACAGAAACAAACTTTTCCATTGCACCACCTATTTTTTACGGTGAAAACTGTCAAGCTTGGGCTGTTAAGATGTCAGTCTATCTTGATGCTTTAGACCTCTGGGAAGCTGTGGAAGAAGACTATGAAGTGCCACTATTGCCTGTAAATCCCACGGTGGCTCAAATGAAGACCCACAAAGAAAGAATGACAAAAAAATCCAAAGCTAAAGCTTGCCTATTCTCTGCGATTTCAAGCACTATATTTACAAGAATTATGAATTTGGAATCAGCAAAAAGCATATGGGACTACCTCAAAAAGGAATACCAGGGAAATGAAAGAACCAAAGACATGTAGATACTCAACATGATCCGAGAATTCGAGATGCTAAAAATGAAGGAGGCTGAAACCACCAAAGAGTACTCCAACAAATTGCTGAGTATAGTTAACAAGGTAAGGTTGCTTGGTAAGGACTTTTCTGATGAAAGAATTGTGCAAAAATTTCTTGTTACTGTGCCTGAGAGATTTGAGTCAAAAATTTCTTCATTGGAAGAATCTAAGGATCTGTCGAGCATTTCCTTGGCAGAATTGGTAAATGCATTACAGGCACAGGAACAAAGGCAATTGATGAGAGAAGAAGGGACGATGGAAGGTGCATTTCAAGCAAAGACAGAAAACTCAGGAGGAGGCAAAGACAATAAAAATGATCCAATGAAGAATAGCAAACCTAAAAGCTTCAACAAGCAGCAAGTTAACCAAAATGAGACTTTTCCCCCATGTCCACATTGCAAAAAAACAAATCATCCTCAAAGAAAATGTTGGTGGTGGCCTGATGTTAAGTGTAGAAAGTGTGGCAATATTGGGCACATGGAGCGGGTTTGTAAGTCTTAACGACATGAAGAGGCCAACGCATCTATTGAGGAACTTCATGAAGAGCAACTCTTTGTTGCACAATGTTTTTCTATAAGTAATAGTTTCAATGATTCTTGGCTTATAGACAGTGGTTCAACAAACCACATGACCAATGACCAGAAGCTTTTTAAAGAGCTTGATAAAACCATTGTTTCCAAAATTAAAATTAGAAATGGTGATCTCATCCCAGCCAAGGGAAAAAGAACAGTGGCTATAGAAAGTTTAATAGGTTTGAAACATATATCTGATGTTTTATATGTGACTGGCATAGACCAAAACGTGCTTAGTGTTGTGCAGCTAGTTGAAAAAGGCTTCAAAGTCATATTTGAAGACAAATGGTGTTTAATCAAAGATGCAAAAGACATAGATGTATTTAAAGTAAAGATGAGAGCTAAAAGCTTTGCTGTAAATTTAATGGAGGAGGAGAAAATGGTTTTTCCAAGCACCAAACATCATCATTTGGTAAAAGGTACACAGTTGCTAGAAGACAAGCCAGCTGATTGTGTGGATTGCGAATATAACAAGCAAGTTAGAAGATCATTTCCTCAAACAGCATGGAGTGCAACACACAAGTTGCAAATGATAGATACGGATGTTGATTGGGGAGGTTGGGTTGATAAAATGAAGAAAATTAGGTGTTAGCAGCTATTAAGGCAAGGAGGTGTGTTGGAAATGTGCCTAAAAATCTGCCGTCTAGGATTTGGTTAGAGTTTGTTTTCTTTTTGAAATTCTGTTTAAGGCTTGATATTAGGAAGATTGTTAGTTATGCCTAAGAATAAGGGATAAATTTGTATTTCTGTTGAAATCTTGCTCTATATATAAAGCCATGCAATGAATATTTTTTATCCTCCGAAAGTAGAAAATATATATGCTTTTGTTGTCTTATCTTTATACTCTGTTATACCCTGTTTTTCATCTAAAAACCAACAACACCAAAAGACTGACAAGAACATTGGTACGAAAATTGACAGAACTCTAGATTAGAATTGGATTTTACTTTCTGGTGATTATTATGCATGACTCTGATTTTCATTTCACTTGTATCGTTTGAAGCTTATTTTAGTTCATCTAGTCCGTGTTTTTTCTTTACATTCTTCACATAGCTGTCTTTATTGTTCTCTCAAGTTAATTGAATGCCCATTTTTATTTGTTCTTACATGGGGCTTGTGGTAGTTCAGTTGACCTTAGCTTTAGAACTCATAAAATGGGACAAGTTTAAAGTTTCAAATTGCCTATTTTTTAAAGGGAGACTGTCAAAATAATTTTAAATAGGTGCTGGTTCTGTATTATTGTCTTCCGAGACCAAATAAGCAACATGTGTTGTGTTTTGTTTAAGATTTGCATTTGCATCATGGTAATTTTGGCAACAGGTCTTTATGGTATTATACTGTTGTAAAGTTGTCTTCTTTATCCTCTTAATAGTAATGATATTATTTTTATATCATACCACAACATGTAATTCTCTGTGAAACTTCATAAAAATTTGGAATCTGGATAGACAGCTTTGAATATCTTTGTACTAGAGAAATGAAATTTCTTTTATTCTCACATTTCAAACTGCAGAGCAATTTTATTTTTAGGTTTCAGTACAAAAGCTGAAAAATGTGATTGAGTTATCTCAGTGTTAATTGAGGTATTGTTTGATGTCTTGACTTTGACATTTACTCTCTTAGCCATGATGACATAGGTGATTTGCTGTGATAACATAAAGCCTTAAGGTTTTTTCTGTTTATGTTTCAAAGTTGGTTATGTGCAGCATGGGAGTCAGAAATTCTCCAAATATGCAGTTGGAATAGTGTGTGTGGTGTGGCTCTGTGCTGCACTATTTTTTTTCATAGCAATACCCACCTAGTCTTGACTTTGGCTAATATCCATCTTTAAGTAAGTTGACCTCTTAGAGTCACTCATTCCGTGTTGTTTTAGGAAATGTTTTTCTGATTTCAGTAATAGTGGTGAAATTTCATTTTAATGCAAAAATACTGCAATAGTGATGCAATATATTGATCTTTTTATTTTAGGGAACTTATGATTAAATAATTAAGCATTAAGCAAAAGTTGATATGGGCCATGCAAACATTTGAAGTTGCTATCTGAATTTATATTTGATGACCTATGCCAGTACTTCCAAAAGGACACCTAACAATTAGAGGGTGAGAACTTTAACAATTTTAGTTTTATTATATGGCAATGAATTTCCAAAACCTAATTTTATAATTGTATTGATTATAAGCTTTTGTTGTTGATCTTTACAGGTATGTGATGATTTGTCAATTGACTCAAATAAAGCAATAATGGCATTGTACGGGAGTCTTAACCAAAGATGTCAAGCTAATTCTTCTGCAAAATTCGTATAGCTAGTGAGAGAAGTGTTTATAAAGAATTTTCATCATGTTAGAATTAGTTAATTCATTTGCAACAAGTTATTTTTTATTTTTTATTTTCAAATATAACTAACTGTATTACATTAAATATTTGTGATTGAACTTATTGTAATTAATATAAGTTTAAATAATGATATTTTTCTTTTTATTATGATTTTAAAAAGATAGCTAATTTATTAATTAAATCTTTTATTTTTAAATTATTGTTCGGATCAATATTTATAATAAAGAAATTAATATAAGAGGAAAAATATTAGATTTTTGAAGGCGGCTTCACTAAAAGTGACAAAATAGGTATTTTTATGTTTTGACAGTGACTAAAATCGCCACTAGAAGTATATTTTTAGTGACAACCACCAAAAGTCGTCAATAAAAAAGGATTTCATGGCAATAAAAGTTGTCACTGAAGGTCCACTTTTAGTGATGATTAGAAAAGTTGCCACCGAAAAATTTCAGCGACAAAGTTATAGGTGATAAATTGGTGGCAATGAAAAGTAACCACTAAAAGTCTTTAGTTACAACTTTAAGACTTTTATCGGCAACTTTAGTCCCCACTAAAGTCTCTTTTTTTTTTTGTACTGGGAGAAGGTACAAGAGGCAACAATGCCCGATAACAAAGATTACAAACTTATTTAATGGGAAAGAAAGAGACGAGCAAGGAAGCTTCCTAGAGACGCAACCTTATTCCTAAAGCTTGGTGGCAATCGCAGTCCAAATGGCCTTACGCTACAGTAAGTTTGGGTAATCCCAACCCAACATTGCTATTACTTCAAATTTTGATTTTCCATACGTTAGATATTCAATGATGTCTTTATATTGCCACCAAACTTATCCTTTTCTTTCATGGTGCTATAAACAATTTCCTTATCTGTTGTAGTCACATTCTAAATTTTATTTGTGATTTCATAGTATGTCTTCACTTACAGTTAATTCTGCCGTTTCTACATGCACCCAATATCCCATTGATCATTGTGATTCAAATTATTTTTACAACTAGTTGTCTATAATAGATTTTTGTTGTGTCAAGCATTATACTTTAGATGAGCAATAAACTTGGAGTGGCTCAATCTCTTATCATCCTTTTGTTAAAACTTTTTATTTATGGGTGGATGGATTCTTCGTTCTATTCTCTCGCCGACAGGAGCATATGGTTAGTAGTCAAACATGCCGTGAACCTTATTGGTAGTCAGATATATATGTTATGAGCCTTACTGACCCCACTTCTAATTTTGTAGAATGCCTAAAATCAGATTCTATGACTGATTACTAAGATCAAACTAATACCTAGCAATGGGATTTTACAATAACCAAACTGAATAGTTGAACCATCACAAAGGAATTTCATTTAGTGCCTGGATTACTAAGCAAATTTTTGAAACTCTAGTCTTCTACCATTAATGTAACTATGCTAAGATGCGTTGCTTTTGTATTGTCCATTTCCAATAGCATATGACTTTAGAACTCGGTTTTCCCGTGACTGCTGCCTTGGTACAAAAACTACATCTATAATATCGGGCTCTTTCCTTGCGCTATGCTATTCCAGAATTTTTTGAGAGTTTGTTATACTTCTTACTGACTGATATAGATTCTTCTATCGTACCTTCTTTCATGGTATTCTATTTATTATTTTGAACTATGAATTGTGATTTCTATTGTACTTCTCTTTGTGTACATTGTGTGAACCTAATTTAGAATCTTAGCATACTGTAATTTTTTTAAACAAAGATAACAACATTCTCACACATGATATGACTGTTTTTATTATCAATATGTTGATAAAAATCTCTGGGATGAATGTTGGGAATTTGAAATAAAAGAAATGTATAGGAGGAAATCACTTGCACTGCATTTTAACATATAAGTTTAGCCAACTAATCGTTATGTACATATCATCTTTCCCCACAGATCAAGCAATAGTTTGATTCACTCACCTACAATCACATATGGATCAACGATTTATATATATATAGCTGGTTACTATTGAATAAAATCAAGCCATTCACTATTATACTTTATGGTAGAAGAGCAAAGATCTTAACCCGTCCTTCATCTTTAGTTCCCAATCTGTCATGTCCAAATTTTATCCGAGCACGAGACCGGCACGAAATGACGGTTTCTCCCCATTTCATAAACCTAACCATCACATTCTGAATCTAAAATTCAGTAATCAGTCTGGTTTAGCATGTGATTACATAATCACTTTGTAAAAATTTAAACACATATAATATATAAATAAAGATCTAGTTTCATTAAGCGATGCCCAATCATTTTGCATTTCTTGCTTTACATAGGTTTTACCTTTTCTTTTCACGCACAGGTCTCTAAGGGACTCATCGACTTTTCTCAGTCACTTTCCTTTATTGTTCTTCCTTTAAGTAAACACTTGAACATCTCTACGTGCAAACATTTGCACACACTGTAACAAATGGGCTAGATCCATTTTATCGTCTTTCTTGAAATCATGCCACTATATTATTACGCTCCTACGTCATATAAAAATATCCTATGTTATTTATGTACATATAGATATGTATTTAATACTCAAGCTATATATATATATATTCAAGAGTATAATTAAAATAAAATAATGATATTAATTTATTATATATTAATAAGACTTATTCTTTTATTAACATCTTTTAGTTTTATTCTTAAATTATTATTATTTTTAGCATATTTTATTTAGTTTGGAGGATTCTAATCTAGAACTATTTCAACATACTCAAACACACAGCCTGGTAAGGGAAAATCACCATTTTTACCCAAGCACACAGTAAGGGTGGGTAAATCACCACAGACATATCTTATCCCAAGCACATAGCAATGGGACGAGTAACATCATCATATTCTCGTTATTCATATCATAAGGTTGGGAGGAGCTCTCTTCAACTCCCTAACCTTTCCATATGATGACTGTCCTAAGCACACAGCAGTAGAACGGGTAAATCATCTCATTCTCATCATAGGTAACCAGGCAAAATGCCACTGGCTATTGGAGGAGACATACCTCAACTCCATATTTATTCACAATTCAATCCCCATATGCCCGTTCGCACAAGGGGCTAGCAACTCCCTTGCTAGCTAGGGTTACAAGGTGCACCATGTAACAACTCCATTTAAGTAACAAATTTTTTTTTTTACCTTGTTACAACTTAACTCAAAATAACATTTATTTAATTTATACAATACAGAGTTTACATACATATCATTAATCAATAACATTCGTACAAAAGTCTAACACATATATAATTACATCTTATTCATCCATGTTGACTAGTTCCGGAGATACGGGTGCAGGTGGTTGCACCTTCACCGGGATCTTAGTCAACTCGACCATAGACACCATATATATTACAGGGATCAGCTCAACATAGAGTAACTCGATCCAACATACACTAAAAGCCAGTTCCATAGAGAAAATATGCATAATTATTCTTCTGAACATGACATGAAAATATAGTGAGAATTAAATACTAGTAAGTTCAACAATAAATCATCATCAATATATCTCTTCACGTCATGTTCAGCTGTATAAAGTACAACAAATATCTTTGGTCACATGAATGTACTATATCTATGCACATGAGAATCGTACAATAATGACATGTATGACAGGATTAACTATTTTCAGAATATCATATGATAACTATCAATTTATTCTCATATCAAGCTACCCCGGTCAGGGTGAGTATTTTCTACTCTCCGGTACGGACTTTTCTCGCTCCGTCCGACATGGCCCACTTTCTCTTTCTTTTCTCATTAACATGATCATAACCGTTGGTAGTGCATCCCCTACTAGTGCACCACACGGATTGCCATGTGACCGTGCTCATTTCTTTTCATTTCATAATAATAGCCAAAAATATGATTTCAATAATAAGTATGTTCATCAAAATATAGCTATTACAAAAAATCATTGGTAATCATGACATGAATATAACCATTTCAAATATCACTTTATAAAATATTTCCATGCCAAAATTTCACACTTAAGATGGTAAGAAGTTCATACAATGGCAATGACTATGGCATATACTAGTCATTTATTATTTTCATTTATAAGATTCTTCTTCTTTTTTAAATATATAAATTTTATTTCTTTATTTTCTTGATGCAGGTTTTCATCCTATTTGACCTTCTCTTACTAATTAGAGCATAACTCCCTCAATTTAACTCTGTTGTAGGTGAGCTTGGTGTCAATTTAAAGATTAAACAATTATATAAAACTATTATGATGAACATGTTAGCAAAATATTAAGAAATCAAGGTTATATTACTCCCTCAAAGTACATGTTATTTCTTCTCGGGTAAGTTCTGACATCTACCTACTAATCTGTCCATATCTCCCTCATACGAATTCCAAATTAAGTGATTCCAGTGCTAAAAATCCATGACTCATATAGCAATAATTTTTATATTAATCATTTATTTTAATTCTCTACAGAATGTTCCCAGAAATTTAAAACACAGAAGCTATTCTAAAATATTCTTTCCTGATTAACCAATTCTGACCACTACATACTAATCGGATCATATCTATCTCATAAGGACTCCAAATTGAGTGATTTCTAGTGGTTAAAAATCCATGACACATATATCTATAATTATTATGTTAACAATTTATTTTAATTCTCTACAAAATATTCTCAGAAATGTAAAACACAGAAGCTATCCTAAAATATTCTTCCCTGATTAACCAATTTCTGACCACTGCATACTAATCGGACCATACCTACCTCATACAGACACCAAATTGAGTGATTCCAGTGGTTAAATATCCATAACACGTATATCTATAATTATAATGTTAACCATTTATTTTAATTTCCTACAAAATATTCTCAGAAATTAAAACAAAAAAGCTATCCCTACATATTCTTCCTTGATTAACCATTTTCTGACCACTACTTACTAATCGAATCATATCTACCTCATACGAACTCCAAATTGAGTGCTTCCAGTGGATAAATATCCGTGAGACATAAATATACATTTTTCATGTTATCCATTTCTTTAAATTCCTTACCGATTCTTTCCAGAATTTTAAAAACAGAAGCTTAAAATTTTGCCACCCGTAGCCATACCTATGCAGAACTATCTATACCAGCCTAAGTATTCAAACATACAAAATATGTAACATGATATAGAAACATCCATGACCAATCATCAAAGTTCTAAGATCAAAATCTCATATAAATATTACAAGTTTCAAATTTTTTTCTTTAAAAAGAAATATTGTTAAACTTACCTTGAACACTTAGTCCTCTAGACTTCTCCTTCCTCTTTCTTCCTTTCTTCCTCTCCTTTTGTCACGCCCCTAATTTTAGGGCACGTGAAACACGTATATCGTGAACATATATTTTCTATAAGCTTGAATATTCTAATCATTTATCATGGAAACATATACATATAGATTCTCCCATACATATACCATATATAAACCAAGTCCATAAACATCAGAGTAACAGCAGAAGCAGGGATCCAGCCTGTGGCGTTCAGAGCAACTCTAGAGTACAATTAAATTACATTTTTAAACATTGAAAGCCAAGAAACAATTTAGGCTCACCACAAAAGTACGACACTTAATCGATCAAGAAGCTGCAGGACCAAACTCTGGGTCTCTATCTTAAAAAAAAATATATCAACCATGTGTAGTGAGTTTTACAACTCAGTGAGCAGATAATACCTCCTATGACCTCTTAGGTAAACATATGGATGTACTCATATAATAAAATTTATGTTATCAAAATTACATTTCAGAAGTACATCCACATAGGACCCGAATTCTTAAATATTCTCAGTTCAAATCACATTCAAATATCTGTAACCACATATGATACAAATTGATCTTAAATCAAATTTGATATGCATTAAAAATCAATTCTTTTATATAATGCTCAAGTATGTCACAACTTTCAATATACTCAATAGATAAACATGGAATGTGAGTTCATCACCCTTCTGCCTCTTCACATTACCATAGTCACAATCACAATAGGTAATTAGGGAATGTGAGTTCATCACCCTACTGCCTCCTCACATTACCACTGACTACAACTTCAATAGATCAACAAGGAATGTGAGTTCATCACCCTTCTGTCTCCTCACATTACCACTGTCATCATCACAATAGGTAATCAGGGAATATGAGTTCATCACCCTACTGCCTCCTCACATTACCACTAATACCACATTCACAATACCGTCTCAAGCCATATAACCCGTCAATATTCATCAATACATATATATATACACACACACACACACACACACACACACACACACACACACACATATATATATACATACATATATATATATATACATACATACATATATATATATACATACATACATATATATATATATACATACATACATATGTATATATATACATACATACATATGTATATATATACATACATACATATGTATATATATACATACATATATGTATATATATACATACATACATATATGTATATATATACATACATACATATATGTATATATATACATACATACATATATGTATATATATACATACATACATATATGTATATATATACATACATATATATATATATATATACATACATATATATATATATATACATACATATATATATATATATATATATATATATATATATATATATATATATATATAAATGTATAAAAGTGAACATCCATCAAATGCAATGCATAATTATCAAACAACTCGCCATGAGCTTTATGCTTGCCATTCAATCATATTCGGCAACTTATAACTTTACATATCATTCAAAACAATGCTTTCAGTCTCAGTATATTTATTTGTCAAAACTTCCCAATCAAGGGAATCATATAATCATGCCCATATCCGAGGCAAACATAACACTGTAAAATCAATGTCACATGTATAACATATTTTCTTTGCCATGTAATGTGAAATACATTTAAAAATCGCATGTTCAATGTGTTTCAAAATTCATTTCAAAAGCCATACTCTTCTTGAACTAAATGTCATATTTCAATTATTTCAGACATTCCAAACCATTTCAGAAACATGAAAGTATAAATAACATGTAATCATACTCATTTATCAATGTAAAGTTCAAGAAGAGTAAAAACAAGCCATAGGAAGAATTATCTACTCATAGTGTAAGGGCTCCAGATTGGACAGCTCTAAAATCCTCATTTCTGGTCCGAATTCGGTAAAATAAACTCCAAAATCGAGTTCGTAAGGTCTAAAAATTTTGAAAATGACTCTAGATTTGCTAAATTTGGCATCTAGGAGCTCGGTCAACGCAGGTCAATGCTAAGGGTATTGTTCACCGTCGAAAAATACTATTCACTGTCGGAAATTACTATTCAACGCCACAAAAAAATTTACCAAATCACCGAAACGAATTCATATCCTAATGTTTATCTAACTTTTGAATCCATCTACGGAGTCAGATTTCTAATTTGAGACCTCTAAGTAAGAGTTTCAGAATTTACCTTTTACCAAGATTTTCTACTTTAGATCTACAATGATTCAACAGTTGATTTGAAAAATTAAACGGTCAAAACTGAAGTATTCTTCGTCCTGAATCCAATAACACCTTCATTTTTTAGATCGGAAGCCAATAGGTACTCCAGATCTTGAAAAAAAAACTGAAGTCACTATTCACTCACTATTCCTTCTTCGTTTTTCTTCGAAAAATAGTACTCCGTAGTCTCCCCGACTCCCTTTTTTAATTTAATAATTTTTTTAATAATTACTTAATAATTAAATAATTAGATTTTATTTTATATAAATTCATATAAATTCCGTTTTTCATTCTAAAATATCCCAAAAATTTCTAAAAATTTACATTCTCATAAACCTTTAGTTAAACTCTTAAATCATGATTTTTTTTGATAAAAATCGCAATAAAAAAATATCGAAATATATATCTTTATTCATATTAAAAGAAAGAATATTCTTAAAAATACAACAAAAATTCATTAGAGGCCGGTATAATTATTTTAAGCAACACAATAATTAAAAGTCTACTTACTTTTAGTAAGACATAACCATTTTTAAACAAATAAAAATATATTTGCTTATAGTAAAATACTATCATTTAAAAATAAAAATTACGTGCCAAAATATAACTTCTCATATTTTTTTTGTAATTCTTTAATCCATGTAATAAATAAACTTATTTTCACCGGTTCTTATCTCCACTTTTGAAATTCTCTCTTTTATTTCAAATTTTCTTTAATTGGAATTTTCGTTAAATTTTACGGTTATTACATTCTTCCCCCCTTAAAGAAATTCGGTCCCCGAATTCCATCACCATAGTTATAGATAAATACTAACCTCATTGTTCAAACAAATGCGGATATCTAGCACTTATATCCTTCTCTCTTTCCCAAGTAGCTTCCTCAGAAGAGTGATTTTTCCATATCAATTTCACTGTAAGTATTTCTTTTGATCGCAACTTCTTTACTTGTCTGTCCACTATTACTACTGGTTGTTTCTCATAGGTTAAATCTTCCTATAACTAAATCTGTGGACACTGTATAACATGTGTAGGATCCGATAAATGTTTCCGTAGCATAGACACATGAAAAAATGGATGAACATTACCCAATTTAGGTAATAAAACCAAACGATAAGCCACTAAACCGATCCTATCAAGAATTTCAAATGGTCCAATATACCAAGGGTGTAAATTCCCTTTCTTTCCAAATCTCATTACCTCTTCATTGGTGAGTCCTTCAAGAATATGTGATCACCAATTGATAATTTCTAGTGCTCAACATTCATGGTCCTTATAGACTTTTGACCGATATTGAGTTGCTTGTATTTCTTTTCTAATCAATTTCACTTTATGCAGAATACTCAACAAATTATATATATACATATAGGGCTCGTTTGGGCAATCAGATAAGAGGACAGGATAGGATAAACTATCCTATCCTGTTCTTATTTTTTGTTTGGCGTAAGGCATGATAGGATAATACCTATCTTTCACGCTGTCCTATCCTGCCTTGTAGTTCATTTTTTTATCCGGGCTCTATAGCTGGGTTAGAGCCCGGATAGGTTAAAATCTTGCCAACGCCCAAATCACCCTCACCCTCACCCTCGATCGAGTTCCAGATTTCCTCTCCCAAGCTTTCACCCTCGTGCTTTCCTCTCCCGAGCTTTCACCCTCGTGCTCTCCTCACTCTCACCGAGCCACATCAAGCTCTCCACCCTCACTCTCGTCCAGCCACCGCTAGCTCTCCATCGTCACTCTCGCCCAGCCACCGTCACTCTCGCCCAAGCTCTCTGAGCCTCAACCATCTTCGAGCTCGAAGAATCTCACTCACCCAATCTCTCGGAGCCTCACCCAACCTCCCTCAACCCCGAGCTCACTTACCCCCATCTCCCTCACCCTCGAGCTCCATCGCCCGAGCTCTCAAGCTCCCACCCCCCTGAGCTCCTCCCTCACTAGATCTGTACAACTGAGCTCCTCCCTCACTCGATCTGTACGCCTGAGCTCATCCAGAACGTTGCTCCATCGTTAACCCGAGAAGGCTCCTCCTCCCATCGTTGATTTTCATCACCTGTGGTAAGCATCGTTTTCCTGCATCGGTGATGTTTATTTTTTCTCTGTTTTCTCTGTTTCTCTGGAATGATTTGGCGTAAATATGCTTACTGGAATTTGTTCTCTGTTTCTGGTTTCTCTGGAATGTTCTGGCTTGTAATTTGGGTATCGATTGAATTTGTTCTGGCTTGTAATTTGTTCTGGTTTGGTGTTTTCCTCTATGTGTTATGGTTCTGTTATAGCAAAAGCTTAATTGAGTTTGCTTGGTATTTGGTTCTGTTATAGAACATTGTTTTCCTCTATGTGTTATGGTTCTGTTATAGTTCTTATTTTATATTAAATGGTTCCAATCCCTGCGAGTTATTGTTATGGTTACTGGTGTTTTCTCTGTTTATGGCTTGTAATTTGTTCTGGTTTCGTGTATGAGCTGGCTGGTTTGAGTGGGTTAGAGATCTCATGATGATTAGCATAGGAATAAGATGAATTATCATACTGTGAATTAGATGTCTGCATATTTATATGGTTTGCTGTTAGGGATTCATAATGGGTGGGTTGATGGGAGAGCAAGAGGGGGTTAAACATAGATAGCAGAAGTATGAAGGGGGTAATGAAATGGTTGCATGCATTAGAGAGGAAAGGCTGCCATGAGGGTGGAAATGGAAAATCTCCACGAAGGTTGACTAGCAACCAAAATGAAAAGTGCATCTAGAGCATGTGACCTTCAGAAGGCTATATGGAAAAGTGTGAAGATTTGTGATTTGTGAATAAATTCCATACATGTGAAGTATGAAGGGGGTAATGAAATGATGTGATTTGTGAATAAATTCCATACATGTGAAGATTATTAATATTAGGTTCATTTCATAGCATATGTTTGCCCTCAACCTCCATCTCTAGTCATGTTTCATTCATTTACTAGAGTGTCAATAATTGTTCTTCCATCATATAGTGCTCTGAAAGTGATATTGCTTGTTTGCTGAAACCTCTATCACATAGCAATCAACAAGAGGAGAAATACTTATTATTAGCTTTTTGAATATGTATTTTACATGGCTACTGCTATTTTCAAATGCATATTAGATTCCATTTGCTTGAAAGTAGAATTGCTCTAATGAGAAGTTGAACATTTTCAGCTCATACTTTGGCACAAAAAAGATGTTTCACATATGCACAAGTAATTTGGAAATGGGTTGTAAGGGAAAGAAACTATGACACCATACCAGTGACAATTGGAAATTTGGGATAATAGCCTTTCTTAGCGTACTAGTCCTTGATACTAACAAGTAACTTTTTTAATATGATGATGAACTACTTGCATATAGTTGTAGATATTAATAAATTCATTTATGGGCCTTTTTCTAATGGCATAATTTTTTGGGATGAAACGGTTATTGACATGGGAGTAGTGCCTCTATGATCAAGTAGGTAGGAGTTCAATTTTTATCTTCCCTTCCTCTTATTTTGAATCTAAAATTTGCTTTGCCTTCTTTTTAACCATGTGTTTATCTGAAGGTGCTCTTATCTGATTTGTTCCTATCGGTTGCTATATGCAAGACATGTCTCAAGTTAGAAATTATTTAAATTTCACATGCTTTAGATTATGCATCCTTCACCCATAAATAGCCTTAATTATTACATTAATTTAGAGGCTTTGAATGAAGTATTTGGAGCAATATTTAAGTTGTTTACTTTTTTTTCTTATTTGTATAGGTAATTATGAATTCAGAGGATGAGCTTGAGATTATGTCATATCTGCTTATGGAGGAAATGTTTATAGAGATGATTGGGATGTGTTTTGCAATTTTTATTACAGTGAGTCTTTCTGTAATGTGGTTTTATGAAAATCATAGTCTTAGAGAACAACCAAGGGTTAGGGAGGGTTTAAGGAGAGAACTTTTGGAGGGATTGATAAATCAAGATGATGTTACAACTGTTGATCATCTTCGCATGAACATTAGGTCATTTCGTTCATTATGCTTTCTCCTTCGTACTGAAGGTAGATTGAGAGAGGATGGATTAGTAAGTATTGAAGAACAAGTGGCTATATTCTTACACATATTGGCACATCATTCTAAGAATCGGGTGATTAAGTTTTTGTTTAAAAGGTCTGGAGAAACAGTTAGTAGATACTTTAATAAAGTGTTAAAAAGTGTCTTACGATTGCAAGAAACACTTCTTAGAGGACCAGATCCTGTTTCACAAGAATGCTTAGATGAGAGATGGAAATGGTTTAAGGTACGATGTTTGTGTTATAGAATACATTAATAATTGCACTGTAGTTTGTTAAACATTAACTTTTTGTTTGTATTTGTATTTATATATAGAGTTGTCTTGGCGCATTAGATGGAACACATATTCAAGTTAATGTGCCAGCAATTGATAAACCAAGATATCGTAATAGAAAAGGAGATATATCAACCAATGTCTTAGGCGTATGTTCAAGGGATATGAACTTTATATATGTGTTACCTGGATGGGAAGGATCAGCATCAGATTCAAGAGTATTGCGGGATGCTATTTCTAGGAGGAATGGTTTAAGAGTCCCAACAGGTAAAAAAGATTTACATGGTAGAGATGCATTAATAGTAATGAATGAGTCATTATTAATATGTTAAATTAACAATTTTATTTTATTATAGGGTATTATTACCTTGTGGATGCTGGGTTTACAAACAGTGAAGGATTTCTAGCTCCATATAGAGGATATCGATACCATCGCAGTGAATGGAGATGCGGATATATACCATCAAATAAGGAAGAGCTTTTTAATATGAGACACTCAATGGCAAGAAATGTGATAGAGAGAACTTTTGGGTTATTAAAAATGCGTTGGGCTATACTCAGAAATCGGTCTTTTTACCCAATCAAAACCCAAAACTACGTCATTATTGCTTGTTGTCTCTTACACAATTTTATTAGAAGAGAAATGCCTACTGACCCAATGGAAAATCAATTGGATGCAGAATTGGATATAAGCCTACAAAATGAGGATATGGCACATGCTGATCCTATTAGTACAATTGAAACAAGTAATGAGTGGTCTGCTTGGAGGGACAATATAGCAACACAAATGTGGAATGAATGGCTTGCTAATAGACATATGGGTTGATTATTTAGTTGTTGGTTCCTTAGTTGTAATTTTATTTTGTCTGGTTGTTTGGTTTATGTATTTCTTCAAAGGATTTGAAACATCTATAATGTCTGTAATTTATAATTTCAATAAATACTTTTGTGTGTAATTTTATATTGTATGGTTATTGGATTTGACATGTTTTATTTTTACTTTGTCTTTTTCTTTATATACACGTGTTATTTGTACTTTGTCTTTTTCTTCATATATTGCATACTTGATTTGTGATTTATATTTTGGTAATGAGATAGGAATGGAATCCGAGAGCAGTATGCAACAAGCTATTAGGAAAAAGAGAGATCGTAGGCAATGGACAAATCAAGAGGACGAAGCCCTCCTTGACATATTGATTGAAGCCGCGAACGAAGGCCATAGATGTGACAATGGACAATTCAAGGCGCATACCTTGAAAATGGCTGAGACAAAGATGGAGCAAAGGTTTCCTGGATGTGGAATCAAAGTGAAACCACATATTGAGTCTGCAATGAAAAGGTTAAGGGCTATCTATGCAATAATTTATGATATGTTACATCAAAGTGGATTCGGGTGGGATGACGAAAAGAAAATGATTAAAGTAGACAGTGATGATGTGTGGATTGAGTATATAAAGGTTAGTGTTTATTGTTTTTCCTCTCTTATGAATTATTTTGTTTCACTTTCTACTTATGATTAATTCAAGTGTTTTCATTTTGTGTAGAGTCATCCAAATGCAAAGGATTATAGATATACACAGGTCTTGCTGCTTGATAAGCTGGCCCTTGCTTTTGGGAAAGATCGTGCCACTGGTAAAGGAGCTGTTGCCCCTGCTGATGCTGTTGAGGATTTAGATAAAGAGCTTGAAGAAAATGATGATGAAGAAGGGGAGAAAGATTTGACACAATCAACATCTGTAAATCAAGCTCAATCTAAGAGAAAGAGTGATGGCTTGGAAAGTCATTCAATGAAAAAAAATAAAGGAGCAAACATAATTGCCAGCAGCATAAATGAGTTAGGGAAGAGCTTTGGGACGTGGCTAGAACAGACTTCAGATCGGCTTAGTACAGTTGCAAATCGCATTGGAACAGCCAAGGATGTATTTGATGATTCTAGGAATCTTTTGAATGAGTTGGGTAAAATGAATTTGACAAGCGAGGAGTGTTTTGTTGCAGCAGACAAAATACTATCGGTGCCACATCGGTTGCATATCTTTTGGGGTGCTAATGATGTTAAACGTCTTGACTTTGTAAAATCGTTGTTATAGTTGTTTTTATGGAGTTTACTCTTTTCTGTAACTTTGGTTGGATAAAACTTATGGATGTGAATGATGGCCTATTTTGGTTGGATAAAACTTATGGATGTGAATGATGGCCTATTCTATTTTGAGAACTTATATTTATGATTTTCACTATTTTGGTTGGATGTAACTTTGTTCTGGTTTTTATGCCATGGCATGCAATGGGAATGAGTATATTATAGCTTGAGGTGGTTGATTTTTGCTTGTGATTTGTATTGTTTCCCTGTTTAGTTCTGGTTTTTACTGTTTATCAGGTCAAATTTGTCAAACAATGTATGTGATTAACTATTTGATTATAATTTTTTTGGCGTTTGGAAATTTGCTAGGGCATTTGAGTATGAGTATATGTATGGGTTTATCTGGCTAGTGGAAGAAAATCTGTCAGGGCATTTGGTTTTAGTTGTACGAGTATACATCTATTTTTAAGGCATTTGTTTTTTGTTTTTTAATACATGCAATAAGAATATGTTTTTAGGACAATGAGAATTTATTAGGGAAATCTATTTTTTTTATGATCTTATTATTAGGTTGATAGAAATAAATTTTGTATATTATTTTATTGAATGTATTGAAAATAGGATTACATTTTTTTATAAAAAAAGAAAGAAAGAAAAGAAAAGAAAATTTCTTTGTAAATGGGTAAAAAGATAAATAAAAAATAAAAACAAATAAATTTTCACTCTTTATCTTGGTAAATGGGTAAAGAGAAAATTTCTTGGTAAATGGGTAAAGAGGTAAATGGGTTGTTAGCAAAGAAAATTTTTTTTTTATGATCTTGTTATTAGGTTGATTTGATGATTACACTTTGATTGTAATTTTGTAAGTATTGATTATTTTAATTATAACTCAATATTGAGTTTTGTAAATCAAATTTGCTTATTTTGATTTATTTGAACTCTTTTTATTGTCTTTTTTTTTTGCTTTGAATTTAAGTTTGTATGTTATTTTATTGAATGTATTGAAAATAGGATTACATCTTTTTATAAAAATAATAAAAAAAGAAAAGATAAGAAAGTTTATTGGTAAGTGGGTAGAGAGATAAATAAAAAATAAAAAAATTTTTTTTTTTACTAATATTATAGATATTTTTTTATTATATATATATATATATATATATATATATATATTAGAATTTTTATCAATGTATAAAGTAATCAAAAAATTATATTAAAATTAATTTTAAATAAGTATATATATAAGTTTATTATAAGGGTAATTTTGTCATTTTATACTATTCTTATCATATCCTATCATTATTTGATTTATTCCAAACACAGGATAGGATAGTTCTTATCCTATCCTGTTGCACATCAAACACAGGATAGGATAAAAGCTATCCTGCTGTTATCCTATCCTATCATATCCTATTCTGCTATCCTATCATATCCTATCATATCCTGTTCTCCAAACGAGCCCATAAGGAACTCGTAAACCATTGAGTATCTCATTCCTTTATATCCTTAAGTTCGCATGCATATATCTATAAGTCGATATTAAGAACCGTACACATAAAAGAACATATTCATATTCGTATTGGATAACTATCTTTTCTTACTTCAGACTTCTATCACATAATCTTTGATTCTCACATGTGAACATCCCATGAATATCATCATCTATTTTTATCTTAAAATCCATTAATCAATATGTTAAATATGCATAGTAATAAATCTACTAAACCTTTTATAACGTTTATGTACCATTGTTACATGTCTAACAATTCCAACTTACCTTATCACAGTAACTTTATACCCTCTTATTAATATCAATAAATTCATTATCAAAAATTTCAATCCTTTCTTCTATCATATCCAAAACTACCTCATTCTAGCTTATATCAATCCCGTTTAATTTATCCAAATATTTCAAGAAGATCTTTTCCAAAAATTACTCATGTCTCCAAATTAAAAGTTCAAAGATTAATTTAAATCCTACTTCTCATATTTTCTTCCTCAAGAACTTCAATACCACTAATTCACTTTATTACATTCCTCAAAGCATCATAAGGTCATCATTTGTTTATTCCTTTCACCTAAAAATCGTTATATAGTTCAGTGTCCAAACTCACCATTTTAAGTTATAACTAGTTTAATATCCATCTTCCTCCAAGATTTCCTTCATTAATCACTTCTAACCAATTGAAATAACAAATTTCCTAATTTTGTCTTATCTATCCTCAAGTAAACTCAATATGCTCACATCCTCCTCTTATAACACTTTTCCATCACTAGCCAATCCTTAAGCAATCCTAACATATCTTACTTTCCTCATTCATATCATGTCTGCTACTTACCCATTTCAATTCACTTCTCACACATTCATATATTTTCATGACATACCATCCAAATATCAAACATCACCCAATTCATAATCTCGACAAACAAAATAGTCATTTATTCACTCACCTATTAGAAAACTTACGGTGTTACATGTAAAACTTCTGTCCAAAATTTCTTAGAAAGCTCTCCAAAAACAAGTTTTGAACTATAGTTCTCGATCAGATATAACCGATATCAATACCTTATGAAGTCTTACTATCTTATTTAAAGACAAATTTGAACCTATCAATAATCACCCATATTAAATCAAACCACATTTTTATTCAGGTATCTCTATCTGATATTGTAATCTTGCAAGTCTTTGATGTTCTACTTTTATTTGCTGACAAGTTAATCATAGTTACCTCAGGATGAATTGTATATATGGATCTATAGGCTTTCTCTAAAATTTCTTTCTTAAGTTCTTCTTTATTAAATACTCACAATCGCTTGCCCAATCTCAGAATTCCTTCAGAGTCTACAATAAATTCAATATCACTGCCATTCTACATGTCTTAAATTTTCTTACATAATTAGGCATCATCATCCTGTGCCTTTTTCACCTACTCAACTAAAGATAATTGAAACTGTATGAATTTCACATGTATCACCATACAGATAATGCCTCCAAACTTTAAGAGTAAAACTACTGCTGTTATTTCCAAATCATAAGTCTGACAATTTTTTTGCTCATGTGGCTTAAGCTGTCTAGATACATATGCAATGACTCGACTATATTACATCAACACACACCTTAATCCAATTCTCGATGCATCACAATATATCATGTATCCTTCAGTGTTTAAAGAAATAGACAGTACTGGCACTGTAGTCTAACATTCCTTTAGTTTCTAAAAATTTCTTTCACATTCATCTTACTAGTCAAATTTTATTGCTTCCCTTGTCAACCTCGTCAAAGGAGAAACAATTTTTGAAAAATATTTAACGAATCTACAGTAATATCTTGATAAACAAATAAAATTACGAATCTTTGTAATTGTGATAGGGTGTAGCCATTGCTGCATTGCTTCTACCTTTTTAAGATTAACTTGAATATCATCCTTGGTAATCACATACCCTAGGAAAATAACATTACTAAGCTAAAATTAACATTGTGCAAACTTAGCATATAACTAGTGTTCTCTTAGAGTTTGTGAAGCTATCTTTAAATGTCCTCATGCTCCTCAAAATTCCTTGAATATACCAAGATATCATAATATAATAATAAATTGATTCAGGGATAGCTTAATTACTATACATTAAATCTATGAATGCAGCTGGGCATTTTTTTATAAACCAAATGACATCACTGAAAACTCAGTATCCATGCTGAATTCTGAAAGCAATTTTTTTTCTTCCTTTATCCTTAATTGATATCCAAATCTCAAATCAATTCTATTTTTTTTAAGAACCGTTGAGCACTTTGTAGCTGGTCAAACAAATAATCTATATGAGATAATGAGTATTTATTTCACACTGTCATCTTATTCAACTGTCTATAATTTACGTATAGTTGCTGCGATCCATCTTTCTTTTCACAAATAGGTCTAGAGCACCTCAAGGAAAGGACTAAGGCATATAAATCCCTTTTCTAACAAGTCTTACAACTGATCCTTCTATTCCTTGAGTTTAGCCGGTGTCATTCTATATGGGGGTATAGACACTGGTTGGTTCTAAGAAGTAAATCAATATCAAATTCTATTTCTCGTTTTAGGATAATCCAGATAATTCTTCTGGAAACACATCAAAATTATTTAACCATTGGAACTTGATCTACATTAATATACTTTATGTCAACATATCTCACCATGGTTAAATATCCTTAGCACCTTTTTTGTAATAACTTATGGGTTGCTAAAGCTGAAATTAAATTACTGGGTACATGTTTCCACTGATTATTCATTACTTGCAACTCCTTTACTAACCTTTTATGTTATTGATGACATCTTCATTCTGTATTAGTTAAAACACACTTCAAAACACTTAAACAAGATTAACCCATTTTGACTTTATTCTTTAACATGCTTATGACATGTCTGAACAATCAACCATGAAAATCTTACGTCTATCCAAGAGTCCTTCACATGAATTACCCATCTTGTATACCTCAAATTTTAAATTTTCATAGGCAAACCTTCCTTTCTCATAATGCTTGTACATAATATTATCGAAAACTAAACTATATTCAAATTCTTTATATCAAAAAAATATATCATTGAGAACATTATCTTCATAGTTTCCTTGCTCTCAAATTCAATCCACTCAACAGCTTGCCAAATCGATCTATATATATATAGGTTCTAACTCATCTATCCAAAAAGAGATTTACATTTATTTTCAAAATACTCACTTTATTACAAACTGTTATCTTGGTTTAACAACCTCAATTATATCATAACCCACTATCAATATTGTATTATCCATTCGTTGTATTATTTCACATAAGCAAATCAAATAGCCAGTTCAAACCTACTTACCATCCGAACACGCCATTACCATTGTGTTTGGATGTAATCTTCTTATTTTCAACTAATTCTTTTTCTTTATACCCAAGAGGTTTCTCTTTTATCATTGTTCATCAACACGAATTCAAAAACTGAACTGGTAGTCCACACTCAAGAAGCACTGTCTAGAATATACGAATCGATGTTTAAACATCGTATATCTAAGGAAAAGAGTCAGAAGGAAAAAATGATGACAACCTATAGAATTCCACAGTAGCACAGTGAGTATAAATATGTCCGCGGTTACATACCCATAGTCAAAGTCCTACTACAGAATTCTTTGGTCTGATAGCCACAGGGAAACCTAATGCTCTGATACCAACTTGCCACGCCCCTAATTTTAGGGCACGTGAAACACGTATATCGTGAACATATATTTTCCATAAGCTTGAATATTCCAATCATTTATCATGGAAACATATACATATAGATTCTCCCATACATATACCATATATAAACAAAGTCTATAAACATCAGAGTAACAACAGAAGCAGGGATCCTGCCTGTGGCGTTCAGAGCAACTCTAGAGTACAATTAAATTACATTTTTAAACACTGAAAGCCAAGAAAAAAATTTAGGCTCACCACAAAAGTACGACACTTAGTCGATCAAGAAGCTGCAGGACCAAACTCTAGGTCTTTATCTGAAAAAACAAATATGTCAACCACGTGTAGTGAGTTTTACAACTAAGTGAGCAGATAATACCTTCTATGACCTCTTAGGTCAACATATGGATGTACTCATATAATAAAATTTATGTTATCAAAATTACATTTCAGAAGTACATCCACATGGGACCCGAATTCTTAAATATTCTCAATTCAAATCACATTCAAATATCTGTAACCACATATGATACAAATTGATCTTAAATCAAATTTGATATGCATTAAAAATCAATTCTTTTATATAATGCTCAAGTATGTCACAACTTTCAATATACTCAATAGATAAACATGGAATGTGAGTTCTTCACCCTTTTGCCTCCTCACATTACCATAGTCACAATCACAATAGGTAATCAAGGAATGTGAGTTCATCACCCTATTGCCTTCTCACATTACCACTGACTACAACTTCAATAGATCAACAAGGAATGTGAGTTCATCACCCTTTTGCCTCCTCACATTACCACTGTCATCATCACAATAGGTAATCAGGGAATATGAGTTCATCATCCTACTGCCTCCTCACATTACCACTAATACCACATTCACAATACCGTCTCAAGCCATATAACCTGTCAATATTCATCAATACATATATATATATATATATACATATATATATACATATATATATATATATATATATATATATATATATATATATATATATATATATATGTATAAAAGTGCACATCCATCAAATGCAATGCATAATTATCAAACAACTCGCCATGAGTTTTATGCTTGCCATTCAATCATATTCGGCAACTTATAACTTTACATATCATTCAAAACAGAGCTTTCAGTCTCAGTATATTCATCTGTCAAAAATTCCCAATCAAGGGAATCATATAGTCATGCCCATATCCGAGGCAAACATAACACTGTAAAATCAATGTCACATGCATAACATATTTTCTTTGCCATATAATGCGAAATACATTTAAAAATCGCATGTTCAATGTATTTCAAAATTCATTTCAAAAATCATACTCTTTTTGAACTAAATATCATATTTCAATTATTTCAGACATTCCAAACTATTTCAGAAACATATGAAAGTATAAATAACATGTAATCATACTCATTTATCAATGTAAAGTTCAAGAAGAGTAAAAATAAGCCATAGGAAGAATTATCTACTCACAGTGTAAGGGCTCCAGATTGGACAGCCCTAAAATCCTCGTTTCTGGTCTGAATTCGGTAAATTAAACCCCAAAATCGAGTTCGGAAGGTCCAAAAACCTTGAAAATGACTCCAGATTTGCTAAATTTGTCCTTTAGGAGCTTGGTCAACGTAGGTCAACGCTAAGGGTACTGTTCACCGCCGAAAAATACTATTCACTGCCAGAAATTACTATTCACCACCACAAAAAAATTTACCAAATCACCGAAACAAATTCATATCCTAATGTTTATCTAACTTCTGAATCCATCTACGGAGTCAGATTTCTAATTTGAGACCTCTAAGTAAGAGTTTCAGAACTTGCCTTTTACCGAGATTTTTTACTTTAGATCTACGGCGATTCAACGGTTGATTTGAAAAATTGATCAGTCTAAACTGAAGTATTCTTCATTCTAAATCCAATAACACCTTCAGTTTTGAGATCGAAAGCCAATAAGCACTCCAGATCTTGAAAAAAAAACCGAAGTCACTATTGACTCACTATTCCTTCTTCGTTTTTTTTCGAAAATAGTACTCCATAGTCTCCCTGACTCCCTCTTTTAATTTAATAATTATTTAATAATTAAATAATTGGATTTTCTTTTATATAAATTTATATAAATTCCGTTTTTCATCTTAAAATATCTCAAAATTTTTTAAAAATTTACATTCTCATAAACTTTTAGTTAAACTCTTAAATCATGATTTTTCTTGATAAAAATTGCAATAAAACAAATATCGAAATATATACCTTTATTCATATTAAAAGAAAGAATATTCTTAAAAATACAACAAAAATTCATTAGAAGCCGGTATAATTATTTTAAGCAACACAATAATTAAAAGTCTACTTACTTTTAGCAAGACATAACCATTTTTAAACAAATAAAAATATATTTGCTTATAGTAAAATACTATGATTTAAAAATAAAAATTATGCGCCAAAATATAACTTCTCATATTTCTTTTGTAATTCTTTAATCCATGTAATAAATAAACTTATTTTCACCGGTTCTTATCCCCACTTTTGAAATTCTCTCTTTTATTTCAAATTTTCTTTAATTGGAATTTTCGTTAAATTTTACGGTTATTACACCTTTCCTCACTCTATCTTGCTTCTATTTTTCCTCTCCCTCACTTGGACGAAAATTCTCATGTTATAAGGGTGGGTTTTGCTTAAATAGACCACCAAATAATTCATCTTTCATGATCATGGGTCTACCTTATCACAATTAGGATACACTTGGTTGAATTTTTGGAAAACAAACAACTTATGTTCTTATCTTCCTCTTCCTTAGTCAAGATATGCATAGCAAAAAGAGATTTGTATTTTGAAAATTATGATAATATGTTTCTAAGATAAGGGACAAGGTCCCTTTGATTTAGAGATTCATTTCTTTTTTCTTTTGTTTTAATCAATTATGATAGGTTTGCCATTTTAGTTGGCAAATTTTTAGCCCTTAAATCTCCATTATTTGGTTGAAATTATTTGTGTGGGATAAGAATGTTTTGTCCTAATGTCATGTATTATCATACCACTTGTTAAAATTATGAGTGTAGGATATAGATGTTTTGTCCTAAAGCCTTGTATTATCATACCACTTGCTAAAATGATGAGTGTAGGATATAGATGTTTTGTCCTAAAGCTTTGTATTATCATACCACTTGCTAAATTTTTGTCTTAAAGCCATATAACCTAATCTTTATTATATGATCACATGATTTATTTTATTTTATTTTTCCTCTTGGATTTGGGCTTATTCTAACCCATTTCCTTTGCTTTGGATAAAATTCTACCTTTCTTGGAGGGTTTGGACACATTTTTATAATGTTTGGGCTATCGGTTCAATTTTTATATCCTAATCCAAGTTTATGTTTTATTTCTTGTTTAGGTTATCCAATGGGCTTGCTAGAAACCTATGTGAATTGGAAAAACTCCATATGAAGTGTCCATAAGTGAAAGCCCAATGTATGGGTGAATATATTAAACTTAGTAACTTTAGTTCTTAAATTAGGAAAAATTACCCTAATCCAATGTTTTCTTGAAATTTTAAGACCTTTACTTATTTCCAAAAATTTATCTTCCTTACCCAAGAATTTCATCTTTCTTTAGTATATTATTTCTAATTTTTCCTCTTAGGTTTTCTCTCTTTACCTATTCCATTAATGTTAGAACATTTCTATGCATACAGGTAAGGTGAAGAATTTCTAAGGATTATATTTCCTTAAATATCTAAAAATTGTCTAATAAATTTTATTTCCTTAATTAAATATTTATGTACTTTTATCAATAAAAGAAACGAAATTTGGGATGTTACTTTGAATACATGAAACGAAATTAGGGATGTTACACACCAAGACTAGCCATCTCTGCCGCTAACTGACAGTATTTCCGAAAAAGAATCCAATGTAATTATCATTAATCTTATTTAATTATTTCTTTGTTTTCAAGTTTTAAGATAAAGTATTTTTTTAATCAATATCTGATAATAATCCATCGTGATCATATCATCATACTCATTATATCCTCAATGGATACTTTACCATCACTGAGCATCAAATTTAATAATCATCACACTTAAGTCATATCACTTTCATTCATTCAATTTCTTTTGACTCATTTATATTTTTAAAGTGTACGTGTGTGTGTGTGTGTGTGTGTGTGTGTGTGTGTGTGTCTATATATATATATATATATATATATATATCCATGTGCTTATTTAAATAAAGAAATTTCACTTTGATAGTCATACCTCATTTCATTGCATATAACCTTATAATCTTGTATCATTATTTATTATTTCAATATCCATTAGGGTTGCCATAATTAAATATTGTTTGAGATGCCATTATACATAAATATCCACGTACTTATATGTGTTCATAGTATAAGCATCATACGTTACGGGAAATCATGATATTAAATTTTCTGGTTAGAACATTTTAAACTCTTGGGATAAAATATACCCAATACATTATACATATATAACTTATTCTAATAAATGCTCATACCATTATGGATCATCTTCACTAATATTTGAACTATCCTCAAATTCGCATATTATATCCACAAGTCGATATAATTAGGAACCATAGACATAAAAGAATATATACACATCCATATAGGGTAACCAACTTTTCTTATTCCAGATTTCTACCAATTCATCTTTGATTCTCATTTGTCGACATCCTTCCATTAATCTCAGGTCTTTCTTACTTTCATTTCTAAAAGCATATCATTCTAGTTCCTATCAACTTCGTTGAACTAGTCCGTTCATTCTAAGACTTTCCTCAACAATTAGTCACACATAACTTTCCAATCTTGACATAATTCATATCCTAAATACTAGACTCAATTTAGCATGGTAATCCTACTTCCCATATTTTATTCCTCAAGAATTGCAACACCACTAATTCACTTTATTATATTCCTCAAAGCACCTTAAGACCATCAAACATCTGTTTCTTTCACCAAAAAATTAATTATACAGTTCGGTGTCCAAACTCACTATTTTAAATTATGAATAGTTTAATGCCCAACTTTTTCCAAAATTTCCTCCATTAATCACTCCCAACAAATTGGAATCGCTAATCTAATTTTGTCTTACCTATCCTCAAGTAAACCTAATATGCTCAAATCTTCCTCTTATGACATTTTCCCATCACTAGTCAATCCTCAAGCAATCCTAACAAATCTTACTTTCACCATCATGTCTACTACCTACCTATCTCAATTCACTTATCACACATTCATATATTTTAATGACATACTATCCAAATATCGAACATCACCCAAGTCACAATCTCGACATACGAAAATTGTCATAAATTTATATTACATAACCATATTATACAATTTATAAATTTAGAGATAAATTATAATTCTTTTCTCCATACCATAATTTATGTAATTTACTCACCAAGTTGAAGTTTCAATTGGACTAGCTTCTTCTCGCCTTTCTCCAAATAAAATTGATCACCAACACCTCCAAATTATGCTCTTCAACTTAGCTATTTTGGAATTCAAAAATTCATTGTGCAGATACTGTTCACACACTGTTCACGCAGGCAGATAGTGTTCATGGCTACTATTCATATGAGAAAAATTTGCATGATTTGGGCACCAAATCATGTTATTCAATTAGCAAAACATGCATACAAAGAGTATTCTACCTCTTAAACATGATTCTAGGGCCAAAATACCAAAAAACACCAAGAAATTTCAAAATAATCAATTTTACCTCGCAGTTACTGTTCACCATCTACTGTTCATCATTTCTGGAAATTTGATTGGTGGGTTTTGAAGCTCTCATCGCCACGAGTCCAACGGTACTTCCGGTATCTCAATTGGATGTGTAGATTGGGAGATATCTTAGAAAGAAGTTCAATTTTTAAGAGAGAAAGAAAAATGGATGTTTTCTCCTATTGCTACCCGAGTTTCTGCTTCCCCCACGCTGCTTCTGCTTTTTTTATTTATTATTATTTAATAATTGGATTTATTTTTCTATATATACATATAAATACTATTTTTTATCCTAAAATATCTCAAAAATTTCTAAAAATTTACATTCTTATAAAAATTTAGTTGAACTCTTAAATCAAGACTTTTCTTGATAAAAATTTTAATAAAACAAATCACAAAATAAATATCTTTATACATAATAAAAGAAATAATATTTCTAACAATAAAACAAAAATTTATTAGTATAATTATTTTAAGCAAAATAAAAAATTATTTTAATTAAAAATATATTTACTTTTAGCAAAAATATAATCATTTCAAAATAATACTTGTTTATAAAAATAATAATTATTTTAAAAAAAATACAAGATATTACATAATCCCTCTCTCATCTCAATGGCCTTCGGTGATACTTCAGCCTCCATCAATGACCACACCACCATTCACAACCTATAAGAACCTCGCAGCCCTTTAATAACCATCAACACCACCAACATCACAAACTTCACTACCACCAGCTACTTCAACAGGAGTCTCCAAATGCACAGTGATCTCCTTGTTTATCTTGATGGATCTCAACCAATCCCCTCCCAGGTCATCACCATTAATGGTAGAACCACACCCAACCTAGCTTTCACCACATGGAACCATTAGGAAAAACTGCTCTTCAGTGCATTACTTGGTGCAATCTCCTTCTCCAACTAGCCCTTACTAGCCCACACTACCTCCACCTATGATGCTTGGATTACCTTAGCAAACACTTACACAAAACCCTCCCATGGGTGCATTAAACAAGTAAAAGACCAACTTAAAAACTACAAAAAAGGACCCAACCAATTTCAAAATATATGCATTTTATCAAAACCAAAGCTGATGAACTTACACTCTTTGGTAGCTTATCAATAATGAAGATATCATTGATAAAATTCTAGATAGGTTGGTGATGAATACAAATGCATCACCCATTACATTGAACGAGATCTATGAGAAATTACTTAACAAAGAAGCCTCTCTTCAACAAACCTCTGCTTCATAATCCTAATTTCCCATAACTGCCAACCTAACCCAACACTACCAACGGCAACCCCCCAACCCCACCATACATAGCCAAAGATCTCCCCCCTCCTCACGTACAACACAGTCACCATTCAAACCCTATCTCGGGTATTTCCAAAGCTTTGTCACTCAAGGCTGCACAATAAAATGCTACCTTATATATCAGCTAGTTACTGCACAATAGTTCTCAAACAACCAAACCTAGCCATAATGCGACTTTACATGGCACCCCAATGCTTACTATGTCCCTTGACACTCCATCAACTCCCACAAGGCTACTTGATAGTGGGGCATCTCATCACATCATAATAGACCTTAATAGCCTATCCCTTCACCATCTATACACTGGCTCAAAAAATGTAATGATTGGTCATGCATCTCTCAAGCCTTCTCATCACTCGTTGGTACCACATCCTTTTTTCCTCTACTCATACTTTTACATTGAATAACACTATCTATGTTCCTTACATGAAAAGAACCTCATCTCCATTTATCGATTCTAAAATTTAAACCACCCTCTACTCTTCATGTGAAGGACCTCTAAACTGGAATGAGCTTTTAAACAAGTCACACTAACAATGGCATCTATGAAGAGCTAAACACCTCCCCACCATCAAACTCGCCTCTTGTTGCCTTCTCCACATTCAAAACCACTTCAAATGCATGGCATTCCATATTGGACCACTTTTCATCAACCAGACTGCAGCACATCATGACTACCTTTACCTTACCGCATTCAAAATCTCATTTTTCTAAAATGTAATGCATGTTTAATTAATAAAAGTCATTGTCTTCCTTTTTTTGATTCTACTATTGTCCTATCTCACCCATTACATATCATTTATTCAAATGTATGGACCTCACTAGTACACTCCATTGATTATTTTAAATATTTTGTAATTTTTGTTGACCATTATACTCGTTATATATGGTATTTTCTCTTAAACGCAAGTCTAATGTCATTGATATATTCCCTCATTTCAATGCTTTGGTTTAAAATAAATTTAAACACTCAATTGTGCAACTATTTTCATACAATGGTGTTGAGTATCAAGCCCTCAAACCTTTCATAACTATCCATGCATCTTACACCTTACCACACAACCTCCTCAACCATACCTAACTATGGCTTACCTACTGGAACTATGCCTTTCCCATAGCTATCTTTCTTATCAATCACATGCCTACCCCAACCTTCTCTCTAATCTCTCCATATGAACTACTCTTCAACTCTCCACCCAATTGCACCAAGCTTTGCATCTTCAAGTGTCTCTACTATCCTTGGCTTTGGCCTTACACCTCACATAAACTTGAACCTTCTTCCATACCATGCATCTTTGTTGGTTACTCCCTCACCTAAAGTACTTATCCCTGCCTTGATCCATCCACCTCTAAACTCTACACCTCACGCCACGTACACTTCGTAGAAAATATATTTCCCTTCACCTCTCTCATGCAAAATAGCCTCTTTCCCACCACTTAGACAAACTGGTTCCCTCCTACCTTAATATTGCTAACACCCCTTCCCACCTCTCATAACCTTAATCTAATTACCTCGGCACCATCACCTGATAAAAATACTACCACTCCACCCTCACCTTCACTCTCAACACCACAATTACCTTCTGGTACCTTCACGACACCCTTCTAATCACCCAGATCTTCATCTAGCCCATCCTATAACACTAACCATGAAAACTTCTCCCTACTACCCATAATATCATCTTTAACCCAAGTAACCAACACCACCCTATGATCACCCATGCCAAAAACAACATCCACAAAAATGTCTATAAACTCAATCTCAATACCACCCTTACCTTAGCTCATATACTTGGACCACAAATAGTGACTCAGGCATTTAAGGACCCCAAGTGGTGTTTGGCCATGTCCTAGGAATTTGATTCTCTCACCCAAAATGGAATATGGGAACTTGTCCTACTTTTAAACATCTTCCTAATGGATCCATAGATCAATACAAAGCTCTGCTTGTCACTAAAGGATTTCATCAATTCCCTAGGATTCATTATCATGACCCTTTCAGCCTGGTCATCAAGCCTAATACCATTCATCTTGTCCCCAGCCTTGCTGTCAACCATGGGTGGTCACTCCATGAACTTGACGTTAACAACGCCTTCCTCCAAGGCCATCTGTAATATCCCTTGATTTTAAAAAAATAGCATATTATGTTTTAATAATTATGTTTTACATAAACCATTCATATTTTCTATAGAATGTAAATATATTTTATTTACATGATTAAGTTTTGTGATAATATATGTACACATGTTTTCTTCACATTTTATCCATGCTATCAAGACTTTTATGATTTTAATAAAAAAAAAGTGAGATTTATAAAATATGCTTTGAATCCAAAATTTTAAATATGGTGGTTTTGGGAATCAACAAATGAGAAAAAAAAATTGGTTATGGGACTTTCCAATTTTATCCCATGATTTCATTTGGAATTCCATGAATAACCTTATTAAAAAAAATATGATTTCTATGCATTTCCAAAACTACCCTTTTGCCATAAAAAATGGAGCAGCAGCTAAAAACGTGAAGCATTTTGCTAACGAGAGAGGAAGCTTCATTTGGCTCATTCTCCACCTCACAACTCTCTTTTTTCCTCCAAAAAATTGAACAAATCAAGATTCCATCTTGAAGGTAAGTATCCCACCATATATTAGCTCAAACCTTAGCCAAAATCAAGAAGAAAAATGAAACAAAATTGTAGAAGAACAGTAGCGCAAGCCCAGGTAAATTATTTCAAAATGTAATATCCCTTAATTTTTAAATAATAATATTTTGCTATAAATAAATATATTTTTATTTTTTAAAAATAATTATGTTTTGCTAAAATCAATTGTGCTTTTGATTAAAATAATTTTTGTTTTGCTTAAAATAATTATATTGGCCTCTAATAAATTTTTGTTTTATTTTTAGAAATATTCTTTCTTTTATTATGCATAAAGATATTTATTTTATCATTTTTTTTATTAAAATTTTATCAAGAAAAGTCATGATTTAAGAGTTCAACTAAATTTTTTTAAGAATGTAAATTTTTAGAAATTTTTGAGATATTTTAGGATGAAAAATAGTATTTATATGTATATAATAAAAATAATAATAATAAATTTTAAATATTTAATTATTAAATAATAATAATAAAAAAGAAAGAAAAAGGGGGAGGGGGAGATGGAAGCGAGGAATGCGAAATCTCGATCCGTAACCGATAAATAGTAGAAATAATAACTTCCATATTTTCTCTTTAGATCTAGAGTATCTACAGGCCTCTGATCTCAAAACTAATGGTACCACTAGATTCAGGACAGAGAATACTATGATTTTGACCGAACAATTTTTCAAATAATATGTAGAATCGCCACAGATCGGCAGTAGAAAATTTTAGAAAAAAGCAAGTTCTAAAACTTCTATTTAGAGACCTCAAATTAAAAATCTGACACCGTATATAGATTTATGAGCTAGATAAACCTTAGAATATGAATTTTTTTCGGCCATCTGACAACTTTTTGTACGTCGTGAATAATAAATCTGGCGGTATAAATAGTGATTTCAACAGTGAATAGTATCCAACAGTTGATCAGTGTTGACAAACTCCCAAAGGCCAAATTACGTTATTTTAGAGTCATTTTCTAGGTTTTTAGACCCTCCAAACTCATTTTTGAGGTCGATTTGATCAAATTGAGATTGGAAAATTACATTTTAGGACTTTCCAATCTGGGGCCCTTACCCTGTGAGTGGATAATACTTTCTGTGATCTATTTTACATTTTTCTTATACTTTGATTGTGATATTGGTGCATCATATGATTTTATTACTGTATTTTTAGCTCTTGAAAATTTATGAATGATTATCTTTACTTATTGGATATTATTCCTCTCAAATATGGCTTTATGGAAATTGTACATGTTCACATGTCATGAATTTGGAAACCCTGGAATATATGTTGCATATATGCATTTCACTACTTGAGAATAATGATTCAAGGGTATTTGGAATTGATAACCCATATGGAAATTCTTATGGAAAGTTTGGAAAAAGGAATTAAACATGGAAAGTATTCTTGTTTGAAAAGTACATTGTTTTATGCAATTATTTTGTGAAAGAATCCTATTGGAAACACTATTTGCTAACAACAGGTGATGTTAGCCCTGGTGCACCTTGACACCTCAGCTAGCAGGGGTGGTCCTAGCCTTTTGTGATGGCCAACACACGGGAGTCATGTGTTATTTGGAGAGAGCGGGATGCCTTCTATATGTGTTATTGATGATGTATGATTTGCCCTCCTTTTTTGTGTGCTTAGGAAGTACCCATATTAGAGTCCCTTCGCGTGTCCTCTTGAACGGTGGTAGGGCAAACCTTAGCTGGGATGCTGAGTTTAGGAAAATCCTACACCGACAAAGTACGGAAGGGGTTGAACTCTGATATAGTGGTTCTGATATAGAATCCTCCTAAACAATGTGAGATATTTTATTTCATAATAATATTGTTTTATAATCAAGCTGCACTGTATTTGATGTTGAATATTTGACTATCATTTGAAATGAAGATATTTGAAATACGAGTCCCATATGGATATACTTCTGAACTGTAATTTTCTATGTGATAAATTTTAAAATATAAGTTCGTCCATATGCTGACCTAAGAGGTTATAGGAGGTCTTATCTGCTCACTGAATTGTCAAACTCACTACACGATATTTACATTTTTTTTAGATAAGGATATAGAGTTTGGTCCTGCAGATAGGTGATCAACTAGGCTGCTTAATCCCTAGGTGAGCCTACGTTGCTTTCAAGACTCACGTTATTTGGATTATATTGTATTTATATTTTAGAGTATACTCTATATGTCACAGGAAGGATCCCTGCTTCTGTTGTGCTTTGATGTTTATAGATTTAGTTTATATATTGTGTATACAAAGGAATACTTATCTATAAAAGCGTGTATTATACATGTTATGAAAAATATATGTTCGTAAAGTATGTGTTTCATGTGCTCTAAAATTAGGGGCATGACAAGTTGGCATCAGAGTATTAGGTTTCCCTGTGGCTATCGGAGCAAAGGATTCTTTAGTAGGACCTTTAGTATGGATATGAGCCAGACATATTTATACTTCTGGTGCTGCTGAAGGATTCTATAGAGTCTCAATTTCCTTTCTATTCCAAGTTTGTTAAATTTTCTAGTATAAGATTGATTGAATATTGTGGCATCTTAAAAATTATCTATGGGTCAATTACTGCCTGAAAGTGAAAGGGATAGGTGTACAGAGAATTTAAAGAATTGAGACAAATGCCAATTATGATCATTTCTGAATATGATATCTATTTTATCCAGTTGTCTAGATATGGTAGACTTTTTGTGATAATAGAAATGGATTGGTTGGCAACATATCAAGCCATTTTAGAATGTCATCCTAAGATGATTAAATTCAATATTCTTGGAGAATCTTCTTTCTTGATACTAAGATATCGTAGTGAGGTACCCAAAAATCTAATCTCTGCTCCCATAAATTATTACAAAATGGTGCCAAGAATATTTGGCAGTGGTCAAAGATATAGATATGAAATACATTAATGTAGATCAAATTCTAGTGGTTAGAGAATTTCCTGATGTGTTCCCTGAGAAATTTCTAGGATTACCCCAAAACGATAAATAGAATTTGGTATTGATTTATTTCCTAGAACCTAACCAGTGTCTATATTCTCATATAGAATGGTACCTACTGAACTTAAGGAACTAAGAAAGAATAGAAAAAAAATTAAAATTAGTTACAAGATTTGTTAAACAATGGATTTATACGCCCTAGTACTTCTCTTTGGGGAGTTCTTGTTCTATTTGTGAGAAAGAAAGATGGATCACTGCGATTATGCATAAATTATAGATAGTTGAATAAGGTGGTAGTGTATAATAAATACTCAATACCTCATATAGATGATATGTTTAACCAACTACAGGGTGCTCAACGTTTTTCAAAAATTAAATTGATTTGAGATCTGGATATCATGAATTAAGGATAAGGGAAAAGGATATTGCAAAATTGCTTTTAGGACTTAGTATGGGCACTATAAGTTCTTAGTGATGACATTTGGATTGACAAATGCCTCAGCTACATTCATAGATTTAATGAATAGTAATTAAGTTATCCCTAGATCAATTTGTTATTATTTTTATATATTATATACTAGAATATTTCAAGAGTTCAGAGGATCATAAACAATATTTAAAGATAATTTTACAAACCCTAAGGGAGTATGTTTAGTAAGGATGGTGTCAAAATAGACCCTAAAAAAGTAAAATTGATACAGTAATGGTTACATTCTACTACAGCTAAAGATGAAGATCCAAGTCTAATTTGTGCTTTCTGTGGTTGTCTGTTGTTCATTCTATTTGAGTTGTAATTTGATCAGGTACATGAACATATGCTTGTAAAGCATCAACCAACTCCTCAGCATTTGAAGCTGAGATGAGAATTCATCATGCTGAGTGTGAGATGAACCTTTATTCCACAACTTGATCAAGAAAAGACAACAGACCATCAAAAAAATGGTTAACATTTAACAAAGCTATCGGTTTGTAATAGATATTCAGTTGTACCCAGGAAACTACTTGAAAAATCTGTTCTAAAGTACTAAAACCCCTTGGTAAGGCAATGAAGTCATCAGCATTGCTCATCATTCTAGTCATGCGCTCATGCATGGAAGCTACCCTAAATTCTTTCCCAACTGTTTTTCTTAGGATGTTTTATACAACTAGAGCTGTATAAATAATACCTAGAACTTGGCATCCTCTTACATGTACAGCTATAAACACACACCCCATTAACCCACGGTTACCTCCACCATAAACTAAATGAATTTTCCTTCTGACTAGCACCATACCTAAGTTTTGTGCAACTTTCACATACTCTCCATCTTTTTCAGGATTGGAACCACAAAAGACACAAATATTTCGAAACTGACGGAATGTGATTCCCTCCATAGCTACACATACCCTAACTTTGAGTATGAAGGTAAAGATACTAATGTGAGCATTTCTAGAACTCAGGGAAATACATACTTACAATAGCTATGCGAATAGGCTGGACATAATTAGAAAAACTATACAAGTGATTGGTGGATATAAGCTAAATTAAAGGTAAAAATTTCAAAAATGATGGCACATATGCATATGTATAGTAGTTGTGATTGAGGATTATATTAAGCACATAAAGAGAATAATGTTAAGATATCACCAGAAATTTTTCTTTTCCTTGTTGTCCTTGATGAAGCATTGATGTCTTGATTATTGTAGGAAAGTTGTAGGTGATAGGCGTAATTGTAAAAAAAAGAGTGAAAATGCAAATCAGTCAATTGTTGAAGAGGGACAATCAAAAGATTTATCTTGTCTTTCTCAATGTTCTTAACAGTCGACTCTTGGTATTATTAAGTCGACTAGTTATTTTGAAATTTTTTAATTTGGACTGGTTTATTTTATAGTTGATTGATTACATCTATTTTGAAGCAATTAACTGCATCCTACCAGTTAACTATGTATTCTTTGTTTTTTACAGACTTTTATAAGCTCAGAAATGTTTCTTTTCCATGTGCTATTTTTCCACCAAATACCAATAGCTTTAAAGTAGATTTTGGCACATATATTCAAAACTTGCAGCCACCGATTTTTGCCGAAATAACAGCTAGATTTTGTTTACAGATTTTCAAGAATTACGGCCACTGATTTTAATTTTCTTTCAATGCTTTGTCTCTATTATACTTTTCGTCTGTTCTATTGCATTCTCCCTTATTAATGTTTGGCATTAAATGCAAAGTTCTTTTCCCTCATTACAAGAAAAGTTAATTTATTTTCTTTGAAACTCAGTTATTATGGTGTCCAAGTAGTTAGTAGGTTAAAGTAATGAAAAGTTTAAAAGGAATAAACGAATGATGGCCTTATGGTGCTTTGACGAATGTAATCAAGATAATCAGTGGTGTTGAAGTTCTAGAGGAATAAAATATGGGAAGTAAGATTTAAATTAATATTTGAACTCTTAATTTGAAAATATGGAGAATATTTTGAGAATCATCTCCAAAAATAATGTAAGTAATTAAGATATTTGTGTTAAAGATTTATACCATGCTAAACTAAGTCTAGATCTAGGATGTATATAGGATGTGATTTGTGTTGAGAAAGGAGATGTGAGAAAAAGTCATAGATTTTGAATATTGATGGGATATACTAAGATTTGAAAGAAGTGTACTAATATAATGGTAAAAAGAAGATACAAGTGATATATTTTTCGTTGTTTGGTGAGTCATGTAACAAATCCATTTTTTTACACACACACACACACACACACACACACACACACACATATATATATATATATATATATAATATCCCATGAAGTCATTACCTTTATTTAACTCACAATAACATTCAATTAATTTAACCAAGCATAATTAAGGTTTATATATCATTAATTAACAACATCAGTACACAAATCAAACACATATATGTCTACATCTTATTCATCTATATTGACCAATTTTAGGGATACAGGTGCGGGTGGTTGCATTGTCACCGGGATCTTAGCCAACTCAACCACAAACACCTTATTAATTTCTGAGATCTTTTCAACATAGAGTAACTTAATCCAATGTACACTAAGAGCCAAAGCCAAAGAAAAATCTACAAAACTAGTTTTTTGAACATGAAATGGAAATATAATGAGAATTAAATCCCAGTAAGTTCAACAATAAATCATTATCAATCATGTTTGTCACGTCATGTTCATCTGTATAAGCTACAACAATTATCTTTAGATCACATGAATGCACTTTATCTATACACATGAAAATCGTACAGTTATGACATGTATGACATGAATAACTATTTTCAGAATATCATATGATAGCTATCAACTTATTTTCATATCAAGTTATCCCGGTCATGGTGAGTACTTTCTACTCTCCGGTACGGGCTTTTCTTGCTCCATCTGACATGGCACACTTTCTCTTTCTTTTCTCATTAACATAACTATAGCCGTTGGTAGGGCGTCCCCTACTGGTGCACCACACGAACCGCCATGTGATCATGCTTATTTCTTTTCCTTTTTTTCTTTTCTCATTAATAGCCAAAAATATGATTTCAATAATAAGTATGTTCATTATACTCACATGCCATAATCATTTTATCAAAATATAATAATTACCAAAAATTATTGGTAATCATGACATGAACATAATCATTTCAAATATCACTTCATAAAATATTTTCATGTCAAAATTACACACTTAAGATGGTAAGGAGTTCATGCCATAGCAATGGCTATGGCATACACTAATCATTTATTATTTTTATTTATAAGATTTTTTTTCTTTTTTAAATATTATTTTTATCTCTTCATTTTCTTTATGCTTGGCTTCTAGTCATTTTTCTCCTACTTATATCATTTCCAACACATGTTCTCACAAATTTAATATGGCATTCTTCTTCAATTTGGTTTCTATTAATATCCTATAGTTAATGAGGTTCATTTAAGGTAGAAAAATATTAAAAATAAGTTTTACTAGCTTCCAACACAGCCTAAATATATCCTATAACACAAATTGGCCATTTCCTATAAAACAGCCATGCTTTAGGCTTCAAAATGTCCTTTTCAGCACATAACACGACCTTTCCGTTCCTCAGAACATGGCTATGCTCTATGTTGTGTTATTCCCTGATGTAGGTTTTCATCCTAACTGACCTTCTCTCACTAATTAGAGCATAACTCCCTCATTTTAACTCCAAATTAGGTGATCTTCATGTCCATGTGAAGATAAAACAATTATCTAAAACTATTATGTTGAACATTTTAGTGAAATATTAAGGACTCTTGATGATATTACTCCCTCAAATTAAACGTTATTTTTTCTCGAGTAGGCTCTTACCTTTACTTACTAACCTGACCATATCTCCTTCATATGAACTCTAAGTAGAGTGATTCCAATGGCTAAATTTTCGTGAGACATATATATATATATATATATATATATATATATATATATATATATATATATATATATATATATATATTTGTTATGTTAACAAGTTATTTTAATTCCCTATATAATTTTCCCAAAAATTCAAACACAGAAACTTTCTTAACAGATTCTTCCTTGGTTAACCATTTTCTGACCATTGCTTACTAATCTGACTATATCTACCTCATATGGACTCCAAATTGAATGATTCCAATGGCTAAAAATCCGTGAGACATATATCTATATTTTTCATATTAACCATTTCTTTTAATTACTAACTGATTCTTCCCAGAATTTGAAAAACAAAAGCTTCCCTAGTTACTCTGAAATCCAGTTTCCTAACCAAACTTTTTCTAAGGTTTTAGTTCATCATTTTATTATGTCGTCTTCAATTTTCTTCTTAATTTATATCTAATCATATTTCATCAATTTTTCACCACATTTAAATATACAAAATAGCAACATAAAAATCTTAAAATTTTGTCACCCATAGCCATACCTATGCAGAACTTTCACACCAACCTAAGTATTCAAATATACATCACTTGCAAGATCAACATGTAACATGATATAGTAATATCCATGGCCGATCATGCAGGTAACAAATATAGTAAATTTCATCAAAGTTCTAGGATCAAAATCTCATATAAATGTTTCTAATTTCAAAAAATTTCTAAAAATAAATATTGTTAAACCTAACTAAAGATCTCCCTAGTTCACTTAGTGAATTCTTTTTTTTGTTTCTTCTTGAAGGAAGTAGCAAGATTCCTTGCAATAGCCTTAAATTTAAAGAAAATTTTAAATTAAAAAAAAATTGAATAAAAGAGAGGATTTTGAAAATGGAGATAAGAACCATTGAAAATATGTTTATTTATTACATAGATTAAAGAATTACAAAGAAAATATGAGAATTTACGTTTTGGAGCTAAAATGCAATTTCTTAAAAGTTTAAGGGTCAAAATGTAAATAACAAAAATTTGCAAGGACCTCCCTCTAAATTTTAATTTTTACAGAAAGGTCCCTCGGGATATTTTAGATCCTCAGCCACCCAAGGAGCTAATAATTTTTGGATTTCTCTCTTTCTCCTCCAAATTTTCTCTCCCGAAACCCTAAAACTTCTCTCTAGAATTCTACCACTTCCGGACCTCAGATTTCGACACTACCACCGCCAACAGACTCATAACGAAGAGTTCTAAAAATTCATCCGATTGGTTTCTGGAAAATTGGTCGAAGATTAGCCAAAAAATGGAGGGAGAAATTACCTAAAAATGTAATCTCCGAAACTCCAATCTGTGGTTCTCAAATGCAAAAACTAACACCGTAGATCGATCCAGAAGGTATCAAAACCTTAGGATCTCAAATTTCAGGATCATCCTCTCTTGTACGCACCCCCACACACGGCATCTCCCTCAACAAGTGACGACCATGCGCATCCCCTTTGGTGGCGCGTGTAGCACGTGGCTCCAGCTCCTGCTGCATTGAATTGCATTGACCGAGTTCCCGAAGGCTAACTTTTGCAAATATGGAGTCATTTTCAAGGTTTTTAGATCCTCCGGACTCATTTTTGGGGTCTATTTAGCCATATTTGTATCAAAAATGTGGATTTTGGGGTTGTCCAACTTGGAACCCTAACTTTGTGAGTGGATAATTCTTTCTATGACTTGCCCTATACTCTTCTTGATCTTTAAATGTGTAATTGATTATGTTTATAAGTTATTTACACTTTTATATGTTTCTGAAATGGATTAAATTATCTGAATTGTTTACAATCTGGAATATAGTTCAAGAAGAGTATAGTTTTGAAAATAAATTTTTGAACTCATGGTTTATTTGATACTACATGTATTTCTCATTAAATGATTAAGTGAATATTTATGCACTTGACATTGATTTATAAAGCTATATGATTGCCTTGAGAAAGGGCATGTATATGTGATAATCCCTGATTGAGAAATTTATGACAGATGACCTATTGAGACTGAAATTCTATATTATACTGAAAGCTCTATTTTGAATGATATGGAATATGTGCATATGATAATTTTTGTGGAGAAATCCTATTAGAAACACTGTTTGCTAACAGCAGGTGATGTCAGCCTTAGTGCACCTTGATACCTCAGCTAGTATGGGTGGTGCTAGCCTCGTGTGAGGACCAAAACATGGAATATGATATGTGATGGAGAGTGAGATGCCTCCTATCTGGGCGAGATGCCAGTTATATGAGATGTAATTTGTCTTCCCTTGCTTTGTGCTTGGAAAATTTCCCATATTAGAGTCCCTTCGCGTGTCCTCTTGAATGGTGGTAGGACAAACCTTGGCTAAGATGCTAAGTATAGGCAAATCCTACACCAACAAAGTACGGAAGGGATTGAACTCTGATATGGGATCCTCCTAATATTCTTATAAGAAATGTTTTTAATACATATCAATGTTTGATTGATTATCATATGATATCATATATGGTTATAGATATCTGAATATGATTTGAACTGAGAATATTTGAAAATACAGGTCCCATATGGATGTACTTCTGAACTGTAATTTCCGATGTGATAAATTTTAATATATGAGTACATCCATATGTTGATCTGAGAGATCATAGGAGGTATTATCTTCTCATTAAGTTGTCAAACTCACTACACAATGCTTACATTTTTTTTCAGATAAAGATTTAGAGTTTGATCCTACAGCTATGTGATCAGCTAGGTATCATATTCTCTAGGTGAGCCTATGTTGTTTCCAAAGCTCGAAATGTTTAAAATATTATGTCATTGTAATCTAGAGTATGCTCTGAACACCACAGGCAGGATTCTTGCTTCTGCTATAATATTGTTAAGTGTAGTTTTGGCATGTATAATTAGCTATACTGAAAACTTGTAAACGTATGAAAATTTTCTGATATGTGATATTGTGAAGCCGTATACAAATAAATAAGGGTAAAGTTATCTATTAGTTGTGTTATTCACATTCCATTAAATTGGGACATGACATTCCTTCCTTCTCTTAGCTTTTCTAGCAGCTTAAATAAGAGAATGAGGTTGAATTTTTGAACCCCAAGAATGAAGAAGAAATATAGATTCAAGTGGAGAAGCTAACTTACCTTGAGTACTTAGTCCTCTAGACTTCTCATTCCTCTTTCTTCCTCTCTTCTCTCTTTCTCTCATTTCCTCACTCTACCTTGCTTATGTTTTTTCTCTCCCTGATTTGGATGAAATTATAATGTTATAAGGGTGGGTTTTGCTTAAATAAACTATCATGTGGTTCACCTTTCATAACCATGGGTCTACCTTATCACAATTAGGATGCACTTGGTTGTTTTTTGGGGAAAACAACTCATTCTTGTCTTCCTCTCCCTTAGTCAAGATATGCATAGCAAAAGGATATTTATATTTTGAAAATCATGTTAAAATGTTCTTAAGACAAGGGACAAGGTCCCTTTGATTTAGGGATTCATTTCCTTTTTCTTTTGTCTTAATCAAGTATGACAGGTTTGCCTTTTTAGGTGACAAATTTTCAGACCTTGAATCTCCCTTGTTTGGCTGAAATTATTTGTGTAGGATAAGAATGTTTTGTCATAATGCTATGTATTATTACCCATTTGTTGAAATTATGAATATAGAATATAGATATTTTGTCCTAAAGGCCTGTATTATTACCTACTTATTGAAATTATGAATGTAGGATATAGATGTTTTGTCTTAGTGCCATGTGACCTAATCTTGATTATTATTATACTACTATTTCCTCACATGATTCTTATTTTTTTCTTCTTGGATTTGGGCTCATTCTTACCCATTTCCTTTGCTTTGGCTAAAATTTTACCTTTCATGAATGACTTGGTCACATTTTCATGATTTTGGGATATCGGTCCAACTTCTATATCCTAGTCTAAGTCTATGTTTTATTTCTTACTTAGGCTATCCTATTGGCTTGCTTGAAATTCATGTGAAGTGGAAAAAATTTATATGAAGTGTCCATAGGTGAAAGCCCAATTTATGGGTAGAGATGTTAAACTTAGAAATTTCTAACTCTTGAATTAGAAAAAATTACCCTAATCCAATCTTCTTGAAATTTTAAAACCTTTATTTACTTCACAAAAAGTTATCTTCTTTACCCAAGAATTTCTCCTCTCTTTAGTATGTTATTCCTAATTTTTCCTATTAGGTTTTCTCTCTTTACTTGTTCCCTTAATGTTAGAAATATTTTTTATGCATACACATAAGGTGAAGAATTTCTAAGGATTATATTTCTTTAGATATCTAAAAATTTTCTAATAAATTTTATTTCCTTAATTAATTATTTATATACCTTTATTAATAAAAGAAATGAAATTATGGATGTTATATTAAATATTTATGTGCCTTTATTAATAAATAAAATGAAATTATGGATGTTACAAGTCAACAAGTAAGAATTGAATATATTGTTTCAGGAGAGCTATTCGGGAAGGCTAAAGATCTTTGTTAGATTATAATATAGCTGATAGTAAATCTAAATGATGTGTTTACGCATTAGAAGTTATGTGTCACGTCCGTACTTTACGAACGCGAATACCGTTTCTATCCGAAAATCTTTTCATTACACATGTACAAATGATCTCACGATAACACATATTCAAATATTATTCAACGTTCACAAGTTTACAAAAAAACCAATAATTATACATGCCAAATCTATATACATCAAGTTTACAGCGGAAACAAGGATCCTGCCTGTGACTTTCAGAGCAACACTAGAGTACAAATATATTACAATATCATACACTGAGAGCCTAGAAACAAGTTAGGCTCACCACTGAGGCACGACACCTAGTCGGTCAAGTAGCTGCGGGACCAAATTCTGGGTCTTTATCTGAAAAATATGTCAACCACGTGTAGTGAGTTTTACAACTCAGTGAGCAGATAACACTTCCTATGACTTCTCAGGTCAACATAAGGATGTACTCATATTGTAAAACTTATCATATCAAAATATACCGTTCAGAAGTACATTCTTATGGGACCCGCCTTTTCAAATATTCTCTGTTCAAAAATCATAATCAAGTCTTTCAAACTTTATACGATATTGTATAAACAATGCTCATATCAAGTTCAAAATCATATTCAATACTGAAAAATTATTAATCAAATTATGCTATGCATCAAAACATTTCTGTTAAAATATTCGGAGGATCCCATATCAGAACCACCACATCAGAGTTTGACCCCTTCCGTACTTTGGTGGTATAGGATTTGCCTAAACTCAGCATCCCGCTGAGGTTTGCCCTACTACCATTCAAGAGGACACGCGAAGGGACTCTATATGGGTCTTTCCCAAGCACACAGCAAGGGAAGGCAAAATAACATCTCATAACTGGCATCTCGCCCATATATAGGAGGCATTCCGCTCTCCTTCACATATATTCTCCCGTGTGTTGGCCCTCACACGAGGCTAGCACCACCCCCCCTGCTAGCTGAGGCAATCAAGGTGCGCACCAGGGCTAACATCACCTGCTGTTAGCTGACAGTGTTTCCAATAGGATTCCTCCACAAAAATTATCATATGCGTATATGCCATATATTATAGTATAAAATTCTCAATGTAATACAGACTATCAGTCTCAGTACATTCATCTGTCAAAACTTCCCATTCAGGGGAATCATGTATAAATGCCCACATCCGAGGCAAACATATTACTGTATAAAATCAATGTCACATGTATAACATATTTTCTTTGCCATGTCATGCAAAATACGTGTAAAAATCACATGCTTAATGTGTTTCAAAACTTATTGTAAAATCAAACTCTTCTTGAACTACATATCATATATTAAATATTTCAGACATTTCCAATCCATTTCAAGAACATATGGAAGTATAAATAACATGTAATCATACTCATTTATCAATGTAAAGTTCAAGAAGAGTAAAACCAAGCCATAGAAAGGTTCATCTACTCACCTCTTTGAAGCACAAAGTTGGACACCCTTAAAATCCTATTTTCTGATCCGAATTCAGTGAAATAAACCCCAAAATCGAGTCCGGAACGTCCGAAAACCTTGAAAACGACTCCGGATTTGCGAAATTTGGCCTCCGGGAGCTCGGTCAACGCAGGTCAACGCGAGGAGGTTCGGATGCCACGCGCTACACGCGCCGCCCGAGGAGCTGCGCGTGGGCGTCACTCTCCGAGGAAGATTCGGCGCGTGGGGGAGCGTGCGGTGGTGGATCGGCCTGAAATTTGAGATCCAAAGGTTTCGGTGCCTTCTGGATCGATCTACGGTGTTAGTTTTGGCGTTTGAGAACTAAAAGTAGGAGTTTCGGAGGTTACCTTTTTGGCCGTTTTTCCCTTCAATTTTCCGACCAATTTCCGGCCAATTCTCCAGAAACCAATCGGATGGATTCGAAGAACTCTTCGTCCTGAGTCCGTTGGTGGTGGTGGTGTCGAAATCCGAGGTCCGTAGGCGAAGAAATCTTAGAGAGAAGTTAGAGGGTTTTCGGGGAGAGTTTTCTGAAGAGAGATGGAAAAATCTGCGAATGATTGCTTCCGGAGTGATTGAGGCCCTTAAAATATCTCGGGGGACCTTTCTGCAAAATTTCACTTTTAGCGGAAAGTCCTTGCAAATTTTTCTTATTTATATTTTAACCCCGAAACTTTTAAGAAATTGCATTTTTGCCCCGAAACGTAAATTCTTAACATTTCTTTTATAATTCTTTAATCCATATAAATAATAACTTATTTTCACCGTGTCCTAATTCCATTTTTGAAATCCTTTGTTTTAAATTCCAAATTTTCCTTAATTAAAATCTCCATTTTCCAAAATTATCTCTTTTATTCTAAATTCCTTTAGTTGAACTTTCTCGTTAACTTTACGGCTATTACATTCTTCCCCCCTTAAAGAAATTCGGTCCCCGAATTTCATCACCATAGTAGCAGATAAATACTAACCTCGTTGTTCAAATAAATGCGGATATCTGGCGCGGATGTCATCTTCTCTTTCCCACGTAGCTTCCTCAGACGAGTGATTTTGCCATATCACCTTAACCATAGAAATATCTCGTGACCGCAACTTTTTTACTTGTCGATCAGCTATAGATATCGGCTTTTCCTCATAAGTTAGATCCTTATCCAATTGAATTTTCTGGGGTTGAATGACATGAGTAGGATCTGGTAAATATTTCCGTAACATAGACACATGAAATACTGGATGAACATTCAGTTCTGGTGGCAGAGCTATGCGATATGCCACTGCACCTATTCTGTCCAATATTTCAAAAGGGCCTATATACCGAGGGCTTAACTTCCCTTTCTTTCCAAATCTCATCACTCCTTTCATGGGTGAGACTTTCAGGAACACTTGTTCACCCACTGAAAATTCTAACTCCCTTCGTCTATTGTCAACATATGCCTTTTGTCTGCTCTGAGCTGCCTGCAGCCTGTCTCTAATCAGCTTTACCTTGTTCAGTGCTTCTTGTACAAGATCTGGCCCTATAAGTTTAGCCTCGCCCACTTCGAACCATCCAATGGGAGATCTGCACCGTCTACCATACAAAGCTTCAAATGGGGCCATCTGTATACTAGTCTGATAGCTATTATTATATGCAAATTCAGCCAAAGGCAAATACATATCCCAACTTCCACCAAAATCAAAAATACAGGCTCGAAGCATGTCTTCTAAAATCTGAATCGTACGCTCAGACTGACCATCAGTTTGCGGATGGAAAGCTGTGCTCAAGTCCAATCTCGTTCCTAATGCTTCTTGAAAAGCTTTCCAAAATCGTGCCGTGAACTGCGGCCCTCGATCAGATATAATTGATATAGGAACTCCATGTAGCCTAACTATTTCATTTAAATAGAGCCTGGCATACTGAGCTACATTGTAGGTTGTTTTCACAGGCAGAAAGTGTGCTGACTTGGTCATGCGGTCTATAATGACCCAGATAGAATCATTTCCCTTGGAAGTTCTTGGTAATCCAGTGATAAAATCCATAGTAATTCTCTCCCACTTCCATTCTGGTATCTCTATTCGCTGATGTAAACCTGCAGGTCGTTGATGTTCAGCTTTTACCTGCTGGCACGTCAAACAATGGGAAACATATTCCGCAATATCCCTCTTCATACCATCCCACCAATACAATTCCTTTATGTCTTGGTACATCTTTGTCATTCCCGGGTGTATGGTATATGTAGATCGATGTGCTTCCTCCAAAACTTGTTTTCTCAAATCATGAACATTTGGAACACACAATCGTCTACCGTATCTTAATATCCCTTCAGTATCCACCGAGAATTCAGAATCCTTACTATCCTTCATTTCACTCTTAATCTTGAGCAAATTAGCATCCTTGTCTTGATCGGCTTTGATTTGCTCAACTAAGGAAGATTGGAGCTGCACATGAGCCAATAATATTCCCGGTTCTTTTATTTTAAACCTTATTCCCTTACTTTCTAACTTATGGATGTCTTCTAACAATGGTCGTCGCACCTCTGCTATATGAGCCAAACTTCCCATTGACTTTCTACTTAGAGCATCAGCTACTACATTTGCTTTACCTGGATGATACAAAATCGTACAGTCATAGTCTTTCAGTAGCTCCATCCATCTTCTTTGCCTCAAATTAAGATCCTTCTGTTGAAAAATATACTTGAGGCTCTTGTGATCTGTATAAATCTCACAAGTTCTTCCATACAGGTAATGTCTCCAAATCTTTAGAGCAAATACTACAGCTGCCATCTCTAAATCATGGGTGGGATAATTCTGTTCATGCGTCTTCAACTGTCTAGATGCATAAGCAACTACTCTTCCATTTTGCATTAACACACAGCCTAAACCCACTCTAGATGCATCACAGTATACTACGTAATCTCCTGTATCCTTAGGAATGGTAAGGATTGGGGCTGTAGTTAAGCACTCCTTTAATTTCTGAAAACTCTTTTCACAAGCATCAGACCACTCAAATTTTATTCCTTTCCTAGTCAACCTGGTCAAAGGAGCAGCTATCTTTGAAAAATCTTTAACAAATCTACGATAATATCCTGCTAACCCAAGAAAGCTACGAATCTCTGTAACTGTCGTGGGGCGTGGCCATTGCTGTACTGCTTCTATCTTTTTGGGATCAACATGAATACCCTCTTTGGTAACCACATGCCCTAGGAATGTAACATTACTAAGCCAAAATTCACACTTTGAAAACTTAGCATACAATTGATGTTCTCTTAGGGTTTGCAAAGCTATCCTTAAATGTTGCTCATGCTCCTCTGAACTCTTTGAATACACCAGAATATCATCGATAAATACAATAATAAACTGGTCTAGGAAAGGTTTAAATACCCTATTCATTAAATCCATAAATGCAGCTGGGGCATTCGTTAAACCAAATGGCATTACTAAGAACTCGTAGTGCCCATACCGAGTCCTAAAAGCAGTTTTTGAAATATCTTCCTTCTTTATTTTCAGTTGATGATACCCAGATCTCAAATCAATTTTTGAAAACCATTGAGCACCCTGTAACTGATCAAACAAATCATCTATTCTGGGTAAGGGATATTTATTTCGTATAGTCACTTTGTTCAACTGCCTATAGTCAATACATAGACGTAAAGATCCATCCTTTTTCTTCACAAAGAGAACAGGAGCACCCCAGGGAGATGTACTGGGTCGAATAAAACCTTTATCTAATAAATCTTGTAATTGTTCCTTTAATTCCTTGAGTTCTGCAGGTGCCATCCGATAAGGAGGTATGGATATTGGTTGTGTTTCAGGGAGAAGGTCAATACTAAACTCAATCTCTCGGTCTGGTGGTAAACCTGGCAACTCTTCAGGAAATACATCAGGAAATTCTTTAACTACTGGAACTTGCTCTAAACTTGTATACTTCATATCAACATCCTTGACTATTGCCAGATATCCCTGACACCCTCTTCGTAACAGTTTATGAGCTGTTAAGGCTGAAATTAAATTACTAGACTTCTTACTACAATCTCCTTGTATCATAAAGGAAGGTTCTCCAGGTACATTAAACTTAATCACCTTATTATGACAGTCTAGAATGGCATGGCATGATGCCAACCAATCCATTCCCAAAATCACGTCAAAGTCTATCATATTTAGAACTATCAAATCTATAAGAGTCTCCTTGCCTTCTATCGAAATCTCACATGATTTATACACATCATTTACTACTAGAAGTTCTCCCATAGGAGTAGCAACCATGAAAGAACAATGCAAACTAGCAGGATCTCTATCCAAGTTCTTAGCAAAGCATGGTGATATATAAGAATGAGTAGAACCAGGATCGAACAGAACATATGCTTTATGGGAACATACTGATAATGTACCTGTCATAACTGCATTTGAGGCCTGAGCATCCTGTCGTGTCAAGGCAAAAACTCGAGCTGATTCTCGCCCTCGATTTCCTGATCCTCTACCAGGACCCACACTACTTGCTTGGACCGAGGCTGCTCGAATAGGTCGTGCTGGCACAGATGCAGGGGGTAAAGCTGGTTGCACTGTTGCTTGACTAAAACTTCGCAGTTGTGGACAATTCCTCATCAGATGACCCATTTGTCCACACTTAAAACATGCACCAGTTTCTCTGCGACATTGTCCAGTATGGGACCTACCACAATGTGGACATAGTGGAATTGATCTTGAGTCTTGCTGACTCGGGGGTCTCATATCTCTTTGGAACATTCTCTGCTTGTTAATATTAACTGATGGCTGGTTAGAACTACCAGCTCCTGTTTGATTGAAACGCTGTGGATTTTGAAATCTTGACCCACTAACAGTAGGATTAGATCTAGTCTGGACATTACTATCTCGATCTCTTTTCCTTCTCTTAAAACTTTCTATGTCAGCTTGCTCTCGTGTTTCCATCATTCTAGCACAGTTCACAGCTGCTGAATAAGTTGAAAAATGATCCATCTGAGGACCCACTGACTTAAACAATGGGCGTATCAATCCCAAAACAAACCTCTTAATTCTATCCTTTTCAGTTGGGACCAAGTATGGTGCATATCTGGACAATCGGGTAAAACGAATGTCATATTCAGAAACTGACATGTTTGGTGTTTGTTTCAATTCCTCAAACTCTCTGGCCCTCTTGTCTCTTTCACTTGTTGGTAGAAAGCGATTCATAAATGCTTCCTTAAATTCATTCCATTCCATTGGTGGTAAAACAGCTGCCCGTCCTTGTACAAATGTCTCAAACCAAACTTGGGCCACATCAGATAGTTGAAAAGACACCAACTCCACAGATCTTCTACTAGAGCACCCCAAAGCTCTGAAAATTCGTTCCACAGCATCAATAAAGATCTGTGGATCTTCCTGAACATCTGACCCAGAAAAAGTCGGAGGTTTTAACTTAAGGAATTGCGGTAATGACACTTCAATCCCTCTCAGCTTATCCTCTTGGTCAGCTGTTCTTCCTAGTTCTTGCACTTCAGGATCATGTTCTGCTGGCTGGCCTTCCCTTCTACCCTGTTCCACTATAAATCCAGCCAATGTTTCTAAACTTCTATGAATACCAGCAATCATATCAGCGTTTCTATCAGGTGGCTCCTGAGGGGTTTCTACTCTTTCCTCAGGAACTCTATCAGGTACAGGAGTCTGTTCTCCTTGTCTTGGGGTTCTCAAACCCCGTGCACGTCCTCTACCTCTACCTCTTCCTCTTCCTCTAGGTCGGCCTCTACCACGGCCTCTTTGTACTGGTATTGTAGATTGTGCAGACTCTTCTGTAGAGGGTGCACGATCTACAGCTTCTTCTCTAGTGACCGCTCTAGTTCTTGGCGGCATCATTAACTATACAGAATAAAACACCTCTTTAAGACACATGTATTCAAACTTTACTCAAGGAATTTAAAGACACTTGGAAAGGAAGTGAATATCCTATAGATTCCCTCAGCAGCACCTGAAGTATAAATATGTCCGGCTCATATCGATACTAAAGGTCCTACTAAAGAATCTCTTGCTCTGATTGTCACAGGGAAACCTAATGCTCTGATACCAACTTGTCACGTCCGTACTTTACGAACGCGAATACCGTTTCTATCCGAAAATCTTTTCATTACACATGTACAAATGATCTCACGATAACACATATTCAAATATTATTCAACGTTCACAAGTTTACAAAAAAACCAATAATTATACATGCCAAATCTATATACATCAAGTTTACAGCGGAAACAAGGATCCTGCCTGTGACTTTCAGAGCAACACTAGAGTACAAATATATTACAATATCATACACTGAGAGCCTAGAAACAAGTTAGGCTCACCACTGAGGCACGACACCTAGTCGGTCAAGTAGCTGCGGGACCAAATTCTGGGTCTTTATCTGAAAAATATGTCAACCACGTGTAGTGAGTTTTACAACTCAGTGAGCAGATAACACTTCCTATGACTTCTCAGGTCAACATAAGGATGTACTCATATTGTAAAACTTATCATATCAAAATATACCGTTCAGAAGTACATTCTTATGGGACCCGCCTTTTCAAATATTCTCTGTTCAAAAATCATAATCAAGTCTTTCAAACTTTATACGATATTGTATAAACAATGCTCATATCAAGTTCAAAATCATATTCAATACTGAAAAATTATTAATCAAATTATGCTATGCATCAAAACATTTCTGTTAAAATATTCGGAGGATCCCATATCAGAACCACCACATCAGAGTTTGACCCCTTCCGTACTTTGGTGGTATAGGATTTGCCTAAACTCAGCATCCCGCTGAGGTTTGCCCTACTACCATTCAAGAGGACACGCGAAGGGACTCTATATGGGTCTTTCCCAAGCACACAGCAAGGGAAGGCAAAATAACATCTCATAACTGGCATCTCACCCATATATAGGAGGCATTCCGCTCTCCTTCACATATATTCTCCCGTGTGTTGGCCCTCACACGAGGCTAGCACCACCCCCCCTGCTAGCTGAGGCAATCAAGGTGCGCACCAGGGCTAACATCACCTGCTGTTAGCTGACAGTGTTTCCAATAGGATTCCTCCACAAAAATTATCATATGCGTATATGCCATATATTATAGTATAAAATTCTCAATGTAATACAGACTATCAGTCTCAGTACATTCATCTGTCAAAACTTCCCATTCAGGGGAATCATGTATAAATGCCCACATCCGAGGCAAACATATTACTGTATAAAATCAATGTCACATGTATAACATATTTTCTTTGCCATGTCATGCAAAATACGTGTAAAAATCACATGCTTAATGTGTTTCAAAACTTATTGTAAAATCAAACTCTTCTTGAACTACATATCATATATTAAATATTTCAGACATTTCCAATCCATTTCAAGAACATATGGAAGTATAAATAACATGTAATCATACTCATTTATCAATGTAAAGTTCAAGAAGAGTAAAACCAAGCCATAGAAAGGTTCATCTACTCACCTCTTTGAAGCACAAAGTTGGACACCCTTAAAATCCTATTTTCTGATCCGAATTCAGTGAAATAAACCCCAAAATCGAGTCCGGAACGTCCGAAAACCTTGAAAACGACTCCGGATTTGCGAAATTTGGCCTCCGGGAGCTCGGTCAACGCAGGTCAACGCGAGGAGGTTCGGATGCCACGCGCTACACGCGCCGCCCGAGGAGCTGCGCGTGGGCGTCACTCTCCGAGGAAGATTCGGCGCGTGGGGGAGCGTGCGGTGGTGGATCGGCCTGAAATTTGAGATCCAAAGGTTTCGGTGCCTTCTGGATCGATCTACGGTGTTAGTTTTGGCGTTTGAGAACTAAAAGTAGGAGTTTCGGAGGTTACCTTTTTGGCCGTTTTTCCCTTCAATTTTCCGACCAATTTCCGGCCAATTCTCCAGAAACCAATCGGATGGATTCGAAGAACTCTTCGTCCTGAGTCCGTTGGTGGTGGTGGTGTCGAAATCCGAGGTCCGTAGGCGAAGAAATCTTAGAGAGAAGTTAGAGGGTTTTCGGGGAGAGTTTTCTGAAGAGAGATGGAAAAATCTGCGAATGATTGCTTCCGGAGTGATTGAGGCCCTTAAAATATCTCGGGGGACCTTTCTGCAAAATTTCACTTTTAGCGGAAAGTCCTTGCAAATTTTTCTTATTTATATTTTAACCCCGAAACTTTTAAGAAATTGCATTTTTGCCCCGAAACGTAAATTCTTAACATTTCTTTTATAATTCTTTAATCCATATAAATAATAACTTATTTTCACCGTGTCCTAATTCCATTTTTGAAATCCTTTGTTTTAAATTCCAAATTTTCCTTAATTAAAATCTCCATTTTCCAAAATTATCTCTTTTATTCTAAATTCCTTTAGTTGAACTTTCTCGTTAACTTTACGGCTATTACATTATGCATCAGGTATATTTATATAATTTTGGTCAAATTTGGAGAAATTATTTGTCCTTACTTGAATTTACTCATATAATTAGTTATTAGGATAATATATAAATGGCACCATTTGAGGTTTTACATTAAACATCGTAGATCTCCTAATAGGTGGATGAGTTGAATAAGGTTAATCGTTTGGAATTTAATTTGGAATATCATGCAATAGATAGAATATGACTAACCTAAATTAATGATTATTATTGATTGATAAGTGAAGAACTTATAGCTGAAAGAAATCTGTATGGTTAAGGTTATACGAAAAAATCAATCAAGTAAAGAGATATCCTTAATTGCATGAGTAATGAGATTAACAACTGTAATTTATGCCTTAACTTCATTCCTTACTTACAATAAAATGGTTTGAAATTCAGGGACCAAATTTCTTAAAGGGGGGAAGAATGTAATATCTCATAATTTTTAATTTTTAAATAATGATTTTTTTTCTATAAACAAATATATTTTTATTTTTTTAAAATGATTATGTTTTACTAAAATCAAATATACTTTTGATTAAAATAATTTTTTTTGCTTAAAATAATTATATTGGCCTCTAATAATTTTTTTATTTTTAGAAATATTCTTTCTTTTATTATGCATAAAGATATTTATTTTATGATTTATTTTATTAAAATTTTATCAAGAAAAGTCATGATTTAAGAGTTCAACTAAAGTTTTATAAGAATGTAAATTTTTAGAAATTTTTAGGATATTTTAGGATATATATATATATATAATAAAAAAATAATAATAAATTTTAAATATTTAATTATTACATAAAAAAAGAGGAAAGAAAAAGGGGGAAGGGGAGACAGAAGCGAGGAATGTGAAATCCCAATCCGTAATCGATGAATAGTAACTTCTATATTTTCTCTTTAGATCTGGAGTGTTTACAGGTCTCTGATCTCAAAACTAAGGGTACCACTGGATTCAGGATGGAGAATACTACGATTTTGACCGAATAATTTTTCAAATCAGCTGTAGAATCGTTGTAGATCAAAAGTAAAAAATCTTAAAAAAATGTAAGTTCTAAAACTTCTATTTAGATACCTCAAATTGAAAATTTGACACCATAGATGGATTCATGAGTTAAATAAACCTTAGGATATAAATTTTTTTCAGCCATCTAAAACTTCTATTTAGATACCGAAAATTGAAAATCTGACACCATAGATGGATTCATGAGTTAAATAAACCTTAGGATATAAATTTTTTTCAGCCATCTGACAACTTTTTGTGCGACGTTAACAGTAAATTCAGGGGTATGAATAGTGATTTTTGGCAGTAAATAGTATTTTACAGCAATGAATAGTATCCAATAGTTTACTAGTGTTGACCAAGCTCTCGGAGGCTAAATTGCACGATCTTCGAGTCATTTTCTAAGTTTTTAGACCTTTCGGACTCGTTTTTGAGGTCTTTTTGATCAAATTGAGATTGAAAAATTACATTTTAAGGCTGTCCAATCTGGGGCCCTTACCCTGTAAGTGGATAATACTTTCTATGATCTATTTTACATTTTTCTTATACTTTGATTGTGATATTGGTGCAGCATATGATTTTATTACTGTATTTTCAGCTCTTGAAAATTTATGAATGATTATCTTTACTTATTGGATATTATTTCTCTCAAATACGGCTTTATGGAAATTGTACATGTTCACATGTCATGAATTTGGAACCCCTAGAATATATGTTGCATATATGCATTTCACTACTTGAGAATGATGATTCAGGGGTATTTGGAATTGATAACCCATATGGAAATTTTTATGGAAATTGTGGAAAAAGGAATTGAACATGGAAAATATTCTTATTTGAAAAGTACATTGTTTTATGCAACTATTTTGTGGAGAAACCCTATTAGAAACACTGTTTGCTAACAAAGATGATGTTAGGCCTGGTGCACCTTAACACCTCAACTAGCAGGGATTGTGCTAACCTCGTGTGACAGCCAACACACAAGAGTCATGTGTTATTTGGAGAGAGCGGGATGCCTCCCATATCTGTTATTGATGATGTGTGATTTGCCCTCCCTTGTTGTGTGCTTGGGAAGTACCCATATTAGAGTCCCTTCATGTGTCCTCTTGAATGATGGTAGGGCAAACCTTAGCTGGGATGCTGAGTTTAGGCAAATCCTACACCGGCAAAGTATGGAAAGGGTTAAACTCTGATATGGTGGTTCTGATATGAAATTCTCCTAAAGCTTGTGAGATATTTTATTGCATTATAATATTGTTTTATAATCAAGCTGCACTGTATTTAGTATTGAATATTTGACTATCATTTGAAATGAAGATATTTGAAATACGGGTCCTATATGGATGTACTTCCGAACTATAATTTTCTATGTGATAAGTTTTAAAACATGAGTTCGTCCATATGCTGACCTAAGAGGTTATAAGAGGTCTTATCTGCTCACTAAGTTATCAAAATCACTACACGATATTTACATTTTTTTCATATAAGGATATAGAGTCTGGTCCTACAGATAGTTGATCAGCTAGGCTGCTTAATCCCTGGGTGAGCCTACATTGCTTACAAGGCTCACGTTATTTGGATTGTATTGTATTTGTATTCTAGAGTATGCTCTATATGCCATAGGCAGGATCCCTGCTTCTTGTCACATCCCGGATTTTATCCTAGCATGAGACTGACACGAAATGAGGGTTTCTCTCCACTTCGTAAGCCTAACCATCACATTCTGAATCTAAAACTAAATAATCAGTCTAGTTTAGCATGTGATCACATAATCACTAAGAAAAACTTTAAACACATATAATATATAAATAAAGATCTAGCTTTATTAAGCGATGCCAATTCATTTTGCATTTCTTGCTTTACATAGGTTTTATCTTTTCTTTTCACGCATAGGAAACGGGGATCCTGCTTGTGGTAATGTGGAGAAACTTTAGAGTACAAATACATAAGACAACAAGAAACTAAGCCCATCAGGACAAATTTGGGTTTACCTCGAAAATTTTACTGCTTCAGCACATGCCTTCAATTTTTACCTTATCTGGAAGCATTTAAAAGATTGGGGTGAGTCTTGCGACTCAGCGAGTAAATAACACAATTATAACATGTAGAAAAATTTATATTATATATTAGGCTATGATTCAGCTTATGAATATTTTGAAGTATTCTTGCTAATTTTGTTTACTTATTCTCATTAGAAATAAGTTATGAATAGTATCTTTATTTTAAAACTTATTCAACATTATTGAAGATTATTAATTAATTCATTTACCTTAGTTTAACCTATTCTCATACTTTTCTTTATCTAGTTTTATCATCATATACATACAGGTCTTTAAGGGACTCCTTGACTTTTCTCAGTCACTTTCCTTTATTGTTCTTCCTTTAACTAAACACTTGAACATCTCTACGTGCAAACATTTGCATACACTGTAACAAATGGGCTAGATCCACTTTATCATCTTTCTTAAAATCATGCCGCTATATTATTATGCTCCTACGTCATATAAAAATATCCTATGTTATGTATGTACATATAGATATGTATTTAATACTCAAGCTATATATATTCAAGAGTATAATTAAAGTAAAATAATTATATTAATTTATTATATATTAATAAGACTTATTCTTTTATTAATATCTTTCAGTTTTATTCTTAAATTATTATTATTTTTAGCATATTTTATTTAGTTTGGAGGATTCCAATCCAGAACCATTTCAACATACTCAAGCACATAGCCTGGTAAGGGAAAATCACCATTTTTACCCAAGCACATAGCAAGGGTGGGTAAATCACCATAGACATGTTTTATCCCAAGCACATAGCAATGGGACGAGTAACATCATCATATTCTCATAATTCATATCATAAGGTTGGGAGGAGCTCTCCTCAACTTCCTAACCTTTCCATATGATGACTGTCCTCAGCACACAGCAATAGGACGGGTAAATCACCTTATTCTCATCATAGGTAACCAGGCAAAATGCCACTGACTATTGGAGGAGGCATACTTCAACTGCATATTTATTCACAATTAAATCCTTATGTGCCCGTTCGCACCAGGGGCTAGCAACTCCCTTGCTAGCTAAGGTTACAAGGTGCACCAAGGCTAGCCATCTCTGCCGCTAGCTAACAATGTTTTCGAAAAGGAATCCAATGTAATTATTATTAATCTTATTTAATTATTTCTTTGTTTTCAAGTTTTAAGATAAAGTATTGTTTTAATCAATATCTGACATATCATCATACTCATTATATCCTCAATGGATACTTTACCATCACTGAGTATCAAATTTAATAATCATCACACTTAAGTCATATCACATTCATTCATTTTTTTTGACTCATTTATATTTTTAAAGTGTACGTATATATATCCATGTGCTTACTTAAATAAAGAAATTTCATTTTGATAGTCATACCTCATTTCATTGCATATAACCTTATAATCTTGTATCATTATTTATTATTTCAATATCCATTAGGGTTTTCATAATTAAATATTATTTGAGATGCCATTATACATAAATATCCACGTACTTATATGTGTTCATAGTATAAGCATCATACGTTACGGGAGATCATGATATTAATTTTTCTGGTTAGAACATTTTACACTCTTGGGATAAAATATACCCAATACATTATACATATATAACTTATTCTAATAAATTCTCATACCACTATGGATCATCTTCACTAATATTTGAACTATCCTCAAATTCGCATATTATATCCACAAGTCGATATAATTAGGAACCATAGACATAAAAGAATATATACACATCCATATAGGGTAACCAACTTTTCTTATTCCATATTTCTACCAATTCATCTTTGATTCTCATATGTCGACATCCTTCCATTAGTCTCAGGCCTTTCTTACTTTCATTTCTAAAAGCATATCATTCTAGTTCCTATCAACTTCGTTTAACTAGTCTGTTCATTCCAAGACTTTCCTCAACAATTAGTCACAAATAACTTTCCAATCTTGACATAATTCATATCCTAAATACTAGACTCAATTTAGCATGGTAATCCTACTTCCCATATTTTATTCCTCAAGAATTGCAATACCACTAATTCACTTTATTATATTCCTCAAAGCACCTTAAGACCATCAAACGTCTGTTTCTTTCACCTAAAAATTAATTATACAGTTCGGTGTCCAAACTCACTATTTTAAATTATGAATAGTTTAATGCCCAACTTTCTCCAAAATTTCCTCCATTAATCACTCCCAACAAATTGGAATCGCTAATCTAATTTTGTCTTACCTATCCTCAAGTAAACCTAATATGCTCAAATCTTCCTCTTATGACATTTTCCCATCACTAGTCAAACCTCAAGCAATCCTAACAAATCTTACTTTCACCATCATGTCTATTACCTACCTATCTCAATTCACTTATCACACATTCATATATTTTAATGACATACTATCCAAATATCAAATACCACCCAAGTCATAATCTCGACATACGAAAATTGTCATAAATTTATATTACATAACCATATTATACAATTTATAAATTTAGAGATAAATTATAATTCTTTTCTCCATACCATAATTTATGTAATTTACTCACCAAGTTGAAGTTTCAATTGGACTAGCTTCTTCTCGCCTTTCTCCAAATAAAATTGATCACCAACACCTCCAAATTATGCTCTTCAACTTAGCTATTTTGGAATTCAAAAATTCATTGTACAGATACTGTTCACGCAGGCAGATAGTGTTAATGGCTACTGTTCATCTGAGAAAAAATTGCATGATTTAGGCACCAAATCATGTTATCCAACCAGAAAAACATGCATACAAAGAGTATTCTACCTCTTAAACATGATTCTAGGGCCAAAATATCACCAAAAAAACACCAAGAAATTTCAAAATCATCAATTTTACCTTGCAGTTACTGTTCACCATCTACTGTTCATCGTTTTGGAAATTTGATTTGTGGGTTTTGAAACTCTCATCGCCACGAGTCCAACGGTACTTCCGGTGTCTCAATTGGATGTGTAGATTGGTAGATATCTTAGAGAGAAGTTCAATTTTTAGAGAGAGAAAGAAAAATGGATGTTTTCTCCTACTGCTGCTCGAGCTTCTCCTTCCCCCACGCTGCTTCTTCTTTTATTTATTTATTATTATTTAATAATTAAATAATTAGATTTATTTTTCTATATATACATATAAATACTATTTTTCATCTTAAAATATCTCAAAATTTTTTAAAAATTTACATTCTTATAAAACTTTAGTTGAACTCTTAAATCATGACTTTTCTTGATAAAAATTTTAATAAAACAAATCACAAAATAAATATCTTTATACATAATAAAAGAAATAATATTTTTAACAATAAAACAAAAATTTATTAGAGGCCAATATAATTATTTTAAGCAAAACAAAAAATTATTTTAATTAAAAATATATTTACTTTTAGCAAAAATATAATCATTTAAAAATAATACTTGTTTATAAAAAATAATTATTTAAAAAAGATACAGGATATTACACTTCTGCTGTACTTTGATATTCATAGATTTGGTTTATATATTGTGTATACATGGGAATACTTATCTGTAAAAAAGTGTATTATACATGTTATGAAAAATAGATGTTTGTAAAGTATGTGTTTGACGTGCTTTAAAATTAGGGGCGTGACACAAAACACTAGAATTTTGATGATTTTTCGAGCTTCCATGTTATGGGTTTTGTTGATAACATAGTGTATAATATGTACAATGAATTTCGTGGCAAGATAACATGCATTGGTGCCTTAAATCATGAATTTATTCTTCAATGAACAGTGGACACGAAGAAATTTTTTGCTGGTTCAAGTATACCAAGTTGAAGAGCATAATTTGGAGGTGCTGGTGACTAGTTTTATTTAGAGAAAAAGCTATGCCAGATGAAGCTAAAAGTTGATGAATAAATGACTTAAATTATAGCATGATTAAAAGCAATATTGGTCTCTAAAAATTTTCATTAAACAATGTGGATGTGTAACATAAATGATTGGTTATTTGGTTATGTTAAAATGGTGGTTCAGGTGACGTATAGATTCGGGTGTGTCAAGTTAGGAATACATAAGAATACAAAAAGTTTTTAAGGCCTATAGAAAAATAATGTAAAAGGAAGATTTGAGACATGATGGATTTACTCAAGGCAAGGCATCATAAAATAGGGTTATTGGTGAGCCTAATTGTTGAGATTGGTTGATAGTGGAAATCTTGGAGAAAATTAGGAATTTTAAATTCCTTATGAGTTAAGTGGTAAATTCAATTATCTTGAGCATTTAGGGAAAAGTTACTGGGGAAAAGTAGAATTTAAGTAAATTTAGTTTTGCCCTATCAAATTGGGGACACGGAGAATGTTTCAGAATAACATCTGAATATAGCATTAGTGATTAAGATAATTGTGCTAATGGTTTATGCCATATTACTTGGAGTCTCTCATGTAACATATATGTTCTGTTGAAATTAGAAATTATTTTTGAATGATTGGTGGGAATATGGAAAACATTTTAGAATGACGTTTGGAAATTAATGTTGAATGTTTAAGACATATGTATCAATGGGTTATGGTGTACTAAGTTGGAGTCCTTTATGTAGAATATGAAACATCTTGGGATTGAAAAGTAATGTGTGAACAATTGTTTGGAAAAATTCTAAAATGCTTGGTTAGTTAAATGGAATTGAAGATGTTATAATATGATGTCACTAGATTGGAAGCATAAGAGGATTTGAGGTCAATAGTGATGATCTTGAGGGTATTAGAAGGATGGTACAGGGTGATCTTGTAGAAGTCTGGAATAAGAAGAGTTAATTACTCTATATGTGTTAATATTCTTATGTATGCAGCCTTTAATAATTATTTATGGATATATGCATGTGAATTTGAGGATGAGTCCAAACATTAACAAAGATGATGCTCAATGGATTAGGAGTTTATTATAATTAGTTATATATGTAACGTATTGGATATTTTATACTAAAACTATGACATATTCAAATTTAAGACTTCAGCTTCATGATCTTATGTAACGTATAATGTTTGTACTATAAACATATAGATAGGCATGTGCATATGTATGCGTATTGGAATCTCAAATATATTTAAACAAAATTTCAAATAATATTTAAAATTGGTAACCCTAATGGATATAGAAAATGATGAACCATGATATATGAATATGAGGTTGAACATATTGAAGGTTGATATATGATTATGAGACTGAAATTTCTTAATTGATATGAGTATATTGATATGTATATGTACACACTTTATAAATATGAACCAGAATATGAAAGAAAGTATGATTGAATATGATGCTTACTAAGTTTAATGTTCAGTGATGTGAAAGGATTCATTGTGGATGTGATGATTATGATGATGTAACTCGAATATGTCTGTGTAATGGGCCATATAAGTATAACTGATGATATGTAAAATGATATTTAATTTCCAAAACTTGAAAATAAAGAAATAAATAGGTAAATTTATAATAATTTAAATTGATTTTTTTTGGAAACACTATCAACTAACAGTAGAGATAGTTAGCCTTGGTGCACCTTGTAACCCTAGCTAGCAAGGGAGTTGCTAGCCCCGTGTGCAAAAAACACACAAGAATTGGATTATAGATAAGTAAGGAGTTAAGGTATATCTCCTCCTATAACCAATGGCATTCTACCTAGTTACCTATGATATGGAATGTGGTGATTTTTCCTTATCAAGCTGTGTGTTTGGGAGATGTGGTGATTTTCCCTTACCAGAATGTGTGCTTGGGTATATTGAAATGGTTTTGGATTGGAATCCTCTAAATTAAATAAAATACGCATAGACAGAAAAAATAAAATAAATAATGGACAATTCATGTGTAATAGCTGTAAATTTAATAAAGTCCAAAGTAAAGAAAATTTTGAATATTAAAGAGAATTTTGAAAATGGAGATAAGAGCCAGTGGAAATAAATTTATTTATTACATGAATTAAAGAATTATAAAAGGAGTATGAGAAGTTACGTTTTGGAGCGTAATTTTATTTTTAAATGATAGTATTTTGCTATAAATAAATATATTTTTATGTATATAGAAATGATTATGATTTGTTAAAACTAAGTGGACTTTTAAGTAAAAGAAGTATTGTGTTGCTTAAAATAATTATACCGGCCTCTAATGAATTTTTATGGTATTTTTAGAAATATTCTTTCTTTTAATATGAATAAAGATATTTGTTTTAAAATTTGTTTTATTATGATTTTTATTAAGAAAAATTATGATTTAAGAGTTTAACTAAAGATTTATGAGAAAGGAAATTTTTTGAAATTTTTGGGATATTTTATGATGAAAAATGGAATTTATATGAATTTTTATAAAAGAAAATCTTATTATTAATTATTTAATAATTATTATTATATTTAAAAAAAAAAAAGAGCAGAAACCATAAAACGAAACCGGGAGCGACTGTGTATCGAAGAAAAATCGAAAAAAAATGAATAGTAATGAATAGTGTAAGAATAGTAACATCCAACATTTTCTTTCGATTTGGAGTACCGATTGGCTTCTGATTTCAAAACTGAAAGTGTTATTGGATTCAGGACGAAAAGTACTTCAGTTTTGACCGATCAGTTTTTCAAATCAACCGTTGAATCGCCTTAGATCTGAAGTAGAAAATCTCGGTAAAAGGTAAGTTCTGAAAAACTTTACTTAGAGACTTCTAATTAGAAATCTGACTCCATAGATGGATTCAGAAACTAGATAAACATTAGGATATGAATTCGTTTTGTTGATTTGGTAAAAATTTTGTGACGGTGAATAGTATTTTCCAGCGTTGAATAGTGGCGGTGAATAGTATTTTCCGTCGGTGAATAGTGACTAAACTCCCAAAGTCATTTTTCAAGTTTTTAGACCTTCCGGACTCGATTTTGGAGTTTGTTTTACCGAATTCAGACCAGAAACGAGGATTTTAGGGCTGTCCAATCTGGAGCTCTTACCGGTGAGTGGGTTTTTCTTACTATAGCGCATGTTTTACGAATTCGGTTTATAACTCTCTCGTATGTTTTTTTTAACTAGTTGGAATGTATGCTAAATTGTTTTACTGCTTTGAAAACCAATATGTTCCAACCATGTTAGAAATTATAAATTTCAGTCCTAGTTGAACCCTAGGTATGCAGGGCAAGCATCTAGGCTGATAATTCTCCATTGAGCTAGATTTATAGAAATGCGAACTTAGTCATAGAAATGAACTAAGTTAGCCATGAAATGATTTGATGCATGGCGAACATCTATGCGACGTCTACGGACGATCTATGTTTAAAGGGAAAGTTTATGATGATAAAGGTCTCCATGGGAATCCATGGATGAGACATATTTTAGAACGAAGTTTTATGCATGAAAAGAGCTAGATGGAGAATTATAGCTTTATTATAATGTTATTGAAATTTTTTACTTTAAACTCTTTGAATAGCATATTTTCAAATCTTTTCTATTGGAGGAACCCTTTTAGATCATTGTTAGCTAGCCGCAGGTAGTGCTAGCCCTGGTGCACCATGGTCATGTTAAGGCTTCGGCCTAGGATATTGTGACGGGCTTATGACCGCCTAAGTCACGGAATTTAGGGTGGACTTATGTCTACGCCTACAGTGATTGTCACACCCTTGCTATGTGCTTGGGGAATTTAGGGTGGACTTATGTCTACGCCTACAGTGATTGCCACACCTTTGCTATGTGCTTGGGGGACTTATGTCTACGCCTACAGTGATTACCCTCCCCTTGCTATGTGCTTGGGAAAGATGATAGATCTGTTAGAAAAGACCTCCAATAGACTAGTGCATTTTTTTTCTTAAAGATTAAATATTGCTAAACAATCTCATTCATCATTGTGATTGCATAAATAACTTCATTTATGACTTACCATGCATAATTGATTTGCTTTACGGTTACTGATTTAAATCATGTTTTATCTTTTGAACATACATTTGAACTATTTAGCTTTTCTTTCAATAAATTATGGTTAAATGCTTAATGTTTCTATTATTATCTATACACTTTGATTTCAATTATTAAACTCATTGTGAAACACTCGTGCTTGGTTTGCCCTGTTTCTGTTATAGTATGATTTACCCATCCACTGAGATGTGATCTCACCCCTCTTCTGTTTCCTCCCCACAGATAGTCAAAGAGACTTTGATCCAGCTACAGCTTCATAGGAGATTGAATATAGCGTTGGTGAGCCCCAGTTTGGGCAAGGCTCTTTTGTACTGTTTTTCTAATTTAGTTTATGTCTAGTGTACCTCTATGAATTTACAGGAAGGATCCTCGCTTCTTGCGTATTTTGATGTGTTGTTTGGAAAACGGTTTTATGTTTTACAACGATGTTTGTATTATGAGGCCATGGGCCAAGTTGAATCATGGATGTTGGATTCATGAGATATATATATATATATATACAGTATTTTCTTATACTGGATGTGGCATATGTGGCCAGTTATATTTATTATGTACTCAGAATTGTGTGCTGGATGTTTGTGCATGCTATGCGTTAGGCTTGCGGCTATGGGGAAACCCTTATGTCGTGCCGGTCTTGTGTTCCATCATTTGGGGTCATGACATCATGTATGGTTCAGAGATGTTTCGTGTGGCTCTAGAGTAGTGGTAGGTCAAACTTCAATAAGGATGTTAAGTCCCTAAGGAGGGGGTAAGTGATACCCTTAGGCGAATCCCACATCGGTAAAGCATGGGAAAGTCCTAGACTATACAAAGAAAATAATTAAAGTAAAAAACTAATAAGATATAAATGAAAGAATAAGTCTCAATAACATAAAATGTCACGGCCCCAAATGATGGAATACATGATCGGCATGGCATAAGGGTTTCCCCCTAGCCGCAAGCCTAACGCATAGCACATACAAACCTCTAGCACACAATCCAGAGTACATAATAAATATAACTGGCCACATATGCCACATCCAATATGAGAAAATACTGTATATATATATATATATATATATATATATATATATATATATATATATATATATATATATATATATATATATATATATATATATCTCATGAATCTAACATTTGTGATTCAACTTGGCACATGGCCTCATAATACAACATCATTGTAAAGCATAAAACCATTTTCCAAACAACACATCAAAATACGCAAGAAGCGAGGATCCTGCCTGTAAGTTCATGGAGGTACCCTAGACATAAACTAAACTAGACAATCATTACAAAATAGCCTTGCCCAAACTGGAGCTCACCAACGCTATACTCAGCCTTCTACAAAGCTGTAGCTGGATCAAAATCTCTTTCACTATCTGTGGGGAGAAAACATAAGAGGGGTGAGACCACATCTCAGTGAATGGGTAAATCATACTATAACTGAAACAGGGCAAACCAAGCACGAGTGTTTCGCAATGGTTTTAATAATTGAAATCCAAGTGTAAAGATAACAATGGAAACATTAAGCATTTAACCATAATTTATTGAAAGAAAGGCTAAACAGTTCAAATATATATTCAAAAGATAAATCTGGATTTAAATCAGTAACCATAAAGCAAATCAATTATGTATGGTAAGTAATAAATGAAGTTATTTATACAATAACAATGATGAATGAGCTTGTTTAGAAATATTTAATCTTTAAGAAAAATACATCAGTTTATTGGAGTTCTTTCCTGACAGACCATCATCTTTCCCAAGCACATAGCAAGGGAAGGGTAATCACTGTAGGCGTAGACATAAGTCCACCCTAAATTCTGTGTCTTAGGCAGTCATATGCCCGTCACAGTACCTTAGGCCGAAGCCTTCACATGACCATCGAGGCCAAACCCTTCGCATGAAATTCTGTGTCTTAGGCAGTCATATGCCCGTCACAGTACCTTAGGCCGAAGCCTTCGCATGACCATGGAGGCCGAAGCCTTTGCATGAAATCCTGTGTCTTAGGGAGTCATATGCCCGTCACAGTACCTTAGGCCGAAGCCTTCGCATGACCATGGTGCACCAGGGCTAGCACTCCCTGCGGCTAGCTAACAGTGATCTAAAAGGGTCCCTCAAATAGAAAACATTTGAAATATGCTATACAAAGAGTTTAAAGTAAAACATTTCAATAACATTATAATAAAGCGATAATTCTCCATCTAGCTCTTTTCATGCATAAAATTCCGTTCTAAAATATGTTTCATCCATGTATTCCCATGGAGACCTTTATCATCATAAACTTTCCCTTTAAACATATCGTCCGTAGACGTCGCATAGATGTTCGCATGCATCAAATCATTTCATGGCTAACTTAGTTCATTTCTATGACTAAGTTCACATTTCTATAAATCTAGCTCAAATGGAGAATTATCAGTCTAGATGTTTGCCCTGCATACCTAGGGTTCAACTAGGATTGAAAATTATAATTTCTAACATGGTTGGAACATATTGGTTTTCAAAGCAGTAAAACAATTTAGCATACATTCCAACTAGTTAAAATCATATGAGAGAGTTATAAACCGAATTTTTAAAACATGCGCTGTAGTATGAAAAACCCACTCACCTTACTAGGAGTCCAACAACGAGAATTTCACCTCGTGATGGTTCAACAACCTAGAAAACATAGACATAACATGAGAATTGGAAAACTCTAAACGTCACTATTTATGCCAGAAACACTATTCACACCGGCCGGAAAAACACTATTCAGTGGGGTTTGTAGCTCTCTTTCCCACGAGTCCAACGGTACTTTGCTTGCTCAAATCGAAAGTCCGGATGATGAGATATCTTAGAGAGAAGTTGGAGAAAATTCTAGTGAGAGGAAGGTCCAGCTATGGAGGAATTGAAGGAAAAAGGGAGGGGGACCGTTAAAAATGCCTATCTGACGAATCTCGCCGCCGGCGAACTCATTCTCGCCGTGGCGAGCCGCAATTTTCACCGCGGCGAGATTGAAACCAGAAAAACTCATGCTCTCGGGAAAATGCTGCAGCATTCTCACCGCGACGAACTTATTTCGCCAAAGTTGACAAAACATCCAACATAAAAGTTGTAGCCTTTCTCTTAGCTTTCCGTAGCCACTTGAATCACCTAATTTGGAGTTCATATGAAAGAGTTATGCATAAAATAGTGAGCAAAGGTCCAGACCACACTATGCTGCGGTTTTTGCCTCTTATCACTATAATATTCACAGAATTAACAAAAGTGCCCAACATCAAAGTTGTAGATATATGTCTTATCTTTCAACAGAAATTGGAATCACTTAATTTAGATTTCATATGAGAGAGTTATACTTATATGAGTGACGAAAGGTCAGAAGAAAAGGTCAGAAACGCTCTAAAATTTTACATTGTTCTCAACTTCTTTGTTTCAAATGATTTGTACTTAACCTTCAAAGGTTTGGGTTATTACATTCTCCCCTCCTTATAAAAATTTGGTCTCTAAATTTTACAAAAACCAACAACATGAAAAAAACATAAGACTACTCTTGGAACAGCTGTGGATACTTCTCTCTCATGACGTCCTCTACTTCCCACGTAGCTTCCTCTTTAGAATGATTCTGCCAAATCACCTTCACTGTAGGGATATGCTTAGACCTCAACTTTTTTTTTACTTGTCTATCAACAATGGTCATGGGTTTCTCTTCGTAGGCCAACTTGTCATCCAAAAGGATTTCTTGCGGTTGAATCACATGAGATGGGTTGGGTAGATACTTCCTCAATATCGAGACATGGAAGACTAGATGCACTTCACTCAAGCCAGGTGGTAGGGTTAGGCGGTATGCCATTGTTCCTACCCTATCCAGAACTTCAAAGGGTCCAATATACCTCGGGCTTAACTTCCCTTTCTTACCAAACCGCATGATTCCCTTCATGGGTGAAACTTTAAGGAACACGTGATCGCCTAAAGAAAACTCCAACTCCTGACGCCTATGGTCCACATAAACCTTCTGACGACTTTGTGCAGTTAAAAGCCGTTCCCTTATCAGCTTAACCTTCTCTATGGCATCTTGCACCAAGTCTGGCCCTAGCATTTTGGCTTCTCCAACTTTAAACCATCCAACGGGAGATCGGCATCTTCTCCCATAAAGAGCTCCAAAAGGTGCCATCTGAATACTGGCTTGATAACTGTTGTTGTATGCAAACTCAGCTAATGGAAAGTATCCTTCCCAACTACCACCAAAGTCCAAAATACATGCTCTAAGCATATCCTCTAGAATTTGAATCGTGCATTCTGACTGGCCATCTGTTTGGGGATGAAAAGCGGTGCTTAGATCCAACCTCATCCCCAAAGCTTCTTGAAAAGCTTTCTAAAACCTTGCTGTAAACTGTGGACCTCGGTCAGATATGATGGATACAGGGACTCCATGCAATCTGACAATCTCACGCAGATACAGGCTTGCATACTGAGCCGCACTAAAGGTAGTCTTCACTGGTAAGAAGTGGGATGACTTGGTCATTCGATCCACTATCACCCATAATGAGTCATAACCCTTAGGGGTCCTTGGTAACTCTGTAACGAAGTCCATAGTGATCATTTCCCACTTCCACTCCAGTATCTCAATCTGTTGGTGCAAACCGGCAGGCTTCTGGTGTTCAGCTTTCACTTGCTGACAAACCAAGTACTGAGCCATAAAATCTGCTACTTCCTTCTTCATCCCACTCCACCAATACAAGTCCTTGAGGTCACTGTACATCTTATTTGTTCCTGGGTGGATAGTATAGGCTGATTGATGTGCCTCCTCCAAAATTTACTTCCTCAAAAGAGTGATTTTTTCATATCACCTTTACTGTAAATATTTCTTTTGACCGTAACTTCTTTACTTGTCTGTCCATACTGGTTGTTCCTCTTAGGTTCAATCTTTCTATAACTGAATCTATGGACACTGTATAACATGTGTAGAATTCGGTAAATATTTTTGTAGTATAGACACATGAAAAACTGGATAATCATAATCCAATGCAGGTGGTAAAACCAAACAATAAGCCACTGAACCGATCCTATCAAGAATTCAAATAATTCTATATACCGAGAGGGTAACTTCCCTTTCTTTCAAAACATCATTACCTCTTCTATGGGTGAGTCCTTCAAGAATATATATATAGTCACCAACTAATACTTTCTCGTGCTCAACATTCATAGTCCTTATAAACTTTTGACTTGTATTGAGTTTCCAGTATTTTTTTTTACTCAAATTCACTTAATCAATAACATCTTATAATAAATCTAACTCCACTGAGTCATTTAACAGAACATTTTTAACACCTCTTACATAAGGCTTACATCTTCTAATATCATTTTATTATAGACAAATTCTGTTAAGAAATCTCTTACCTATCTCAAAAACATATGCTTGAAGCATGCTCTCCAAACTAGCATAATCAATTTAGATAATTCATATGCTATCTATTGCATGTTATTCCAAATTAGATTTTCAAAGTTTAACTTTTCTCAATTCACTCACATATTAAGAAACCTATGATGTTCATGTAAAACTTCAAATGATGCCATTATGAGCAAGTTCAACTAAGGACAATTAATTTCTCCAAACTTTCACCACAATAATATAAAGATACTTAAAGCATAACTTCTAATGTATAAACACATTATTTAAATTTAGTATCAGTCATACTATTATCTAATAAAGATCTTTAGACTTTCTGAATAACTCTCTTCAGATAATATATTCAATTCATACTTACCAACATACCCGCTAATGAAAAATTTCACTTGTATCTTCTTTTTACCATTATACTTTTTTTCTCAGTATATCCTTATTACCTCGGGTAATCCATATTCACAATCTATGGCTTCTTCTGAAATCTCTTTTCTCAACAATTATTCATACGTGAATTTCCAATCTCAACATAATTCACATCTTAAATACTAAATTCGATTTAGCATAGTATAAACCTTTAACACAAATATCTTGATTACTTACATTATTTTCGGACATGATTCTCAGAATATTCTCCATATTTCCAAATTAATAATTCAAAGATCAATTTAAATCTTACTTTCAATATTTTATCCCTCAAGAACTTCAGTACCACTAATTCACTTTATTACATTCCTCAAAGCACCATAAGGCCATCATTTTTTTTTTCTATTCCTTTCATCTAAAAATCGTTATATAGTTCGGTGTCCAAACTCACTATTTTAAGTTATATTCTTCCAAGATTTCATTCATTAGTCACTTCTAACCAATTGAAATCACAAATTTTCTACTTTTGTCTTATCTATCTTCCAGTAAACCCAATATGTTCACATCCTCCTCTTATAACATTTTTCCACCACTATCCAATCCTTAAGCAATCCTAACATATATTACTTTCACTATTCATATCATGTCTTCCACTTATCCATTTCAATTCACTTTTCACACATTTATATATTTTCATGACATACTATCCAAATATCAAACATCACCCAAGTCACAATCTTGACAAACGAAATAGTCATTTACTCACTCACCTATTAGAAAACTTACGGTATTTTATGTAAAATTTATGCCCAAAACTTCTTAAAATACTCTCTAAAAACAATCTGTGAACTATTGTTCTCGATCAGACATAATCGATATCAATACCTTATGAAGCCTTACTATCTTATTCAAAGACAAATTTGAACCTATCAATAATCACCCATTTTTATTCAGGTATCTCTATCTGATATTGTAATCTTGCAAGTCTTTGATATTCTACTTTTACCTGTTGACAAGTTAATCATCGAGATACAAAATCAACTATATCTTTCTTCATACTGTCCCACCAATGAATTTCTTTTAGATCTTTATACATTTTAGTTACCTCAGGATGAATTGTATATATGGATCTATGGGCTTCCTCTAAAATTTCTTCCTTAAGTTCTTCTTTATTAAATACACACAATCGCTTGCCCAATCTCAGAATTCCTTCAGAGTCTACATTAAATTCAATATCACTGCCATTCTTGACCTCTTAAATTTTCTTACATAAATAGGCATCATCGTCCTGTGTTTTTTTCACCTACTCAACTAAAGATGATTGAAACTGTATGAATTTTACATGTATCACCATACAGATAATGCCTCCAAGCTTTGAGAGTAAAACTACTGCTGTTATTTCCAAATCATAAGTCTGACAATTTTTGCTCATGTGGCTTAAGCTGTTTAGATACATATGCAATGACTCGACCATATTGCATCAACATATACCTTAATCCCATTCTCTATGTATCACAACATACCGTATATCCTTCAGTGCCTAAAGAAGTAGACAATACTGGCGCTGTAATCTAACATTTCTTAGTTTCTAGCAATTTCTTTCACATTCATCTTACTAGTCAAATTTTATTGCTTCCTTTGTCAACCTCGTCAAAGGAGAAACAATTTTTTTTTTAAATGTTGAGCACCTTGTAGCTAGTCAAACATATCATCTATATGAGGTAATGAGTATTTATTCCACATTGTCACTTTATTCAATTGTCTATAATCTATGTATAGTCATAGTGATCCATCTTTCTTTTTCACAAATAGAACTAGAGCACTTCAAGTAAAAGTTCTAGGGCTTTTAAATCCCTTGTCTAACATGTCTTGTAAATACTTCTTTTTCAGTTCTTTAAGTTCAGTGGGTGCCATTCTATATGGAAATATAGATGCTGGCCAGGAAATAAATCAATACTAAATTCTATTTATTATTTCAGGGTAATCCTGACAATTCCTCAGGAATTATATCAGAAAATTCTCTAATCACTGGAACTTGATTTACAGTGGTATACTTTATATCAGCATCTCTCACCACTGCCAACTATCCTTGGCACTTTTTTGTAATCACTTATGGACTACTAAAGCAGAGATTAGGTTACTGGGTATCTCACTAAGATTTCTTTGTACCAAGAGAGAAAATTCTCCAAGAATATTGAATTTAATCACCTTCTAGTGACATTTCAAAATGACATGACATATTGCCAACAAATTCATTCTCAATATCACATCACAATCTACCATATCTAGACAACTGGGTACAACGGATGTCACATTCAGAAACCATCATACCAGAGTTTGACCCCTTCCGTACTTTGGTGGTATAGGATTTGCCTAAACTCAGCATTCCGCTGAGGTTTGCCCTACTAACATTCAAGAGGACACGCGAAGAGACTCTATATGGGTCTTTTCCCAAGCACATAGCAAAGGAAAGCAAATAACATCTCCTATAACTGGCATCTCGCTATAAAACAGAGATAGCCCAACCGTCACTTAACCATGCCAACATAGCATACTATAAACTGACTTACTTGAACAAAAAGACAACATCCTATCGAACCCTTTTAGCAGCACTGTGAGTATAAGCATGTCCGGATTCATACCCATACTCAAAGTCCTACCTAAAGGTCCGTTACTCCATGAACACAGGGAAAACCTAAAGGCTCTGATACCACTCTGTTACGGCCCTAAATGATGGAACACATGATCGGCACGGCATAAGGGTTTCCCCCTAGCCGCAAGCCTAACGCATAGCACATACAAACCTCTAGCACACAATCCAAAGTATATAATAAATATAACTGGCCACATATGCCACATCCAATATGAGAAAATACTCTATATATATATATATATATATATATATATATATATATATATCTCATGAATCTAACATTTGTGATTCAACTTGGCCCATGGCCTCATAATACAACATCATTGTAAAACATAAAACCATTTTCCAAACAACACATCAAAATACGCAAGAAGCAAGGATCCTGCCTGTAAGTTCATGGAGGTACCCTAGACATAAACTAAACTAGACAATCATTACAAAATAGCCTTGCCCAAACTGGGGCTCACCAACGCTATACTCAGCCTTCTACGAAGCTGTAGCTGGATCAAAATCTCTTTCACTATCTGTGGGGAGAAAACATAAGAGGGGTGAGACCACATCTCAGTGAATGGGTAAATCATACTATAACTGAAACAAGGCAAACCAAGCACGAGTGTTTCACAATGGTTTTAATAATTGAAATCCAAGTGTAAAGATAACAATAGAAACATTAAGCATTTAACCATAATTTATTGAAATAAGGCTAAACAGTTCAAATATATATTCAAAAGATAAATCTGGATTTAAATCAGTAACCGTAAAGCAAATCAATTATGTATGGTAAGTAATAAATGAAGTTATTTATACAATAACAATGATGAATGAGCTTGTTTAGAAATATTTAATCTTTAAGAAAAATGCATCAGTTTATTGGAGTTCTTTCCTGACAGACCATCATCTTTCCCAAGCACATAGCAAGGGAAGGGTAATCACTGTAGGCGTAGACATAAGTCCACCCTAAATTCTGCGTCTTAGGCAGTCATATGCCCGTCACAGTACCTTAGGCCGAAGCCTTCGCATGACCATGGAGGCCGAACCCTTCGCATGAAATTCTGTGTCTTAGGCAGTCATATGCCCGTCACAGTACCTTAGGCCGAAGCCTTCGCATGACCATGGAAGCCGAAGCCTTTGCATGAAATCCTGTGTCTTAGGGAGTCATATGCCCGTCACAGTACCTTAGGTCGAAGCCTTCGTATGACCATGGTGCACCAGGGCTAGCACTCCCTACGGCTAGCTAACAGTGATCTAAAAGGGTCCCTCCAATAGAAAACATTTGAAATATGCTATACAAAGAGTTTAAAGTAAAACATTTCAATAACATTATAATAAAGCGATAATTCTCCATTTAGCTCTTTTCATGCATAAAATTCCGTTCTAAAATATGTTTCATCCATGTATTCCCATGGAGACCTTTATCATCATAAACTTTCCCTTTAAACATATCGTCCGTAGACGTCGCATAGATGTTCGCATGCATCAAATCATTTCATGGCTAACATAGTTCATTTCTATGACTAAGTTCACGTTTCTATAAATCTAGCTCAAATGAAAAATTATCAGTCTAGATGCTTGCCCTGCATACCTAGGGTTCAACTAGGATTGAAAATTATAATTTCTAACATGGTTGGAACATATTGGTTTTCAAAGTAGTAAAACAATTTAGCATACATTCCAACTAGTTAAAATCATATGAGAGAGTTATAAACCGAATTTTTAAAACATGCGCTATAGTATGAAAAACCCACTCACCTTACTAGGAGTCCAACAACGAGAATTTCACCTCGTAATGGTTCAACAACCTAGAAAACATAGACTTAACATGAGAATTGAAAAACTCTAAACGTCAGTATTCATGCCAGAAACACTATTCACGCCGGCCGGAAAAACTAACCCTAAACCTAAAAACCTTATATTCTAGTATAGAAACTAATTCTAAGACTATCTATGTAAAGAATGTCGGAAGAATGAAGCTTAAAACGTGATTGGACGGAGTTTTACCTTGGAGGTTACTATTCATGCGATTTTTCGATGACAATCCGGCGGTTTTCCGGCAAAACTAATCGCTGGGGTTTGTAGCTCTCCTTCCCACGAGTCCAACGTTACCTTGCTTGCTCAAATCGGATATCCGGATGATGAGATATCTTAGAGAGAAGTTGGAGAAAATTCTAGTGAGAGAGAGGAAGGTCCAACTATGGAGGAAATGAAGGAAAAAGGGAGAGGGGACCGCTAAAAATGCCTATCTGATGAATCTCACCAACGGCGAACTCATTCTCGCCACAGCGAGCATATTTTCGTCGCGGCGAGATCAAAACCAGAAAAACTCATACTCTCAGGAAAATGCTGCAGCATTCTCGCCGCGGCGAACACATTGTGCCATAATTGACAAAACGTCCAACATGCAAGTTGTCGCCCTTTCTCTTAGCTTTCCGTAACCACTTGAATCACCTAATTTGGAGTTCATATGAAGGAGTTATGCATAAAATAGTGAGCAAAGGTCCAGACCACACTATGCTACGGTTTTTGCCTCTTATCACTATAATATTCACGGCATTAGCAAACGTACCCAACATCAAAGTTGTAGATATATGTCTTATCTTTCAACAGCAATTGGAATCACTTAATTTAGATTTCATATGAGAGAGTTATACTTATATGAGTGAGAAAAGGTCAGAAGAAAAGGTCAGAAACGCTCTAAAATTTTACATTGTTCTCAACTTCCTTGTTTCAAATGATTTGTACTTAACCTTCAAAGGTTTGGGTTATTTCATAAAATAAGTTAATATAATCCTTTAACTATAACCTTAAATATAAAGCTTCAAAAATAATTGTATATGTGTATGCAAATATAGTAGAATATCTCTATATAGCCCAAGGGTATAATAATATAGTGGTAAAAATATTAAGAAATTTGATAAAGTGAGTAGTGAATGCAAATGTTTGCATATAGCAATCTTCAAAGTGATTACCTAAAAGAGGAGGAACGAAGGAAAGTTGACTAAGGTGAATCAGGAAGTCCTTGAGAGACCTATATACATATGGTGATGGAATTATGCAAGGTAAAGTATAAGCTTGGTCTAGATCAAGGTAAATGGATGAATTATGAATCTTTAAGAATGCTAAATAAGTTTTAAAATTTATCTATCAAAAGTATGAAATATGAAGTCTCAAAATAAAGATACTAGTTATATTATAACCCAAACATAAATAAGTAAAGAAAATAAATAAAAATACCCTAGATTATTCATAACTTAAAAATATGAAATAAATCATAACCTAATAAATAAGATTGTTATCTGTATGTTATAATTATGTTATTTATTCTAGAGGTCGCAAAACTCATTCTTTTCTTTATATGTTTTCAATTAGTTGTAGAGAAATACAACGAAAGCGTGAGAGGTTAAATTATCTCTAATGAGCCCAAATAGTTCTTGGACCTTAATCTTTTATTCTCTGATATGTTGTAGTATTCTACTGTATGCTCCATTACCACAAGTAGGATCTCAATTTCAATGTACAAGGAAAAAAATGTAGAATGTTTATATATAATAAGAAATGAAAAATTTAATTGATATTATTTTTATAAGTTAGATCTTTATTTATGTTTTAATTAAGTTTAAATTTTTACAAAACAAAATTCATACACTACATGTGGGCGATTAACGGGTTCTAAGTTTGATATGTGACATTTAGACTTATAGAGTGGAGAAAAATCCTTATTTCACGCCGATCACGGTCTCGGATAAGACCGGGATGTGAAACCACCTCTCTAAAAATGTGTTTATGATTGAAACCCTTGGTCATGTTTACAAACTCCGAAAAGCTCTCTAAGCAAGCTTCTTGAGCCTCGTACGACGGGCTTTGGGAGTTCCTACTTACCTCTAGCTTCACTAACTCTTGTGTAGACACTTCACTATCCATCTTACATCATGGTGACACACTACTTTACCTCCTTGTTTATGTTGATGATATCATCATCACTAGGAGTCATGCTACCTCTATTCAAAGATTCATTGGCCTCCTGGCTTCTCAGTTCTCTCCATCAAAGGTTTTGGTGCTCTATCCTACTTTCTTGACATTGAAGGCACTTACTTAACGCTGTGGCCTACTCCTATCTCAACAGATTGAAGGTAATATTTAACCATTTCACATGATTATTTTTACTTTCAGGTTCTCCATCAACATTGAATCCTGAATTTTGTCTTCGTGAATGAGTGGCAAAAATCATGACAGATCGAAAACATATAAGAATATTATTACTAGACTATAACTCATGTAAAATTGAATTGATAATTATCTTAATATTCTTAATCTAAATTATTTATTCTTTTCTAAATTCACTTGATTTTTTGAGAGAAAAATATAATATATTTATACAATTTTAAAGTTTATAATTATGCACAAATATGCATACCTACTTGTCTTATTAGATCGATTTTTAAATCATATATCAAAATCTACATGCACAAATATGCTAAGACAAAATTTTGTACAATGCATAATTTATATGAAATAATATATTGTATTCTGTTATAATTCTTAAATAAAAGTAGTGCAGTTTAGATATAGTACGCCAAAAGTAAAGAAAACAAGCAATTATAAAACAAATTATATGGATTATAAATTTATAATAGATGTGTATAGTCCACATCCATCTCTTCATGTATTTGTATTCTAATACTTCTATCACCCTTGTTCATTTGCCAACATGCACTTGTCAAAAATTAAATAAAAAAAATTATCAACCACAGTAAAAAGAATCTTTTTTCTTTTTCTGTGGTGAATCTTTCAATTAATTAATTTATCTTTTTATGGAATTACACTTGCATGCTTTACAAGCTCTTCTGTTTCTTGCAGGATCTGTTACTCCTTTGGTGTAAGACAAATGCATCTTCTGATGTTGAAGTTCACTGTGCTTGAATCTTGATGATAATGTGTGTTGAGTAAAATTTAGAGTAGAGAACTCTAAATTTACTAATGTTAAACCCAAACAAGTAAACAAATTACTTGTATTATACCCACAATAAAAGACACTACAACACTTTCAAAGACTACTCACAATTTGAAGAATAACTCAAACACTCAAAGGAAGGCTCACAACTCACACTTTGAAGACACCACACTCTCACTAAGAATACAAAGACTTGTGTTTTTGGATGATGCCTAATCCAAATGCAAGGGAGGCTATTTATAGTCCTCACCATGCAATCTACACCACACAAATATAAAATTAAAAAATAATCCTAACCACACATCATTACCACATTCTACACACTTCTCCTAAAAAATCTTCATTCTACACACTTCTCCTGAAAATATCTTCTTTCTATATTATTCTACACACTTCTCCAATAATATCTCTTTAAAATATTTTCTTCTACACTTGTTGAGAAGTTTTCATTGTCTTGGGCTTAAAGATGGATTGGGCTTTATAATGGGCTGGTGTTGATCTTCAACAATGTGATCGAAGTAATAGTGGTTTCTCCATATCAGTAAAGTCAGGCTATGCTTTACAGTTTAACGTAATTAATTATAATTAGTATTGCTATTTTTTTTGTAATTTATAGGATATGATTTCATCAACAATGATATCGTTTTCTATAAATAGCTAGCTTATAAATTACATGATGTTGAATACTGTTAGATCCTGCTAGAAGATCCATAACCTTGATTTTGATGATAACAACAAATTAACCCTATGACTTAGTCTGATTGAAAGTATATAAACATTTTTTTTCTTTAACCCAAACTTCGGAAGTAAGCTTGCCTATCTTAAGTTTGCATATTGGAGGTCAAATATGACTTGTACAAAAGTGCACTAGACACAAACACTCATACTGTGTGCTTTTATCACAAAAATTTAAGGGTATATATGCTTTGGTTTTTGGTTTGAAGATGGCTACCTAATTCCTTAGAGACTTCTCACATGCTTGATATGTTTTTAATCATTAGTTTGATGAGAAACAAGTTTATATGGACATTATATTGTTTGGATGAATGTTTCCAATGGTTTGAAAAAGATATGGAAAATTTGGAAGTATTTTCAAGGTCTTTGGCTTTGGAACAAAAATGTGAAGTATGTCAAAGCTCTCGAATCCTCCACCTAGGATTCAGTGAATTCCAGTAGTGAACAAAAACAAGATTCTTCCTACTCATTTCCAAAGAAATGTTCAATCTGTCTGCTCTTTATGACAAAGTTGTCAGGAAGCCTCTTTCACACCTGAACAACGTTCCTCAACGCCTAAGGAGCTAGCAACCACCCCAAGATCATAAATGGACTCTTGAGCCTTCAATATCTGGTTCTTGATGACTAAAACAATGAAGTATAGTAAAGAAACTCGCAGGCATTATGCTTGGGGAGAGGATGTAGGCTCAATTTCTGAGACCGAACCTCTATAATTTTTTTACCTCTTCTCACAACCTTAACTCCTTTATTTGTTTGCAGCATATATTCCTTGATTTTCTTATTTGATTGAAAAGGTTTTCTAAAGACTTTCTGAAGTGTTTGCAAAATGATTTTTAAAATTTTAAATTTTTTTAAGTTTTCCAAGATTTAAAGAATCAAATCACCAACTCTTGGTTCCTTTTCATATAACAAATACTTCGACAGCTTATAATATATTTCTTTTGATAGAAAAAGAAATTATATTAAGAAAGAAAGAAAAAATTACAAGAGGAAAATGAAGTATACTCCTAAGAAGAAAGCACTGCAAAAGGAACAAGAACATAAAATAAAATATAGAAACCCAAACATGCAGCAAAGCATCCCAATCCCTCTGCATATCTAAAAAAGAGATTCCCTTAAAACAAAACCATGAGCCAAACATCAAAGAGAGGCCGGAAAGTATCTCAAGAAAAAGAGACACCCTTCAAGATATGAGCATTCTTTTCCAGCCAAATATTCCTAACTACATAAAAAACTGCTAAATTCCACAAATTTTAACCCTCCTTTTCTGAACAAAACCTTTAACCTAATAAGGAGAAACTTCTTTAAATCTCGTAGGAAAAACCCAATTTTCACCAAATATCTCAAATAACTCATCCCACGATAGACAGCCATTGTGCAGTGTAAAAATAAATGAGCACCATTTTCTGCACTAGACATGCACATAACATAAATATTAGGAGACAAGGCTGTATTAGGCCTGTCAATCTGTTACAAATAATTTTGTGTTGGTTCTATTATTGGTACTTCAGACCATCCAAAATTCATGATAATCTAAATGTAACCTGTGCTATATATGCTTGAATTAACGGCTTATTAGATATGCATAGTGAAGAAAAATATTTCTAGTACTTCTGTAGAATTAAAAAGTTAAGTACCACAGTCATAAATTAATATTTTGATAAGTAAGCTTCTTCTTTTCGTTTTTTCTAATCCAACTTACCGATAATTCAAAAATAAGTTATATGAAAAAATATAAATAGCAGCAGTACCTACTTTTCAGTATAGAGTACCAAAAAGATCCTAGAGTAGTGGAGGATATGAAGAAAAATTATTTGGATGCTACAAGCGGATTTTTTTTCCTTGCACTGGCAAACTAAAAGTAACAAAGTAGTTCTGCAATAGCGAAACCTTAGAACCTTGTAAACAATCTGATTATAGCATGATATATGGATAGAAGGCAGTCTGTAGCTACAGCTTTAGTTACCGGTACTACTCAGTCAGATTTACTTGCTCGTTCAATCCCCAAATCCCATCTTCATAGCAGCTTACTCAGCTACCTACAAAGTCAGCTGCCCTTGTCTGCATTAACTAACATTATTATGATTTTTATCCAGCAAGAAAAAATATATTGGAATTTGATAGTACTATTAATTACCCAAGCAAAAAATAAAGAGAGATTGTTTAATTTCTTCACCAAAAATGACCTAGGAAGGAGACAAGGAAGGATGGCACGAGAAAGAGTGTCTTCTTCTCAAAGGATATAACAAACTATTTAATTTGTAAGGCTGAGGCAATACAGAAATATAAATACCAAAGCTTTAAAGGAGCGAGAAGATTTAAGTAGGAGACAGCAAGAATACGAGAGGAAAGCACAAAATGATAAAGATAACACTGATCAAGATAGGAGATATTTGGAAATCCATGCAATATGTAAGGAAAATCATAGAACCACGCGAATGACTTTGAACATCATGTGTCTGATTCTAAAGGTCTAAACAAGTCTTAGAAAAAGAATTATTGTTTCCAATAAAGATAAAAATACAATTTTGTGACCAATTTTAGAGAAACTCGAAATTAGACCAAACAAACTCTTAATTCGTCTATTAAAGAGCTCACAAGACTAACCCATTTATAAATTTGGAAAAGCCCAAATTTGGTTTATAATTTTGACCCATTTAAAAAACAACTTAAATATACTTTTAATTTTTCTATTTTAGGCAATACATTAATTTGTTTCGTTTTTTATTTCATTCATCAATTTAATTTTTAACGTACCACAAAATATAATAAGATTATCCCTCCATAAATAGCCCGCTAACTTTTACTGAATTGACCAGCGCCTCCTCTATACATAGCAGGCCCAATCAACTGTCAGAAACATAATAAAAATTACCCATTCTCTCTTTCCTTCGTCTTTGACTATCTCTATCGTGTTCCCCTGAAAAAAAAAAATCCATGAGGGAACAACGAACATGGAGCACAATACGCCTTTGATTGGTTTTTTATCCCCTAAAATGGGTTGGAATTTTTCTAACATAACAATGATATGTGGGTTAACTGCTAACTTTAATTTTCATCAAGTAGACCCACAATATTCATGGATTATCCCAATATTTGTGCTTAAAATATATCCATCATTTGTATAATCCACAACAAATTGATTCTCTTCTTCGATGGCTCCTTTCCTGCCATGTACGTTCCATTTAGAACACAAAAATGTCAGATTCATACCCTACAATGAACGTAAAAGATAGCAATATTGCTATTTTCTAGGTCCAAAGTCATCCTTCAAGTCTCCCTACAATTTTGTTGGCACGCACACATAGATACCCAAGACATAATCTGTTTGTTTATGCAAAAGTCATATTTATCAGAAATTGTTTCTGAATTTACTGTTTGGCATTAATGTTGTTCTAAAATATGTGTTGATGTTTATGCTACTTTAGTATCACCAACAACTTATTAAAGGAAGGTGTAGAGTTAGTTTAGTAGTTAAGACATGATGATGTCTTTCCTTATCAATATAACATCAATTCTTCTGTAGAGTACTCTGAAATTAAAATTGTAAATGCCTTGGATCAATTTAGGACAGGGAGCCCTTAAGATCATCCAGAATGGAAACTTAATCCTTATTCCAAAAGTTCTATAGAAATATAATAATCTTACCACCAAAAAAAAAATCTTACAATGAGTGTAAAAGATAGCAACACTGTTTTTTTTAAATCTATAGACCTTGTCTTTATTACTTGAAAAAAAACATCCAAAGTCATCCTTCAAGTCTAGGGGCAATTTTAGCATATACTCAGGGAGACCCAAGTCATACTCTCTTTGTTAATGCAACTGTCATATTTGTCATAAATTGTTTCTGTATTTACCATTTGGCAACAATATTGTTCCAAAAAAATGTGTTGGATATTTATGCTAATTTACTATCACCAGCACTTTATTATAGGAAGGTGTCGAGTTTCTTCACTAGTTAAGAGGGAATAATATCCTTCCTCATCATTATAACATCGACTCTTTTGAAGAATACTCTAAGATCAAAATTTTAAACATTCAGAGGAGAGAGCCCTTAAGATCATCCAAAATGGAAACCTAATCCTATCCCCAAAAGTTTTATAGAAATATAATAACCTTATCTCAAAAATAAATCTCACATGTAGGCATTATCTAACACAGCTAAATTCCACAGCGTGGACTGAATAATTGGAAAATTTCCTCATTTAACTTAAAAATTTTGTCGCATTGATCTCTCAATTCCTCGAGAAAGTCCAAAGTTATTGAAGTGATATTTTCTACGGACAGCTTCTTGTTTTTGCTCTTTATTGTAAAATTCTACAAGTCATCCTTCAACTTAAAAGATTCTTGATCCCTCAAGAAAATTTTGTCTTAATTTATTACTTGGAAAAAGTCCAAAGTTATCATTTAATTCATGGTAGATATACAATAAATGGGATGGAAAATGACAACTTGGAAAGTCCAAAGTTATCATTTAAGTCAAGGTAGATATACAATAAATGAGATGGAAAATGACAACTTGGAAAAGTCCAAAGTTATCATTTAAGTCAAGGTAGATATACAATAAATAGGATGGACAAAGTCATCTTTTAAGCCAAGATAGATATACAATAAATGGGATGGAAAATGACAATCTTATGCCTTTGATTGGTTTTTTAATCCCTAAAATGGGATGGAAATTTTTGAACAAAAAATGATAACCAGGCAATAAAAATGATATTTGTTATAAATTGTTTATATATTTAAATCTCTTTGTTTATACAGAAATAATATTTGTTATAAATTATTTATATATTTAAAATTAAAGATAGCCTTACTTTTAGTCATTATAAAACAGTATAAATTAATGACAGCATTAAAATTCTACATGTCTTTCTTCAACTAAAGGCTCATGTACAATAAGAAATATGAATTCCACAATAGATTCTTAATCCCTCACATCTCTAAAGAAAATTGTCTTAATTTATCACTTGGAAAAGTCCAAAGTTATCATTTAAGTCAAGATAGATATACAATAAATGGGATGCAAAAAGGTCATCTTTTAAGTCAAGGTAGATATACAATAAATGGGATGGAAAAAAGTCATCTTGTAAGTGTTGTGTTTGTTTTATAAATAACCGCAAGCGCACAGCGTAGCTGTCGCTAGTCCGGCAAGTACGGGTCGTATTCCACAGAGAACAATGGTCAATTACTAGAATTATACGAAACAAGCTATCTAAATCAATGCAACGCGATGAGAAAGTGTGTCACAATTAAGTAAATAGGTAATTCAATTAACAAAAGCCTAGGGTTAGGGTTCACCACACTTATGATATTCAACAATCAATATGTACATCTAATTGCAATTATCTAAGTAATTGAGGATGATTTAGACTTAATTAACTAATAACCTCTTTCAAGCATTACTAATCGTACCTAAGTTAATCCAATTGCCTACTTTCGTGGTTCTTAGTTCAACCTAGGTCTATTAAGTTCTAAGCCAACCATGGAATGCAATTAATCGGTTTTCTTGTGCCCACTAATTGATTCATTCTTAGAGAACCTTAAACTACTTTCGTGATTAAGATTTCTCTAATTAACTATTAGGTTTCAGTATTAACCTTCACCTTTTAGTTCATCAGTTAATATCCTAAGACGTGATAAATATTGGCCAGACATTCATAAACTCATATAATCAATGCATAATAATCAATCCTAATTAATCATGGATAATACAATTAGGGTTCTAACAATTCAATTAGCACAGTGTATCATCACATCATAAGTGGGTTTACCAAAATCCTAGATCAAATCTACTCAAGCATAATAGAAACAGAAACCAAAATCATATTTATTAAGTAAATCATAATAGTTCAATATAAACCAAGATAGAAGAGTAGAAGTAGATATGGAAATAAAGTAGAAAGATAAAACCTGGTTTGCAGAATGTAAAGATAAAATACAATGTTTGAATTGCTGTAAATTCTACTCTAAGAACAAGAATTAATCACTAATCCTACTCTAAACCTAATCTAATAGTATTTTCTAAGTCTAAAATTGAGTAAAAGCAAGATTGAATGTGTCTGGATCCTCTTGGCTATGCTTGCCCATGTATTTATATACCTTTGGCCGCTCAAAACCCTAAAAATTACATAGTGTACGGACACGAAGCACGGCTGTGCTTCATGCTGAAAATTTGGGAGAAAATACATTCTTTGCACAGAGCACGGCCTTGCCGTGTTTGAGGCTACCAGGCTCTTTTCTTGCCAATTTCTTCAGGGTTGCCTTCTTGCTTCCTCTTCAGTATATTCCAAGTCCATATGGCTCTTCACATAAGTGTTTTCTCTTACTTCTTGACCTTTTTTGCTCACTTAAAAACATAAAACAAACCAAAGTAGTATCCAAAGCAAAGCATAACCAAAAGAAGAAAAATAATCACAAATTTACTATTAATTAGGAAATAAAATATAACCATTAAACACTTAATTTTCTCCTTTATCAATAAGTCAAGGTATATATATACAATAAATGGGATGCAAAAGAGTCATCTTTTAAGTCTAGGTAGATATACGATAAATGGAATGGAAAATGAAAATCTTATGCCTTTGATTGGTTTTTTAATCCCCAAAATGGGATGGAAAATTTTGAACAGAAAATGATAACCATGCAATAAAAGTGATATTTGTTATATATTTTTTATATTTTTAAATCCCTTTGTTAATACAGAAATAATAGTTGTTATAAATTATTTGTATATTTAAAATTAAAGACAGCCTTACGTTTAGCCATTATTAGACAGTATAAATTAATGACAGCTTTAAAATGCTACATGTCATCCTTCAACTATAGGCCCAAGCACAATGAACAATATAAATTCCACAATAGATTCTTGATCCCCCACATCTGAAATGAAAATTGTCTTAATTTATTACCTGGAAAAGTCCAAAGTTATCGTTTAAGTCAAGGTGGATATACAATAAATAGGATGCAAAAAAGCATCTTTTAAGTCAAGGTAGATATACAATAAATGGGACGGAAAATGACAATCTTACGTCTTCGATTGGTCTTTTAATCCCCAAAAGGGGATGGAAAAATTTGAACAGAAAATGATAAGCGTGCAATAAAAATGTTATTTGTTATAAGTTGTTTATATATTTAAATCTCTTTGTTTATACAGAAATAATATTTGTTATAAATTATTTCTATATTTAAAATTAAAGACAGCCTTACTTTTAGTAATTATAAGACCGTATAAATTAATGACAGCTTTGAAATTCTACATGTCATCCTTCAACTATAGTCCCATGCACATTGAGCAATATAAATTCCACAATAGAATCTTGATCCCTCACATCTCAAAAGAAAATTTTGTCTTAATTTATTACTTGGACAAGTCCAAAGTTATCATCTAAGTCAAGGTAGATATACAATAAAAGGGATGGAAAAAAGTCGTCTTTTAAGTCAAGGTAGATATACAATAAATGGGATAGAAAATGACAATCTTACATCTTTGATTGGTTTTTTAATCCCTAAAACAGGATGGAAAATTTCAACAAAAAAATGATAAGCGTGCAATAAAAACGATATTTGTTATAAATTGTTTATATATTTAAATCTCTTTGTTCATACAGAAATAATATTTGTTATAAATTATTTCTATATTTAAAATTAATGAAGGCTTTACTTTTATTCATTATAAGACTTTTTTATGCCGTAACCACTATTAAGTTATGATTTTTTCAATTTTGTGTCGTGACACTCAAATTGTCATAAAAGTCGTATATTTATTTTTTATTTTTAAAATGAAAGCTATTTGTTATGACTAAGCTTCAAAACTAGTGCAACTTTTATTAATATTATATTATATTTATTTTTTTATTATTTATTACTATTAATAATTTTATTGTTTGTTGTTTTTTACCTTGAGTCTCACTTAAATCTTTTCTTTATTATATTTTTCACGTTAATTAATTTTTTTCAGTAACTATGAATTGCATTTAAATTATTTAATTTATTAATATTTAGACTTCCTTTACACAAATTATTTATTTAGCCTTGTTTTAATTATTTGTTGATATAATTTTCGTATTTTTATATAAACATGTATCTATGTATTTATATCAAATTGATCTGTTGATCCCTTATCTTAAATTTTATTTTGATCTCTTAATTGAATTTTTTTAAAAAAATCACTTAATTTTAAAAATATTATCACTTTGGCCCTTTTCATCAACATGTTAATCCCGGGTCGTTAACGCTGATGTGGCACACCCAAGTGGCAAACAGAGGCACCCTGGGCTGTTAAGTCAGCCTGCACGTGTGATTTGACTCTTTTAAAAAAAATGTACCTTAACGTTGCCCATCTTCTTAAATTTGGGTTCATAATGCTTTGCAAACCCAAACCCCAATTTCGTTCACAAATTCTTGTTGCTGTGTAACCCAACTGCAAAATTATCTTAGGATTCTTGTTATTTGCTCAAATTGCCACAGTATGAACTCCGAAACTTAAAGGCGAGCACTGGAAGGAGAGGGGAACGTCTGTGCTACTGCCCGGAGGCTGCCATTGTCCTCACATCCGACGCCAATGAAAAATCTTTTGCATTTAAATATTTTATATCAAAAAAATAATTTCCTTTTACTTAGAAAAAAGAAAAATCTTTGAATTCTGAGATATATATGAGTTTCTTGAAGAATCAAAAATTCAAATTGAAAACTTTGAATTCTGTTACCTTTTTCTTAGAAAAAAGAAAAATATTTCATTGTGACCATCACAATTATTATAAAAAAAAATTGTGAAATGTTGTGACGACTTAATTTGAAAAAATGTAAAATATTATGTTGTGACAGCTTTACCATTGCAAAAACGACGTCACAGCATTTATTTTTAGAATACTCTCATGGACACCCAAGTCATATAAATATGATTGTTTATACAAAAATGATATTTGGTATAAAAAAATTTATATTTATTATTTGGCATCAATTTTTGTAAAAAAAAATGTGTTGGATATTTATATTTTGGTATAAATCATCAATACCTTATTAAAGGAAAGATCAGAGTTAACTTGATATGTAAGAGAGTATAACATCTTTCCTAATTACCATAGGTTCAATTACTTAATTAATTATGTGTCAATTTCTTTAACAAAAAACACTGACATAGTGCTATATGTCATTTGAGATTCTGAATTGTTTGTCTAAATCGCTAATTGAGACACTTCTAGCCTGCTCAGTCCCAAAATGACACCATTAATTAGGAGAAAGGGGGATTTGAGAGGAAAGAAAAAATGGCATTGCTTTGGAATTGAGTAGGTTGGAGATGTCTCAGTCAGCAGTTTGGATGAATAACTCAACATTTAACATGGCAGCTGGTGCCACATTAGCATTTTTGGCTAAAGAAATTGATGGAGCTAGAAATAGGGTTTAAATGGGACCTTTTTGAAATTTTAAGGTTTTTAAACAAACAAAAAATTGAGAGACCAGATTAAAGTTTGCTGCAAATTTAAGAGTTTAAAATAAGACTTTATCTTTAATTTTATCAATATCTTTCTCTCTTGAACTTTACCATGTGAAATACTTTAGAGAATCTAAATCCCTAATACCACTAAATTCCCCAATACTAAATACCTAGAAACTTTTGCTCATTTATCTTCAAATTGTTTTGCTTTGATACCTGAATTCTTTCAAAAAAAGTCCAGTCAATATCTTGGACCACTAACTCAACATTTCACATGATACATCTCGTCACATCAACATTTTTTTATTAAAGAAATTGACAGAGTTAGATGTAAAGCCTAAAAAAGAAAATTTTGAAATGTTAAGAAAATTTTTAAAGACTAGATTGAATCTACTTACAAACTTAAAGAACTAAAATAAAATTTTACTCTTAATTTTATTAATCTATATCTTTCTTTTTCAAACTTTACCATGTAAAATACTTTAAAGGATCTAAGTCCCTAATACCACTGAATTTCCTAACACGTGCGATGCATACCTAGAAACTTTGCTAACTTATCTTTAAATTTTGTCGCTCTGATCTCTGAGTTTCTGCAAAAAAAAGTACAAAGTTATTGAAATGATATTTTATGTCAACAGATTTTAATTTCTCTATTGTAAAATTCTACGAGTTATCCTTCGAGCGTTGGCCCACAATGAGCAATAGAAATTCTACAATCGATGTTTGATCCATCACATCTCAAGAAACGAGAAAAGAACGTCTAAGTAAAATTATATTTTTATTAAAAAAAAATTCTTGATCTGATTTTTCCACTTAATTACCATTTTTTTCAAATTGATTAATTATTGCAATTGATCTTCTGATGTGTTTGTCTATAAAAATGACATATTATGCGCAAAGACTTTTTGTTTTCTTTACTATAAAATTCTACTAGTCATCCTTCAAGCATAGGCCCACAAGGCAATTATAAATTCTACAATAGATTCTCGATCCCTCACATCTCAAGACAAAAAAAAAAAAATTATCATGAGAAAAGTTGTGAATCGTATAGTTCTCTCTGCTTGTTTTGCTTTTAAAGTGATTGTCTCAAATATATTCCATCCGAGGAAAGATAGGATGAGAGGGTTTTTTGCCAAGTTTTTCTGTGCAGTATTGTTGTTTTTGTTTCATATAAGATCCAACGGGGCCACTAAGGATTTCGAAGTGAAGTGCCTTGAGAGGGAGAAGAAAGCACTGCTCATGTTCAAACAAGGCATCCAATATGACAACGGCCGCATGCTGTCTACTTGGAGAGACGATGAACATGGAGATTGTTGCAATTGGAGAGGAGTTCGTTGTAGCAACAAAACAGGTCATGTTCAAGCCCTTCATCTTCGCGGTTCATATGATCCAGAATATTATTTGATAGGTATAATCAATATTTCTTTATTGATTGAGTTGCATGATATGAAACATTTGGACCTCAGTTACAATAGTTTCTATGGAAGTGACATCCCTGAAATTATAGGCTCCTTCAGCAACTTGAGATATCTCAATCTCTCTTATTCTCTCTTTGGGGGGAATATTCCTTTTCAGCTGGGAAAGCTTTCAAATCTGCGGTATCTTGATTTGTATTGGAATTATTTATATGGATCTATTCCTCGTCAGCTTGGAAATCTATCAAAGTTGCAGCATCTTGGTCTTGGAGAAAATAATCTTGTTGGATTGATCCCTTACTCGCTTAGGAATCTTTCCTTGTTGCATTATCTTGACCTTGGTTATAATTCCAATCTCAAAATGTACAACCGAAAAATTTTTGATGCTGAGTGGCTATCTAATCTCTCGTCATTAACAATTCTTGACTTGTCTAGAGTGAGTGATCTTGGCTATTCTCATCATTGGCTACAAGTGATTGGTAAGTTCCTTCCAAAACTAATGGGATTGTGGCTCATTGAATGTGGTCTTTCTTTGTCTCATTTTCCTTCAAGCTTTTCCACTTCACTTGTCACCCTTTATCTCTCTTCTAATAACTTGACTTTTACAATATTCCAGTGGCCATCCAATTTAATTAACTCCAACCTTCAAGAGTTGTATCTTAGCAGCTGTAGTCTTCCAACAAATAATCCTACATTTCCATCTGATTATTTTAATTTTTCATCCCTTGTCATCCTTGATCTCTCTAATAATAACCTGATGTTAGCCAAGGCACTCAACTTTAACCCTAACCTTCAAAGTCTTAATTTAACAAATTGTAACCTTTCATCAAATAGTCTTATATTTACATCTTCTAATTTCAATTTTTCTTCTCTTGTCATTCTTGATCTCTCTTACAATCAGCTAACATCAGTAACTATATTCCATTGGGTTTCAAACTTCACCTTCAATCTTTATGAGCTTTACCTCTCTGGTAACTTGCTAGAAGGTCCCATTCCAGATGGTTTTGGCAACACAATGAAGTATCTTCAAATTCTTGATCTCTCCTATAACAAGTTGCAAGGAAGAATTCCATCATCATTGGGGAATATATCGACATTGCAGAGATTATCCCTTTCCTATAACAACTTGAGTGGGGAGCTATCAAGTTTCAATCTTAACTCTTCATGTTGCAATAGACAAGCATTACAACATTTGGAATTATCTAACAATCGAATCTCAGGCATGTTACCTGACCTTGCTCTTTTCTCATCTTTGGAAGAATTATTGGTTTCCAATAACCAATTAGTTGGAGAAATACCTGAAAGCCTCGGATTGCTACATGAGTTGAAGCACTTGACCTTAGATGGAAATTCTTTGAAAGGTGTGATCACTGAATTCCATTTCACTAATCTCTCCAATTTGAGAAAATTATCCTTAGGTGACAACTCATTGACTCTAAGAGTTAGCACCACTTGGGTTCCTCCTTTCCAATTAGAATATTTGGGATTAGCATCTTGCATGTTGGGTCCTAGTTTTCCAAATTGGATTCAGACTCAGAGCCGTTTAAAAATTCTCGATGTTTCTAACAATGGAATTTCAGATTTGGTACCAGAGTGGGTTTGGTCCATGTTAGAAAATTTGGACATCATGAATATCTCACACAATCATTTTGTTGGTATAATTCCAAACTTACCACTCAATCTTCATTACACGCCACAAGTATTTATGACCTCAAATAACTTTGAAGGTGCAATTCCATCATTTTTGTTACAAGCATCGGCACTTCATCTTTCCAAAAATAAATTCTCAAATTTGATTCCATTTCTATGTGCAAAATTCGAAGAAGGAAACTTGGGCATCTTGGACCTATCAAACAATTTATTAATTGGACAACTTCCTGATTGTTGGAGCCATATGAGCTCGTTAATGTATGTTGATTTGAGTAATAATAATTTGTCAGGAGAGATACCACCCTCCATAGGAAGCCTTGTGAATATGGAGTCTTTGAGTTTACGAAACAATAGTTTGACGGGAGAACTCCCTTCCTCTTTGATGAACTGCACCATGTTATTACTGTTAGATCTGTCAGAGAATAACTTGATTGGACCAGTACCTTTATGGATTGGGGGATATCTTGGACAATTGATAATTTTAAGCTTACGGATGAATCGGTTTTCTGGTAGTATACCATTGCAAATTTGCCATCTAGCTCAGGTCCAACTCCTAGATCTCTCTCAGAATAACTTATCCAAAGGCATACCATCATGTCTGAAGAATTTAACTGTTATGGCTCAAACAAGTTTCATCCCAACTGAAATGAGTTACCATCCATACGAATACTATGTGACAACTGGTGCATATGATGTTGCAGATAATTCTTTTAATTTCTACATAACATTGATGTGGAAAGGTGTAGATAACATGTTCAAGAGTCCGGAATCACTTCTCAGAAGCATTGATCTCTCAAGCAATGCTTTAACAGGAGAGATACCTACAGAATTTGCGTCTTTATATGGATTGGTTTCTTTGAATTTATCAAGAAATAATTTGAGCGGAAAAATCCCTGCTGAGATTGGAAATTTAGCATCACTGGAATTTCTAGATTTGTCAAGAAATCACTTATCAGGCACAATTCCTTCAAGTCTAGCTCATATTGACCGTCTCACCACATTAGACTTGTCAAACAACAATCTCGTGGGAAAAATCCCTACTGGAACACAGCTACAAAGTTTTAATGCCTCTTCCTATGAAGGAAATCTAGATCTTTGTGGAAAGCCACTTGAAAAAAAGTGCCCAGAGGATGAAACGCCTTCACCTCAAGTATTTGATGAAGATGACGATGACTCCTTTTTCTCTCAAGAATTTTACATAAGCCTGGGACTGGGATTTGCTGTTGGATTCTGGGGATTCTTGGGCCCAATATTATTCAACCATTCTTGGAGACATACCTACTACAGGTTGGTGAACAAAGTCTCAGATATTATCTATGCCAAGGTTGCAACTTATGTGGCTTGGCGCTGGAGGACCAGAGACTAGAAGGTAATAATTTACTCTTTCTCATGATTACTTTTACTTAAAGTTCTCCATCATTGAATCCTGAATTTGTCTTTGTAAACGAGTGGAAAAAAATCATGACAGGTCGAAAACATATAAAAATATTATTAATAGACAATAACTCATAAAAAAACTGAATTGATAATTATCTCAATATTTTTAAGCTAAATACTGTATCCTTTTGTAAATTCACTCGTTTTCTTCAGAGATAAATGTTGTATATTTATACAATTTTAATGTTTATACCCATGCACAATTATGCATCTCTGCTCGTCTTATTAATTCAGTTGTTAAATCATATACCAAATTATATAATGCATAATCTATATGAAATTATATGTTGTATTCTGTTATAATTCTTAAATAAAAGTAGTGTAGTTTATATATGTATAGTCTACATCCATCTCTTCATGTATTTGTATTCTAATACTTCTATCACGGTTGTTCTTTGGCCAACAATAAGTATATCAAACATGGTACAAAGAATATTTTTTTTTCTTTTTGTGTGGCGAGTCTTTCAATTAATTAATTTATATTTTTATGGAGTTACGTTTGCATGCTTTACAAGCTCTTCTGTTTCTTTCAGGATCTGTTACTACTTTGGTGCATGACACATGCATGATGTATCTTGTGCTGTTAAACTATTATGTGCCTGAATCTCGACAATAATGTGATCCAAGTAATAGTGGGCTGTCCGGAGCAATAAATTCAGGCTATGCTTTATAGTGTAATATACTTAATTATAATTAGTATTGCTATTTAGTCTTTTGTAATTTATAGGATATGATTTTATCAACAATGATATCGTTTTCTATAAATAGCTAGCTTATAAATTACATGATATTTAGTACTGTTAGATCCAGCTAGAAGATCCATAGCCTCTATAAATTTATTTGCCTCTTCTCTCTACCTTAACTCCTTTATTTATTTATTTATTTATTTATTTATTTTTGCAACATATATTCCTTGATTTTCTTAGTTGATTGAAAAAGTTTTCTAATGACTTTTTGAAGTGTTTTCAAACTGATTGTTAAATATTTCGAGTTTTTTTAAAGTTTTCAAAGATTTAAAGAACCAAATCACCAACTCTTGGCTCCTTTTCATATAACAAATACTTTGACAGTTTACAATATATTTCTTTTGATAGAAAAATAAAATATTTTAAGAAGGAAAGAATAAACTACAAAAGGAAAATGAAAGTACTGCAAAGGAACAAGAAGAGAAAATAAAAAATAGAAACACAAACATGCAGCAATGCTGCCCAATCCCTCTGCATATCCAAAAAAAAAATCCCTTAAGACAAAAATATGAGCCAAACACCAAAGACGGGCTAAAAAGCTATTCTATCCCATAAAAAGAGACATCTCTGAAGATACAAACATTTCCTTCGAACCGAATATTCAAAATCACATCAAAAACTGCGCAGTTCTACAAATTTTTACCCTCCTTTTTCTGAGTTAAACCTTTAAACTGTATAAGGAGAAACTTCTCTAAATCTCTTGTGCAAACACAATTCTAACCAAATATTTCAAACAATTCATCCCTCAAACAGACAGCCATTACAAGGTGTAAAAATAAATAAAAACCATTTTCTGCACTAGACATGCAAATATCATAAATAATAGGAGACAAAGCTATATTAGGCATACCAATCAGTAAAAAATTGTAATAACCGTAAATGTAATAGCCGTAAATTTAATTAAATTCAAATTAAAGAAAATTGGAATTAAAGAGGATTTCAAAAATGGAGTTAGAAACAGGTGAAAATAAGTTATTATTTACATGGATTAAAGAATTATAAAATGTAAATAAGAAAAATTTGCAAGGACCTCCCTCTAAAAGTGAAATTTTGCAGAAAGATCCACCGGGATATTTTAAGGGCTTCAACTACTCCGGAAGTTGGTCATTTGCAGATTTTTTTCATCTCTCTTCAGAAAATTCTCCTCAAAAACCCTTTAACTTCTCTCTAAGATTTCTCCGCCTACGGATCCCGGATTTCAACACCACCACCACTAACGGACTCAGGACGAAGAGTTTTTCAAATCCATCAGAATGGTTTCTAGAGAATTGGCCGGAAATGGGCTGGAAAATTGAAGGGAAAATCGGCCAAAAATGTAGCCCCTGAAACTCCTATTTTTAGTTCTCAAACACAAAAACTAACACTGTAGATCGATCCAGAAGGCACCAAAACCTTTGGATCTCAAATTTCAGGCCGATCCACCACCGTACGCGCCCCCATGTACCGAATATCTCTCGGCGAGTGAAGCCCACGCACAGCTCCTTGGGCGGCGCGTGTAGCGCGTGGCAGCCGGACCTCCTTGCATTGACCTGCGTTGACCGAACTCCCGGAAGCCAAATTTTGCAAATCCGGAGTCGTTTTTAAGGTTTTCGGACTCGATTTTGGAGTTTATTTTGCTGAATTCGGATCAGAAACTAGGATTTTAAGGGTGTTCAACTTTGTGCTTCAAATTGGTGAGTAGATGATTCTTTCTATGATTTACCTTATACTCTTCTTGATCTTTTAGTATGTATAAGATTATGATTATGAGATATTTATACTTATATATGTTTCTGAAATACATTAAAGTTATCTGAATTGCTTACATTTTGAAATACAGTTCAAGAAGAGTATAGTTTTGAACATGGATTTATGAACTCATGGTGTATATGATTTCACGTGTATTTCTCATTAAATGATAAAGTGAATATTTATGCATGTGAAATTATTTATAAAGCTATATGATTTCCTCGAAAGAGGGCATGTACATGTGAAAAATCCTAAATGAGAAAATTTATGATAAAAGATTTTGTACTGAGACTGAAAGCTCTGTTTTGAATGATATGTAAAGTTATAAGTTGCTGAATATGATTGAATGGCAAGCATAAAGCTCATGGCGAGTTGTTTGATAATTATGCATTGCATTTGATGGATGTGCACTTTTATACATATATATACATACATATATACATATATATACATACATATATATATATATATATATATATATATATATATATATATGTATTGAAGAATATTGACGGGTTATATGGCTTGAGACGGTATTGTGAAGGTGATATTAGCGGTAATGTGAAGAGGCAGTAGGGTGATAAACTCACATTCCATGTTTATCTATTGAGTATATTGAAAGTTGTGACATACTTGAGCATTATATAAAAGAATTGATTTTTTATGCATATCAAATTTGATTTAAGATCAATTTGTATCATATGTGGTTACAGATATTTGAATGTGATTTGAACTGAAAATATTTTGAAAATGCGGGTCCCATAAGGATGTACTTCTGAACGATAGATTTTGATATGATAAATTTTAATATATGAGTACATCCTTATGTTGATCTGAGAGGTCATAGGAGGTATTATCTGCTCACTGAGTTGTAAAAGTCACTACACGTGGTTGATATATTTTTCAGATAAAGACCCAGAATTTGGTCCTGCGGCTACTTGACCGACTAGGTGTCGTACTTCGGTGGTGAGCCTAAATTGTTTCTAGGCTCTCAGTGTTTTATATTGTAATATATTTGTACTCTAGATTTACTCTGAACATCACAGGCAGGATCTTTGTTTCCGCTATAAAACTGATAAGTGTAGACCTGACATGTATAATTAGCTATACTGAAAACGTGTAAATGTATGATATTATTCTGTTATGACATATTATGTGGTCGATTGTAATTGAATAAATATGAAGTTTTCTTATAGATGTGTTATTCACGTTCCATTAAATTGGGGCGTGACAAAAATCATTGGTGTTAGTTCTATTATTGGTATTTCAGACCATCCAAAATTCATGAAAATCTAAATGTAATATGTGCTATGTATACTTGAACCAACGACTATTAGATATGCATAGTGGGGGAAAATATTTCTAGTACTTCTGTAGTATTAAAAGTCAAGTACTACTGTCATAAATTAATATTTTGATAAATAAGCTTCTATTTTTTTTTCTAACCCAACTTACCCAAAATTCAAAAATAAGTTATATGACAAAATATAAATAGCAGTAGTACCTACTTTCATAATAGAGTACCAAAAAGATCCTAGTGGAGTGGAGGATATGAAGAAAAAATATTTGCATGCTACAAGCGGATTTTTTTTCCCTTTACAGGCAAGCTAAAAGTAACAAAGTATTTCTGGAATAGAGAAACCTTAAAACCTTGTAAACAATGGATAGAAGGCAGTCAGAAGACACAGCCTTAGTACTGGTATTACTCAGTCAGATTTACTTGCTCGTTTGTTCAATCATCAAGTCCCATCTCTATAGCAGCTTACTCAACTACCTATAAAGTCAGCTTTCCTTGTCTGCGTTAACTAACATTATTATGACTTTTATCAGCCAAAAAAAAACATAATATTGGAATTTGATAGTACCCAAGCAAAAATAAAGAGAGATTGACTTATTTACTCACCAAAAACGTGTATGGAGAAGACAAGAAAGGATGGCACGAAAAAGAGTGTCTTCTTCTCAAAGGATATAACAAAAATACAAAATATTTAATTTGTAAGGCTGTTTGTAATATAGAAATATAATTATTATAGGTTTAAAGGAGCAAGATGATTTAAGGAGACAGCAAGATTATGAGAGGAAAGCACAAAATGATAAAGATAACACTGATCAAGATGTGAGATATTTGGACATCCATGCAATATGTAAGGAAAATCATAGATCCTCACGAATGACTTTGAACATCATGTGTCTGATTCAAAAGGTCTAACCGAGTCTTAGAAAAAGAATTATTGTTTCCAGTAAAGATAAAGTTAGAATTTTGTGGCCAATCATAAACTATACTAAACATAATATCATGCTTGTGAAATATCATGAAAGCCATGGTAACCTTGGTCCTTAGTGTAGCACGAAAGCCAATTTTTTATTAAAAAATGGGGCACATGATTGAAGCATCTAACAAGAAATGAAAAGTGTTATGTCAATTGTACAGACATCAAACAGATACAAATAATTTCCCAAGAAAAATTAAGCTAAAGATAACCAAAAATAATTAAAGTACCATAAATGCCATCTACTGGGCTAGGAGAAACGGACATTTCATTTAACTCCTTTCGCCTAAGATATTGATGCAGTATGGTAAGCCTAGCTATTTCAAAGGCAAAGTAAGCCAATTCTGAAAAACAAGCACTATGAAGAACTCGAGGACCCATTCCACTGGTCAACCCAATCCACCCTTCTTCCTTCAAAATTTGCTTCACAGTAGCTGAAACCCCACTGTATATGTCGCATCCTAGTATTATCCGAGCACGTGACCAGCACGAAATGGGGATTTCTCCCCACTCCATAAGCCTAATTGTCACATTCTAAACCTAGAATTCGTTAATCTCCCTGATTTAGTGTATGAGTGCATGATCACTCTTTAAAACTTTAAATGCATGAAATTAAAACATAATAAATATCTGGCTTCATAAACCAATACTAATTACATTTTTATTTTCCTCACGCATCAAAAACAAAGATCTTACCTGTGGTAATGGAGCATACTCTAAAATATAACAACCATACTAGAGAACAAATGAAAAAGGCCCAAACTCAATTTGGACTCACCAGAGAAAATATAACCTCTCAATGCTTTTGCAATGCTTTTCTGCAACTAACTAAAAAAAGAAAAAGAAATGAGTCATGTAACTTAGCAAGTAAATAACACAATTATAACATGCAAAAAAAATCTTCTTTAGTATAATATGATTTATTGCATATTGTTTACGTTATAATTATTTTAGGATATTCTTACTTGCTTTATTTATTTATTTTCATTATAGTTAAGTTATGAATAGTATCTTTATTTTTAAACTTCAAATTCATAGTTTTGATAAATAAATTTTTAAACTTATTCAACATTATTGAAAATTACTAATTCATCTATTTACCTTGGTCTAACCTGATCTCATATTTTTCCTTGTCTAGTTCCATTGTCAAGTACGTATAGGTCTCTAAAGGACCTCTTAATTTTTCTCAGTCAACCTTCCTTCATTGTTCGTCTTTTAAATAACACTTTGAACATTTCTTCATGCAAACCTTTGCACACACTATATCAAATGGGCTATATCCACTTTATCATATTTCTTAGGTGTCACATCCCTACTTTAGGAACGCGAAAATCTCTAATATCCGATAAAATTTATTATTATGCACTTGTAAATAGTTTCACAATATCACATATCTGAGTATTACCATATGTTTACAAATTTACAATACTAAACATTATACATGCCAAGTCTATACATATAATAGGTTTACAGCGGAAACAAGAATCCTGCCTGTGACGTTCAGAGCAACTCTAGAGTACAAATATATTACAAGTTTACATATTGAGAGCCCAGAAACAATTTAGGTTCACCACTGAAATACGACACACAGTCGATCAAGATGCCGCAAGACCAGACTCTGAGTCTTTATATGAAAAATATATCAACGACATATAGTGAGTTTTACAACTCAGTGAGCAGATAATACTCCAAAGACCTCTCAGGTCAACATATGGATGTACTCGTCTAATAAAAATTAAGTATTCAAAAATTACATTTCAAAAGTACATCCATATGGTACCCGCATTTTTAAATATTCTCTGTTCAAAAATCATAATCAGGTCTTTCAAACCATATGCGATACTATATAAACAATGCTCATATCAACTTCATATTCGTATTCAATACTGTAAAATCATTAATCAAAATATGTTATGCATCAAAACACGTCTCATAAAATATTTGGAGGATCCCATATCAAAACCACCACATCAGAGTCTAATCCCCTTCCGTACTTTGGTGGTATAGGATTTGCCTAAACTCAACATCTTGCTGAGATTTGCCCCACTACCATTCAAGAGGACATGCGAAGGGACTCTATGTGAGTCTTTTCCCAAGCACACAGTAAGAAAAGGCAAATAACATCTCATATAACTGGCATCTCGCCTATATATAGGAGGCATTCCGCTCTCCTTTACATATAATCTTCCGTGTGTTGGCCCTCACATGAGGCTAGCACCACCTCCCCTGCTAGCTGAGGCAATCAAGGTGCGCACCAGGGCTAACATCACCTGCTGTTAGCAGACAGTGTTTCCAATAGGACTCCTCCATAAAATCATACTCTTGTATATTTCATATTTATCAAAACAGAGATTCTATCATAATTCTGTCAAAACTTCCCAATCAGGGGAATCATATACACAGGCCTATATCTGAGGCAAAATATCATTGTATAAATCAATATCACATTCATAACATATTTCCTCAGTCATATAATGAGAAATGTATTCAGAAATCACGTATTCAAAACATTTCGAAATTTATTTCAAAAATCATACTCTTCTCGAACTAATTATCACATTTCAACCGTTTCAGAGATTCTAAATCATGTCAAGAACAAATGAAAGTATAAATAACATGTAATCATACTCATTTACAAATGTAAAGTTCAAGAAGAGTGAAAACAAGCCAAAGAAAGAATTATCTACTCACCAATTTGAAGTACAAAGTTGGACACCCTTAAAATCCTAGTTTCTGATCCGAATTCAGCAAAATAAACCCCAAAATCGAGTCCGGAACGTCCGAAAACCTTGTAAATGACTTTGGATTTGCAAAATTTGGCTTCTAGGAGTTCGGTCAACGCAGGTCAACGCAAGGAGGTCTGGCTGCCACGCGCTACACGCGTCACCCAAGGAGCTGCGGGTGGGCTTCACTCTCTGAAAGAGATTCGGCGCGTAGGGGCGCGTACGGTGGTGGATCGGCCTGAAATTTGAGATGCAAAGGTTTCAGTGCCTTCTGGATCGATCTACAGTGTTAGTTTTTGCGTTTGAAAACTAAAAATAGGAGTTTTGGAGGTTACCTTTTTGGCCGATTTTCCCTTCAATTTTCCAGCCAATTTTCGGCCAATTCTCCATAAACCAATCAGAATAATTTGAAGAATTCTTCTTCCTGAGTCCATTGGTGGTGGTGGTGTCGAAATCCAAGGTCCGTAGGCGGAGAAATCTTAGAGAGAAGATAGAGGGTTTTCGGGGAGAATTTTCTGAAGAGAAATAAAAAAAATCTGCAAATGACCAACTTCCGGAGTGGTTGAGACCCTAAAAATATCCCGTGGGACCTTTCTGCAAAATTTCACTATTAGAGAGAGTTCCTTGTAAATTTTTCTTATTTACATTTTAACCCCGAAACTTTTAAGAAATTGTATTTTTGCCCTGAAACGTAAATTTCTTATATTTCTTTTATAATTCTTTAATCCATGTAAATAATAACTTATTTTCACCGGGTCCTAATTCCATTTTTGAAATCTTCTCTTTAATTCCAAATTTTCTTTAATTTGAATTTAATTAAATTTATAGCTATTACATTATTCCCCCTTAAAGAAATTTGGTCCCCAAATTTCATCACTCTAGGTGCAAATAAACATTAACCTCATTGTTCAAACAAATGCGGATATCTGGTGCGAATGTCATCGTCTCTTTCCCACGTAGCTTCCTCAGATGAGTGGTTTTGCCATATCACCTTAACCATAGGAATATCTCTTAACCGCAACTTTTTCACTTGTCGATCAGCAATAGACATCGGCTTTTCCTCATAGGTTAAATTCTTATCCAATTGAATTTTCTGGGGTTGAATGACATGAGTAGGATCCGATAAGTATTTCCGTAACATAGACACATGAAATACTGGATGAACATCACTCAGTTCTAGTGGTAGAGCTATGTGATATGCCACTACACCTATTCTATCCAATATTTCAAAAGGGCCGATAAACCGAGGGCTTAATTTTCCTTTCTTTCCAAATCTCATCACTCCTTTCATGGGTGATACTTTCAAGTACATTTGTTCACCCTCTGAAAATTTTAACTCCCTTCACCTATTATCAGCATACGCCTTTTGTCTACTTTGAGCTGCCTGCAGCCTTTCTTTAATCAGCTTTACATTGTTCAAAGTTTCTTGTACAAGATCTGACCCTATAAGTTTAGCCTCACCCACTTCGAACCATCCAATGGGGGATCTGCACCGTCTACCATACAAAGCTTCAAATGGAGCCATCTGTATACTAGTCTGGTAACTATTATTATACGCAAATTCAGCCAAAGACAAGTACATATCCCAACTTCCACCAAAATAAAAAATGCAGGCTCGGAGCATGTCTTCTAAAATCTGAATCATACGCTCAGACTGACCATCGGTTTGAGGATGAAAAGCTGTGCTCAAATCCAACTTCATTCCTAATGCCTCTTGAAAAGCTTTCCAAAATCGTGCCGTGAACTGCGGCCCTCGATCAGATATAATCGATATAAGGACTCCATGTAGCCTAACTATTTCATTTAAGTATAGCCTTGCAAACTAAGCTATGTTGTAGGTTGTTTTCACAGGAAGAAAGTGTGCTTACTTCGTCGTGCGGTCTATAATGACCCAGATAGAATTATTTCCTTTGGGAGTCCTTGGTAATCCCGTGATAAAATCCATATAGTAATTCTCTCCCACTTCCATTCTGGTATTTCTATTCGCTGATGTAACCCAGCAGGTCGTTGATGTTCAGCTTTCACCTACTGGCATGTTAGGCAATGGGAAACATATTCTGCAATATCCCTCTTCATACCATCCCACCAATACAATTCCTTCATGTCTTGGTACATCTTTGTCGCTCCTGGGTGTATGGTATATATAGATCGATGTGCTTCCTCCAAAACTTGTTTCCTTAAATCATTAACATTTAGGACACATAATCGTCTACCGTATCTTAATACCCCTTCAGTATCCACTGAGAATTCAGAATCCTTGCTATCCTTCAATTCACTCTTAATCTTGAGCAAACTAGCATCCTTGTCTTGATCGGCTTTGATTTGCTCAACTAAGGAAGATTGGAGCTACACATGAGCCAATAATATTCCCGGTTCTTTTACTTCAAAATTTATCCCCTTACTTTCTAACTTATGGATTTCTTCTAACAATGGTTGTCCCACCTTTGTTATATGAGCCAAACTTCCCATGGACTTTCTGCTTAGAGCATCAGCTACTACATTTGCTTTGCCTGGATGATACAAAATCGTACAGTCATAATCTTTCAGTAGTTCCATCCATCTTCTTTGCCTCAAATTAAGATCCTTTTGTTGAAAAATATACTTGAGACTCTTGTGATCTGTATAAATCTCACAAGTTCTTCCATACAGGTAATGTCTCCAAATCTTTAGAGCAAATACTACAACTGCCATCTTTAGATCATGGGTGGGATAATTCTGTTCATGTTTCTTCAACTGTCTGGATGCATAAGCAACTACTCTTCCATTTTGCAATAACACACAGCCTAAGCCCACTCTAGATGCATCACAGTATACTACATAGTATCGAGTATCCGTAGGAATGGTAAGGACTGGGGCTGTAGTTAAGCACTCCTTTAATTTATGAAAACTCTCTTCACAAGCATCAGACCACTCAAATTTTATTTCTTTCCTAGTCAACCTGGTCAAAGGAGCAGCTATCTTTGAAAAATCTTTAACAAATCTACGATAATAGCCTGCTAACCCAAGAAAACTATGAATCTCTATAATTGTCGTAGGGCGTGGACATTGCTGCACTGCTTCTATCTTTTTGGGATCAACCTAAATACCATCTTTGGTAACCACATGCCCTAAGAATGTAACACTACTAAGCCAAAATTCACATTTTGAGAACTTAGCAAATAACTGGTGTTCTCTTAGGGTTTGTAAAGCTATTCTTAAATGCCATTCATGTTCCTCTAAACTCTTTGAACAAACCAGGATGTCATCTATAAATACAATAATAAATTGATCCAGGAAAGGTTTAAATACCCTATTCATTAAATCCATAAATGCAGCTGGGGCATTTGTTAAACCAAATGGCATTACTAAAAACTCGTAATGTCCATACCGAGTCCTAAAAGTAGTTTTCGAGATGTCCTCCTTCTTTATCCTCAACTGATGATAACCAGATCTCAGATTAATTTTTGAAAAACATTCAGCACCTTGTAACTGGTCAAACAAATCATCTATTTTGGGCAAAGGATATTTGTTCCGTATCGTACTTTATTCAACTACCTATAATCATTACATAAACGTAAGGATCCATCCTTTTTCTTCACAAAAAGGACAGGAGCACCCCAAGGAGATGTGCTAGGTCGAAAAAAAATTTTATCCAGTAAATCTTGCAGTTGCTCCTTCAATTCCTTAAGTTCTGTAGATGCCATCCTATAAGGAGGTATGGATATTGGTTGTGTTACGGGGAGAAGATCAATACCGAACTCAATCTCTCGGTCTGGTGGTAATCCTGACAACTCTTCAGGAAATACATTGGGGAATTCTTTAACTACTAGAACCTGCTCTAAACTTGTATACTTCATATCAACATCCTTGACTACTGCTAAATATCCTTGGCATCCTTTTCGTAACAGTTTATGAGCTGTTAAAGCTGAAATTAAATTACTAGACTCCTTAATACAATCTCCTTGTATCATAAAGGAAGATTCTCCAGGAACATTAAACTTAATCACCTTATGATGACAGTCTAGAATGGCATGGCATGATGCCAACCAATCCATTCCCAAAATCACATCAAAGTCTATCATATCTAGAACTATCAAATCTATAAGAGTCTCCTTGCCTTCTATCAAAATCTCACACGATCTATACACATCATTTACCAGCAAGAATTCTCCCATTGAAGTAGCTACCATAAAAAAACAATGTAAACTAGCAGGTTCTCTATCCAATTTCTTAGCAAAGCATGGTGATATATAAGAATAAGTAAAACTAGGATCGAACAGGACATATGCTTTATGAGAACATACTGACAATGTACCTATCATAACTGCATTTGAGGCCTGAGCATCTTGTCGTGTCAAAGCAAAAACTCGAACTGGTTCTCGGCCTCGACTTCCTGATCCTCTACCAGTACCACCACTACTTGCTTGGACTGAAGCTACTCTACTGGGTCGTGCTGGAGCAGATGCAGGAGGTGAAACTGGTTATACTGATGCTTGACTAAAACTTCGCAGTTGTGGAAAATTCCTCATCAAATGACCCATTTGTCCACACTTAAAACATGCACCTGTTTCTCTGCGACATTGTCCAGTATGGGGCCTGCCACAATTTAGACATGGTGGAATTGATCTTGAGTCTTGTTGACTCGGGGGTCTAATCTCTCTTTGGAACATTCTTTGCTTACTGATGTTAACTGATGGCTGGTTAGAACTACCAGCTCCTGTTTGAGTAAAGCTCTGTGGATTTTGAAATCTTGATCCACTGACTGTAGGATTATATCTAGTCTGTACATTACTGTCTTGCTCTCTTTTTCTTCTTATTAAACCTTCAATATCTTATTGCTCTCGTGTTTCCATCATTCTAGCACAGTCCACTGTTGCTGAATAAGTTGAAAAATGATGCATCTGAGGGCCCACCGATTTAAACAATGGATGTATCAATCCCGAAACAAACCTCTTAATTCTATCTTTTTCAGTAATAACCAGATATGGTGCATATCTGGACAACCGAGTAAAACGTATGTCATATTCAGAAACTGTCATATTCGGTGTCTGTCTTAATTCTTCAAATTCTCTAGCCCTCTTGTCTCTTTCACTCATTGGCAGGAAGCGATTCATAAATGCTTCCTTAAATTCATCCCACTCCATTGGGGGTAAAGTATCAGATCTTCCTAGTACCAGAGTTTCAAACCAAACTTGGGCCACATTTGATAATTGAAAGGCCACTAGGTCAACAGATCTTCTAGAGGCACACCCTAAAGCTCTGAGAACTCGTTCTACAGCATCAATGAATTTCTGTGGGTCTTCCAGGACATCTGACCCAGAGAAAGTCAGGGGTTTCAGTTTAAGGAATTGCCGTAATGACACCTCAATCCCTATAGTCTTGTCCTCCTGCTCAGTTCTTCTTCCCAATTCTTGTACTTTAGGAGCATTTTCTGGTGGCTGGCCATCCTTTCTACCCTGATCCACTATAAATCCAACCAACGTCTCTAAACTCCTATGTATACCCGTGATCATATATGTTGTCCTATCATGTGGCTCCTGAGGAGGTTCTACTCTTTCCTCAGAGACTCTATCAGACACAAGGACTTGTTCATCTTGTCTTGGAGTTCTTATACCCCTTGCACGTCCTCTACCTCTACCTCTACCTCTTCCTCTAGGTCGGCCTCTTCCGCGACCTCTTTGTACTGGAATTGTAGATTGTGCAGACTATTCAGTAGAGGGTGCACGATCTACAACTTCTTCTCTAGCGACCACTCTAATTCTTGGCGGCATCATTTACTATACAGAATAAAACACTTTTTAAGATACTATCACATTCGATCAAACTTATACTATGAGCTTTACAGACTTAGAATAGAATAGAAGATGATATCCTATAGAATCCCTCAGCAGCACCTAAAGTATAAATATGTCCGGCTCATATCGATACTAAAGGTCCTACTAAAGTATCATTTGCTTTGATTGTCACAGGGAAACCTAATACTCTGATACCAACTTGTCACATCCCTTCTTTAGGAACGCGAAAATCTCTAATATCCGATAAACTTTATTATTATGCACTTGAAAATAGTTTCACAATATCACATATCCGAGTATTACCATATGTTTACAAATTTGCAATACTAAAAATTATACATGCCAAGTCTATATATATAACAGGTTTACAGCGGAAACAAGGATCCTACCTATGACGTTCAGAGCAAATCTAAAGTACAAATATATTACAAGTTTACATACTGAGAGCCCAGAAACAATTTAGGCTCGCCACTAAAATACGACACCCAATCGATCAAGATGCCGCAGGACCAGACTCTGGGTCTTTATCTGAAAAATATATCAACCACGTATAGTGAGTTTTACAACTCAGTGAGCAAATAATACCTCCTAAGACCACTCAGGTCAACATATGGATGTACTCGTCTAATAAAAATTAAGTATTCAAAAATTACATTTTAGAAGTACATTCACATGAGACCCGTATTTTCAAATATTCTCTGTTCAAAAATCATAATCAAGTCTTTCAATCCATATACGGTACTATATACACAATGCTCATATCAAGTTCATACTCGTATTCAATACTATAAAATCATTAATCAAAATATGTTATGCATCAAAACATGTTTCATAAAATATTCGGAGGATCCCATATCAAAACCACCACATCAGAGTCTAATCCCCTTCTGTACTTTGGTGGTATAGGATTTGCCTAAACTCAACCTCTTGCTGAGGTTTTCCCTACTACCATTCAAGAGGACACTCGAATGGACTCTATGTGGGTCTTTTCCCAAGCACACAGCAAGAGAAGGCAAATAATATCTCATATAATTGGCATCTCCCCCATATATAGGAGGTATTCCACTCTCCTTCACATATAATCTCCCGTGTGTTGGCCCTCACACGAGGCTAGCACCACCTCCCCAGCTAGCTGAGGCAATCAAAGTGCACACCAGAGCTAACATCACCTGCTGTTAGCAGACAGTGTTTTCAATAGGACTCCTCCACAAAATCATACTCTCGTATATTTCAAATTCATCAAAACCGAGGTTATATCATAATTCTGTCAAAACTTCCCAATCAGGGGAATCATATACACAGGCCTATATCCGAGGCAAAATATTATTGTATAAATCAATATCACATGCATAACATATTTCCTTAGTCATATAATGAGAAATGTATTCAGAAATCACGTATTCAAAACATTTCGAAATTTATTTCAAAAATCATACTCTTCTTGAACTAATTATCACATTTCAACCGTTTCAGAGATTCTAAATCATTTCAAGAACAAATGAAAGTATAAATAACATGTAATCATACTCATTTACAAATGTAAAGTTCAAGAAGAGTGAAAACAATCCAAAGGAAGAATTATCTACTCACCAATTTGAAGTACAAAGTTGGACACCCTTAAAATCCTAGTTTCTTATACGACTTCAATAAAATAAACCCCAAAATTTAGTCCTGAACGTCTGAAAACTTTAAAAACGACTCCGGATTTTTGAAATTTGGCCTCCAGGAGCTCAGTCAACGTAGGTCAACACAAGGAGGTCTGACTGCCACGCACTGCCCAAGGAGCTGCGCGTGGGCTTCACTCTCTGAGAGAGATTCAGCATGTGGTGGCGCATATGGTGGTGGATCGGCCTGAAATTTGAGATCCAAAGGTTTTGGTTCCTTCTGGATCGATCTACGGTATTAATTTTTGCATTTGAGAACTAAAAATAGGAGTTTCAGGGGTTACCTTTTTGGCCGATTTTTCCTTCAATTTTCCAACCAATTTCCGGCCAACTCTCCAGAAATCAATAGGAAGAATTTGAAGAACTCTTTGTCCTGAGTCCGTTGGTGGTGGTGGTGTCGAAATCCAAGGTCCATAGGCGGAGAAATCTTAGAGAGAAGTTAGAGGGTTTTCAGGGAGAATTTTCTGAAGAGAGATAAAAAAATCTGCAAATGGCCAACTTTCGGAGTGGTTGAGGCCCTTAAAATATCCCGGGGGACCTTTCTGCAAAATTTCACTTTTTGAGAGAGGTCCTTGCAAATTTTTCTTATTTACATTTTAACCCCGAAACTTTTAAAAAATTGCATTTTTGCCCCGAAACGTAAATTTCTCATATTTCTTTTATAATTCTTTAATTCATGTAAATAATAACTTATTTTCACCGGGTCCTAACTCCATTTTCGAAATCCTCTCTTTAATTCCAAATTTTCTTTAATTTGAATTTAATTAAATTTACGGCTATTACATTAGGATTATTCCACTATATTATTATACTCTTATGGCATATAGAGATATCTTATTATATTTGTGTACATATATGTATATATATTTACTACTCAAACTTCGTATTCAAAATTGTAATTAATGTAAAAGTATTATATTAATTTATTTATGTTAATAAGGCTTGTCCTTTTATTTATATCTTATTAATTTTATACTTTAATTATTTTTATTGTATAGTCCAGAACTCTCCTAGGCTTTGTTGATGTGAGATTTACCTAAGGGTAGGGATCTTTAGGGACTCAACATCCTTATTGAGGTTTACCCCACCATTACTCAAGAGCCACGCAAAGCGTCTCTCAACCATACATAAATTTTTAATTATTTTTTTTAAGCGTATTTTATTTAGTTTGGAGGATTCCATTCTAGAATCATCTCAACATACCCAAGCACATAGCCTGATAAGAAAAAATACCGCATATCCAAGCACACAGCTTGATAAGGAAAAATCATCATATACCTAAGCACATAGCAAGGATGGGTAAATCACCATATTCACATAATATCATGGATAACCAGACATAATGCTATTGGTTACAGAAGGAGACATACCTCAACTTCTTACTTATCCATAATCTAATCTTCGTGTGCCCTTTTGCAAACGAGGCTAGCAACTCCCTTGTTAGTTAGGATTACAAGGTGTACCAAAGTTAGTTATCTCTGCCGCTAGCTGACAATGTTTCTGAAAAGAAAACCAGTGTAATTATTAATAGTTTTATGTGTTTATTTCTTTGTTTCAAGTTTTTAAATAAAGAATCATTTTACTTATCATCTAATTTTAGCCCATTGCGATCACATGATCATAATCACTATATCCACTGTAGATCATTTCACATCACTAAACATCAAACTTAGTAAGTTTCTACTAGATCACCCTTGATTCTCACATGCCAACTTCACACCATGAATCTCATCACCTAAATCTAGCATCCATTTTTATCTTATAATCCATTAATCAATACATCATGTGTGAATATTACTAAGTCCATTTAACACTTTAAATTCCCATGTGTCACTAACATTTATCTAACAGCCTTAACTTAATCCATCATGAAGATCCTATACCATTCTTCTAATGCCCACAATATCCTTATTATTGACCTCAAATCTTTCTTATGCTTCCAATATAGCAACATAATATTCTATCCTATTCAATTCTATTTAACTAACCCCATCATCTTAAAGGATTTCCTAGCAATTGTTCACACATAATTTGAAATCTCAAGATATCTCATATTTTACATAAGGGACTACAACTTACTACAAAATAGCACATTAGTACATATACCTATCCTTTAGTAAGGTAAGACCATGAAGAATTTTTGGCCACACACACAAGTACATATGTAGACAAAACCTCCATTTCATAATACTTCATTCATGAATATACAAGACTTGATTCTTTCAACTCACTTATACTTTAACAAGTTATCAGTTCACATAGAGGACATAAATGGAAGACCTTAATCAATGTTCTACCATGAATCAACTTCCCTTAATTACCTCCACGTTTGAACATCTAAACTCATTTGTAACTCACCATTTATTAATCCACCCAAGGTGTATATTTAAACATTAACTCTATCATCTCAACATGAATATGACACATTCATTTAAATTTTTCCTTAAATTTCTCCTTAGTAGATTACCAAATCAATACGTTGCAACTCAAATCCTCCCTTTGGGTAACATTCCTTATTCACATGTTAGCTCCAAACATTATACATATTATCATATATTTATACCTAAATCTAACTGAATTCATGCATCATCGAAAGCCACTAATTCAACCATAATAAATAGTAAAAAATTTATATTACATAATCACATTCAATACATAAAAATTTTAAAGATCAAAATATAATTTTTCTTCATGCTATCATTTATGCTATTTACTCACAAGCTTCTAATTTCAACTAGGATAACTTTTTCTTACTTTTTTTCTTGAAACAACCGGACTACTTGAACTCACATTTCATGCTCTTCGATCTAGACCAAACAAAGCTCAAAAATTCAAATCATGGTACTGTTCAATCACTGTTCACACAGACACACAGATTACTCTAGCTCCTAAACATGATTTTAGGGCCAAAATATCAGAAAAAAACCAAAGAAATTTGAAATTCAAAGCTTACCTATCGTGGCTACTGTTCACAATTTTATGGCAAATTTTTAGCAAAATTGATCAGTAGATTTTGAAACTCTCATCACCACAAGTCCAACAATATCTCCAGCATCTCAAATGGATATATAGATTAAGAAAAATCTTAGAAAGAAGTTAGACTCTAGAGAGAGAAAGCAAAAAAACAAAATGGAAGAAGGGGAGGGAGGAAATGCTTCTGCATGCCAAGCCCTCTGCTTCCTTCTACCTTTTTTTATTATTATTTAATATTTGGATATTTGAATTTATGATTTGTTTATATACATATAAATTTTGTTCTTCATCTTTAAACATCCTGAAAATTTCTCAAAATTTATATTTTTGCAAAACTTTAATTGTAATCTTAAATCATGATTTTTCTTAATAAAGTTTTTAATAAAATAAATCACAATATAAACATATTTTTTATTTATATTATAAGAAAGAATATTTATTAAAATAATAAAAATTATTTAGAGCCAAATATAATTATTTTAAGCAAAAACAAAATATTTAAATTAAAATTATATTTTTTCTAACAAAACATAGTAATTTAAAAATAAAAATATACTTGTTTATAGCAAAATATTATTATTTAAAAATTATGGATATTACACTGCATAGCAGCAGCAACCCTATTCACAGAATCTCCATGAACCTGGGTCATCAATCTCGTCTTAATCACATCCTGTCGTGTAGTAAGAGAAGCAGATATCGCCCCAGCCAATGCCCCACAAAACATACTCTGAATTGGCTCCAAATGACTCTGTTTGGTTCTTAGCAATACCGCAACTTTCAGATATTCAAATGATGAATAACTCAACACCCCGGTAGGCAAATTTCTCAGTCGTGAAGCCGAGTACCCTGCATACAGACCCAATACACCATCTTTCTCTAAAATATTTAGGAAAACCTCCCAAGACCTTCCTTTAGCCCTAGCCTGCATTCGCTGAGTTATCAACTTTCAACTCCTTGGGCACCATAATTGCCGATGACACAATATTGCCCATGGCCCCAGCTGTGGGCAGAATCAGCACTTTAGGGTATTTATATCAAATTTCGACAAAAACGATTTTCCAAATTCATAAGTACCGAAGTACACCACCGAAGAATCGGTGGAACCAACAACTACGGCGGATACACCACTATAAAACCCAAGAATCCCCTTTGTTTGGAAGGTTTTAACTATGGCATCAAAGGTATTCCTATAAATCTGAGACACCCCTTTGGTTTGCATCTTAGTTTTGACGGTGTCAAGTGGATGCAGGCAGACATACGTAAAAGCACCAGCAATGCCCCCACCAGCTGCGCCAATAAGGGCTCGTTCAAGAACAGAGAGATTTTTCATGAGGGTTTAAACTTTGGAACTGTTTCTTGAATTGGGATTGAGCTATTTCGGGGTTTTTCATGTCGTCTAGTGGTTGAGGAGGCCATTGAAGTCAGCGAAAGTGGAGTTATCGCAGGGTCTTGGAGATAGAAGGCCAAGAGAGGATGAGATCGTGGCCTCCATGGCAAACTATATGGAAGAGCTTCACTGCTCCGATTAGCCGCAGAGAATGGAAGGAGACACAAGAAAGCAAAGGGAAAAAATGATTTAGTTAGTATAAAACTCACATGTAATTTAAAATATAATTATATATATAATTCTCTAGTTAATATAAAACTCACATGTAATTTAAAATATAGTTATTTAAACTAATGAAATTTATGTCACATAATTATAAGTACTAATAAGCAGATTGATTCAATAATATTGAAATTATTGACATGTAATCACTTTTCTTCTTTTTCATTTAATTCAGAATAGTATTTAAATTTAGATCTTCAATTTTAAACATGGTTTAGTCTAATTGACATGTCAGCTCGTTGATGAAATTGTATACAAGACAAAAAGATATAAAATATGTTATAGGGCTCATTACAATAAATCAAACTAATCCACTTCTAATAAAAATAATACTGAAAATGAGACAACACATTTTTTTATATAAAAAAACAACACACATTTCTCCCTTATTTGAAGGATCTTTTTTATGACAAGCAAAATTGATACTTTTTGTAGTAGATATGGTAAATGACAAAATATTATTCCTTTGAAGAAGAGAATTTTTCTATAAAAGAAGAGAGAACTAGAGAGAAAAATGCTGACTGCAAAGAGTATTAGAGAAAGACTAAAGGGGGAAAAAAGAATCAGGAGGACAAGAAGAGGAAATTAGGGGTTGCCACTTGGCGAAGCAACAGCACCAAACATTCAAAACCTCCCTTTGCTTTCAACAAAAAAAGGCCGTCAGCAATATCACATTTTTTAAAGATGATTTATAAAAAAAAATTGAGTATAAAATATATGATTAAAAAAAAAGCAATTCTATATTATTTAAACGTGTAATACGTAAATCTTAAAATTTTATTCTTAAATATCTTATAAATAAATTTTTAAATTGGTGAAAAATTAAAATTTTCATCTGTTAAACGCCATCTTATTATTATTAGTAATAGCGATATTTTTCTTTTGAATTATCAAAATTCTCCCACTAGAAGCGTAAACCGAGCTGTTCATAAAAATTCAAATTTGATTCACTAGGTTTGATTCGTTCATTAAATGAAAGAGTTTGATCAAATGGTGGGCTCAACCAAATGCACACTAGTTGACTTTCTTAGAAGTTTCGAAATTTTCTGTACTGGGTTTGGTTGCTGAAATTTTGCCCGAATTCATGTGGAATTGTGGGAAGAAATTTTGTCATGAAGTAGAGTAAAATCAGATGGTGTGAAGTGAAGACAGAAAAATCAACTTTTTCCTCCCCCTGTTTTTCATGAGTTGTAGAAGAGATAGATAGAGAAAGAATGGCAGAGAAAAAATGAGGAAGATAGATGAGTTATACAAGAGAGAGAAGTAATTCTTCTTCTTTCTTTCTTTTTTTGGTAAAGTGTTATTTTAATCTATGAAGTGAAATTCAATTTAATTCTTAAAGTTTTTTTCATTGGAATACATTTTAAATATTTCATAAATATTTTTTTTAGTTCTCTAAAATTAACTCTACAAAAAAAAGTAACAAAAAAGAATGATCTAAACACACATAACATTTAATTTGTTGAGCTGTTGACTAAATAATAGATTCAACTAAAAGTTTTTTTGTCATCTCATAACAACAGTGTTTGGCTATTTTAACTAAATTGATTCAACCAAAATCTACCACTAAGGGTAACATCACTGTTTTGCAATGACAGAGAAACTTTTAATTGAATTAATTATTTAGAAAAATAACTTAGCTGGTTAAATGTTATGTATGTCTAAATCAGTATTTTTTTGTTTTTACAAAATTAGTCTTAAGAATTAGAAAGAGAATGTTATGAAAAGTTAGGATATATTCAAACTAAAAATATTTTAAGGACTAAATCGAATTTTATTGTAAATCTAAGCAAGTATAATAGAATTTTGACATCTTTTTTTCTTTAAGAATTAATTGGACAACTGAATGTATTAAGAAAGTGCCTATATATGCTTTAATGAATTTCATGGGACAATTAGATAGGTAACTGAACGGATGGACCATTTTCTTATATTTTATGTAAAGTTGGAGGTCAAAATTAACACATAAAGTAAAAGATGAACTAGATCGATGAATTGCACAATGCAAAAGGTCCAAAAGTGTATTAAAATCAAAATAGAGAGATAGCTGTTCAATCAAATTATTTTGACAAGTTAAACCAAGTACAATAATTTATATAAAATTTTATTATATATATGCATAATATTACTAATATATTTATAGGGTAATTATATTCTCTTTTCTTACAAATTTTCTTTTCTTTTCTTACAATATTTGAAAATTATACTTACATCTTTATAATTTTAATTTATGTTAAAATATATTTTAAAATTTATAAAATTTTTAACTCACATCTTTTCTAATTTTAAAATAACTATATCAATCCTTTTTATTTTAAATTTTTTAAATAATTTTGTTACTTTAAATGTCACTATTTTATATCTGAAGAGGTTGGCTTCTTAAGCCTTCATACTCAACCAAATAACAAGTTGGCCTTCCCGTTTAGTAATACCCAAAAAAAAAAAAAGCTCTCTCTCTTGGACTGCAGGTTTGTATCGTATCAGTTAAAGGCTGGACCAAAGAAATTGAGATTCCAATAAGACCATGTTTCCATTTAAGAGTATAACTAGTGTACTATTATGTTCAACACTTGTTTATAACTTAGTCATGCAGCTTTATACCAACATCTATGTAATAGCCGTAAAGTTAACGAGAAAGTTCAACTAAAGGAATTTAGAATAAAAGAGATAATTTTGGAAAATGGAGATTTTAATTAAGGAAAATTTGGAATTAAAACAGAGGATTTCAAAAATGGAATTAGGACTCGGTGAAAATAAGTTATTATTTACATGGATTAAAGAATTATAAAAGAAATGTTAAGAATTTACGTTTCGGGGCAAAAATGCAATTTCTTAAAAGTTTCGGGGTTAAAATATAAATAAGAAAAATTTGCAAGGACATCCCGCTAAAAGTGAAATTTTGCAGAAAGGTTCCCCGAGATATTTTAAGGGCCTCAATCACTCCGGAAGCAATCATTCGCAGATTTCTCCATCTCTCTTCAGAAAAACTCTCCCCGAAAATCCTCTAACTTCTCTCTAAGATTTCTTCGCCTACGGACCTCGGATTTCGACACCACCACCACCAACGAACTCAGGACGAAGAGTTCTTCGAATCCATCCGATTGGTTTCTGGAGAATTGGCCGGAAATTGGTCGGAAAATTGAAGGGAAAAACGGTCAAAAAGGTAACCTCCAAAACTCCTACTTTTAGTTCTCAAACGCAAAAACTAACACCGTAGATCGATCCAGAAGGCACCGAAACCTTTGGATCTCAAATTTCAGGCCGATCCACCAGCGCACGCGCCCCCACGCGCCGAATCTCCCTCGGAGAGTGACGCCCACGCGCAGCTCCTCAGGCGGCGCGTGTAGCGCGTGGCAGCCGGACCTCCTCGCGTTGACCTGTGTTGACCGAGCTCCCGGAGGCCAAATTTCGCAAATCCAGTGTCGTTTTCAAGGTTTTTGGACGTTCCGGACTCGATTTTGGGGTTTATTTCACTGAATTCGGATCAGAAAATAGGATTTTAAGGGTGTTCAATTTTGTGCTTCAAAGTGGTGAGTAGATGATTCTTTCTATGACTTGTTTTTACTCTTCTTGAACTTTACATTGATAAATGAGTATGATTACATGTTATTTATACTTCCATATGTTCTTGAAATGGTTTGGAAATGTCTGAAATATTTAATATATGATATGTAGTTCAAGAAGAGTTTGATTTTGCAATAAGTTTTGAAACACATTAAGCATGTGATTTTTACACGTATTTCGCATGACATGGCAAAGAAAATATGTTATACATGTGACATTGATTTTATAGTGATATGTTTGCCTTGGATATGGGCATGTATACATGTTTCCCCTGAATGGGAAGTTTTGACATATGAGTATTTTGAGACTGAAAGTCTGTATTATAATGAGAATTTATACTGGATTATATGGCATATGTGCATATGGTATTTTTCTGTGGAGGAATCCTATTGGAAACACTGTCTGCTAACAGCAGGTGATGTTAGCCTTGGTGCGCACCTTGATTGCCTCAGCTAGCAGGGGAGGTGGTGCTAGCCTCGTGTGAGGGCCAACACACGGGAGATTATATGTGAAGGAGAGCGGAATGCCTCCTATATATGGGCGAGATGCCAGTTATATGAGATGTTATTTTGCCTTCCCTTGCTGTGTGCTTGGGAAAGACCCATACAGAGTTCCTTCGCGTGTCCTCTTGAATGGTAGTAGGGCAAACCTCAGCGGGATGCTGAGTTTAGGCAAATCCTATACCACCAAAGTACGGAAGGGGTCAAACTCTTATGGTGGTTCTGATATGGGATCCTCCGAATATTTTAACAGAAATGTTTTGATGCATAGCATAATTTGATTATTAATTTTACAGTATTGAATATGATTTTGAACTTGATATGAGCATTGTTTATACAGTATCGCATACAGTTTGAAAGACCTGATTATGATTTTTGAACAGAGAATATTTGAAAATGTGGGTCCCATAAGAATGTACTTCTGAACGGTATATTTTGATATGATAAATTTTACAATATGAGTACATCCTTATGTTGACCTGAGAAGTCATAGGAGGTGTTATCTGCTCACTGAGTTGTAAAACTCACTACACGTGGTTGACATATTTTTCAGATAAAGACCCAGAATTTGGTCCCGCAGCTACTTGACCGACTAGGTGTCGTGCCTCAGTGGTGAGCCTAACTTGTTTCTAGGCTCTCAGTGTATTATATTGTAATATATTTGTACTCTAGTGTTGCTCTGAAAGTCACAGGTAGGATCCTTGTTTCCGCTGTAAACTTGATGTATATAGATTTGGCATGTATAATTATTGGTTTTTGTAAACTTGTGAACGTTGAATAATACTTGAATATGTGTTATCGTGAGATCATTTGCACATGTGTAATGAAAAGTTTTTCGGATAGTAACGGTATTCGCGTTCGTAAAGTACGGACGTGACAATCTACATGTTGAAGATGACAAACAGCCCCTAATAACTAAGAGAGCCAAAATGAAAATAGAATCCCTGTTAGGAATGTTTCCATTTGCTCACAAGCAAAAAAATACTAGTAGAAACACACAAGGCATTTAACTTATTAAACTGCTCATTCAAATAATTGATTTAACCAAAAATTTTATTATCATCTTATAAGGACGACGTTTGGCCATTCTACTTAAGCTGACTCAACCAAAATCCATAACTAAAGGTGACGTCATTGTTTCGTAATAATCGAGAAGCCTTTGATTGAGTCAATTATTTGATCAAATAACTCAGAAGCTTAAACGCTATATGTGTCCATATCAGTATTTTTCATTAATTTTGTTGACAAAACTAATCTTACGAATTAAAAAGGGATGTTTATGAAACATTAGGATATATTCAAACTTAAAAAACTACAGGGACTAAATTGAAATTTACTGCAAAACTAAGCACCTATAATAGAACCTTAACTTCTTTGTTTTCCTTTCTAAGAATTCATTGGACATACTGATGTGTTGAAAAAGCGTCTATATGTGCTTTAATGAAGGTCATGGGACAAAAAGATGGACAAATTAATGGAGGGAACATTTTCCTATATTTTGTGTAATGTTAGGGATCAAATTTACACATGAAATAAAAAATGGACCAGATTGATGAATTACCTAAAATAAAAGATCCAAAAGTGTATTTAAGTCAAAATAAAGCCCTTGGTGTTCAAAAAAATATATTTTAACAAGTTAAACCAAGTACAATAATTTATATGAATTTTGTATTTTATATATATGTATAACATTACTAATATATTTATACAGTAAAGTATATTGTCTTTTCTTATAATATTTAAGAATTATACTTACACCTTTGGTAGTTTTAATTTATATTAAAATATCTTTTAAAATTTATAAAATTTTGTACTTACATCCTTTCTAATTTTAAAATAACTATATTAATTTTTTATTTTAATTTTTATAAATATTAATTTAACTTTTTAAATATTTTTGTTACTTTAAATTTGACTATTATATGTCTGAATAGGATGGCTTCTTGAGCCTTTTAGACTCAATTTAGTAACACACAAAAAAGTATCTCTTTTTTTTTGAACTAGTGGAAAATCACTATTGAGAAAAATACATCAAGCATAAGACAAGAAATAAATCAGAAGACAAAGATAGGTGAAGTATGTCTAGTTAGCTTAATCCTACAGCTTCTGAAAACACAAAAATAAAATAACAGGTCTTACAACCAGAGAATTTAGAGGCAACACACCTCACAAACACTAGTTTACTAAATATTTCAACTTAAAATCTTAGATATACAACAATACAACATCAAAAAGTTAAAGAAAATAGAGACACATCTTTGAAAAGGTAACACACTTTTCAACCCTCTATGAGGGTTAGTTCTCTTTGATTTTCTTCCTCTAAGTAAACACATAGTTACATATTTGATCTTCCTCTACTCAAATCTGAACGCAGAGTTGTAGATCTAACCTTAAAGTTGTCAATCTGAACAAAGAGATGCAAAATCTTGAAACTCCACTACCTCTTATAGAAAATAAGAAAACCCTGTAGGAAGTAAAAAAAAACTCTCCTAATGAGAGAAACAAGCTTCCCTAAAGGAAGAAACCTACAAAAACAAAAAACAAGAAGGAATGGAGGAGGCTACCATCGTGGCACTCTCTAGAAGGAGTTTCGTTTGCGGTGCTCTGTCTCTCTGTCTCTCTCTTGGACTGCAAATTTGTGGCATATTAGTGAAAGGCTAGGCCCAAAGAAATTGAACTTCCAATAAGACCATATTTCCATTTAGCTTCAATCTAACGGGAAATAAATTGAAACCGTTGTTGACCATATTTGAATAAAAGATCAAAAGGAACTCAAGAACAATTAGGATATTAACTTTCATGGAGAGAGCTCCCATTACTGATTCTCTCTATTTCATTAAGGTTTGATAATTTCATGAGTCAGAAAGGTGATGACTAGAAGAGGAAATGATATGATGTGAACACAATAATAAGTTAGAAGTTACACCTTGGCTATGTAGCCCTTTTTTAAAATTTTTTTAGGTATCTTAATAAGCCAATAACATTATAGAACTATTTTTTTAAAAACTTTATTGCCAGAAATAGGTCCACTTAACAAGTACTTATTTTAAGAATCAAACTTGTGTTTTTACTTTAAAAAAATAACTTCTGTACTACTATGTTCAATACTTATTTGTAACTTGGCCATTCAGCTTTGCCCCATCATCAACATGTTGACGATGAGGAAAGTTTGGAAGTATTTTGAGGTTCTTTTGATTTGGAACAAAAACGTGAAGTATGTCAAAGCTCTCGAATTCTCCACCCAGGATTCAGTGACATCCAGTAGTGAACAAAGGCAGAGTCTTCCTACTCATTTTCAAGGAAATGCTCAAACTGTCTGCTTTCTTTGACAAAAATGCCCAGGAAGCCTCTTTTATACCTTAAACAACGTTCCTCGCCACCTAAGGAGCTAGCAACCACCGTAAGATCATAAATGGAATCCTAAGCTGTAACAGCCGTAAATTTAATTAAATTTAGATTAAAGGAAATTTGGAATTAAAAGTGAGAATTTCGAAAATGGGGATAAGAACCGAAGAAAATATGAGAATTTACATTTTGGCGCGTACTTTTTATTTTTAAATGATAGTATTTTGCTATAAGTAAATATATTTTTATTTGTTTATAAATGATTATGTTTTGCTAAAAGTAAGTAGACTTTTAATTAAAATAAATATTGTGTTGCTTAAAATAATTATACCGGCCTCTAATGAATTTTTATTGTATTTTTAGAAATATTCTTTCTTTTATTATGTATAAAGATATTTATTTTGAGATTTATTTTATTACGATTTTTATCAAGAAAAATTATAATTTAAGAGTTCAACTAAAGGTTTATGAGAATGTAAATTTTTAGAAATTTTTGGGATATTTTACGCGGAAAAACGGAATTCATATGAATTTATATAAAAGAAAATCATATTATTAATTATTTAATTATTATTATTATATTTATAAAAAAAAGATAAAAAGGGAAGAAGAAACCGGGGAGAATGGCCGTGCAAATGTCGAGAAAAATCGAGAAATGAATAGTAAGTGAATAGTGAATAAATAGTAACCTTCAACTTTTTCTCTAGATCTGGAGTGTCTATTAGTTTCCGATCTCAAAATTGAAGGTGTTATTGGATTCAAGACGAAGAATACTATGGTTTTGACTGATCAATTTTTTAAATCAGCCATTGAAACGCTGTAGATCTGAAGTAAAAAATCTCAGAAAAAAAGGTAAATTTTGAAACTTTTACTTAGAGACCTCCAATTGAAATTTTGACACCGTAGATAGATTCAGAAGTTAGATAAACCTTAGGATAGATATATTTTCGGTCATCTAACAGCCTTTTTGTTCGTCGTGAATAATGTTTTCCAGCGGTGAGTAGTGACCAAGTTCCCGAAGTTGCTTTCTTGATTTTTGGACCCTCCAGATACGTTTTCGAAGTTTATTTGATCGAATTGAGATCAGAAAATTAAATTTTAGGGATATCCAATTTAGGGCCCTTATCCGGTGAGTAGATGATTCCCCTATAGCTTGCCCTATACTCTTCTTGATATTTGAGCATGTATATGATTATGTTTATGAGATATTTACAGTTTAATATGTTTCTGAAATGCATTAAAATGATCTGAAATGCTTACAATTTGAAATACGGTTCAAGAAGAGTATAGTATGTGAAAATAGATTTATGAACTTATGATATATCTGATTTCAAATGTATTTCTCATTATATGGCAAAGAAAATATGTTATGCATATGATATTGATTTATACAGTGAAATGTTTGCCTCAGATATAGGCATGTATACATGATTTCCCTGATTGAGAAGTTTTAACAGATGAATATACTGAGACTGAAAGTCTGTATCATATTGAGAATTTTGATTATTTGACATATGTGCATATGATATTTTCTGTGGAGGAATCCTGTTGGAAACACTGTCTGCTAACAGCAGGTCATGTTATCCCTGGTGCACCTTAATTGCCTCAACTAGCAGGGGAGGTGGTGCTAACCTCGTGTGAGGGCCAACACACAGGAGATGATATGTGATGGAGAGCGGAATGCCTCCTATATGGGCGAAATGCCAGTTATATGAGTTATGATTTGCTTTCCCTTGTTGTGTGCTTGGGAAAACCCATGTAGAGTCCCTTCACGTGTCCTCTTGAATGGTAGTAGGGCAAACCTCAGCGGGATGCTGAGTTTAGGCAAATCCTATACCACAAAAGTACGGAAGGGGTTAAACTCTTGTATGGTGGTTCTGATATGGGATCTTCCAAATGTTTTTATAAGATTTATGTTGATGCATAACATGATTTTATTACCATTCTTACAGCATGATTTATGAATTGAATATGCATATGAATTTGAACAGATTTTATTTGAAATGTAGGTCCTATGTGAATGTACCTCTGAATTATGATTTCAATGTGATAACTTTTAAAATAAATAGTACATTCATATGTTGACCTAAGAGGTCATAGGAGGTATTATCTGCTCACTAAATTGTAAAACTCACTACACGTGGTTGACATATTTTTCAGATAAAGACCCAGAGTTTGGTCCTGCTGCTTCTTGATAGACTAGGTGTCGTACCTCCGTGGTGAGCCTAAATTGTTTATGGGCTCTCAGTGTATAAATTGTAATATAAATGTACTTTAGAGTTGCTCTGAACGCCACAGGCAGGATCTTTGTTTCCGCTATAAAACTGATAAATGTAGACCTGACATGTATAATTAATTATTTTAAAATTTGTCATCGTGTGATATTATCCTGATGTTCAATAATATGAAGTTGATTTCAAATAGATAAAGATAAAATTATCGAACAGTAGTGTTATTCGCGTTCCTACAGTAGGGGCGTGACATAAGCTTTCAGGATGTGGTTCTTGATTACTAAAACATAGGTGGAAGTTGTATGTGTATATGTAACGCTGTGAGGCAATATATAAATATAAATATCATAGCTTTAAAGGAGCGAGATGATTTAAGTAGGAGACAGTAGGAATACGAGAGGAAAGCACAAAATGATAAGGATAACACTGATCAAGATGTGAGATATTTGGAAATCCATGCAATATGTAAGGAAAATCATAGATCCTCACGAATGATTTTGAACATCATGTGTCTGATTCTAAAAGTCTAAAAAAGTCTTAGAAAAAGAACTACTGTTTCCAGTAAAGACAAAATTACAATTTTTGTGACCAATCTTAAGAAACTCGAAATTAGACCAAACAAACTCTTAATTCGTATATTAAAGAGCTCGCAAGACTAACGCATTTATAAATTTGGAGAAGCCAAAATTTGGTTTATAATTTTGACCCATTTAAAAAACAAGTAACTTAAATACACTTTTAATTTTTCTATTTTAGGTAATACAGTAATTTGCTCTCTTTATTTCATACATCAATTTAATTTTTAATGTACCACAAGATAAAATAAGATAATCCCTCCATAAATATCCCGCTAACTTAAAAAGAGAAAAGAAAAAAGAGAAACACCAAAAAACATGGGGAGGGAACAACGAACATAGAGCACATCAGAAAACCTAGGCAGAACAATCACGAGGGTGAACAGATTGGGGCAAAGTTATATACAAAACAAGGAATTGTATGAAAGAAGAATCAATTCATCTCATGGAACATTAAGAATAATTTGAATTTACAGTTACGAGACAAGAGATTGAGAAACACGAAGTAATGAAATATCGAACACTTCGCGATTCACTGGAGAAGCTGTTAAATTCTAGACAAGAATAATTTGGATTTCTAATGTTTTCCCATATATTTTAATTTTTTATAGTTAAATGGTGCGAGAAGGAATTCGGACTATGAGAAGCTCTGGATGCATCCACCGAATATGGATTTGTGCCCTGCACAAAGCCAACTTCTACTTATACAAATATGTATTCTTTTGGAACGAATTTCAATTTTTTGAATTTTTAAACCAAATACGCACTGGGGTTTGATCTCTCTCCTTCAAGTTTATCCTGCTTAATTAACTTTCCTATAAGTTTCAAAGTTCTCTGTACTGAGTTTGGTTGCTGAAATTAAGAAATTTTATCCTAATTCATATGAATTAGGGTAAAATCAGATGGTGTAAAGTGAAGACAGAAAATTCAACTTCTCCTTCCCCTGTTTTTCATGAGTTGCAGAAGAAAGTAGAGAGAGAGAGAACGGTAAAGAAAAAAATGAGGAAGATGGATGCGTTATACGAGAGAGAAGTAATTTTTTTTTAACGATGGATGCCCTATTTTTTCCTACTGTAAAATTTAATTTAATCTTCAGAACTATCTCCAAAAAAATTAACAAAAAAATATTTATTTGAAGACCCATAATATTCAACTTGCTAAGATTCTGGTCTAAATAATATATTCAACAAAAAATTTCTTTGCTGCCCCATAATGGCAGTATCTAGTCATTATTCAACCAAAATCTACCACTAAAAATAAAATAGCCGAACACTATTATTTTGCAATGACAAAGAAATTTTTGACTAAATCAACTATTGAGATAACAGTTCAGCAAATTAAATACTACATGTGTCTATATTAGCATTTTTTATTAATTTTTTTTATAGAATTAGTCTTAGGATTAAAAAGAATGTTTATATAGCGTTAGGATATATTGAAACCAAAAAAAGAACTTTAGAAGCTAAATAAAATTTCACTACAAATATAATAGAAAAACCATTTTTCTATATTTTATGTAACGTTAGGAATCAAATTAACACATGAAATAAAGGAATGACTAAGTTGACGCATTGCCTAAAATAAAAAGAGCAAAAGTGTATAAAATTTGTATTTTATATATAAGTATAACATTACTAATTTATTTATAGAATAAATTATATTCTTTTTTATATTTAAAAATTAAACTAACATCTTTTATAATATTAATTTACATTAAAATTTATTGTGAAATTTATGAAATTTTATATTCATATCTTCTCTACTTTTAAAATAACTATATTATTAATCTTTCTTATTTTAAATTTTTATAATTATTAATTTATTTTTTTAAATTTTACTATTATGACTTTATAAGAGAAAAAAGTTTATAGGGTATAATTTTATATTAATAAAAAATAGAGATTTTCCTAAAATTGAAATTAAAAGCAATGGGAGTGTAAGTCGTATAATTTAATCTTATTTATATTTTCACTAAATTAGGGGTGCACATTAGTTCAATTCAATCAATTTTTTAGCACTAACCAAACTGAATCGATTACTATGGGAGAAAAAAATTAGATCTATCAATTTCGTTGACGTTGAAAAAATTGAATTAAATCAAATCTATTGAAAATAAATTGGATTTGATTTAATCCACTCAATTTTAGGACTTTTTGTGGCACCAAATCCACTATTTTATTTTGGAAAAATCCGCCAAATCCACTTTATTGAATTTTTTTAAATTTTGCCAAACTAATAAATTTACTTTCTAATTTTACACATTAAAATTTCTACTAGTATTACTGAGGAAGAAAATTAACCTAATGCAATCTACAAATGCATCCATATTAGCACATTTGTCCCTTATTAAAAGATCAAGAGTACATGCAAGTAAATCTTATAATCTGCGACTAATCAATAAGTACTAGAAAATAATATAACAATAAAATATAAATTAATTAATTTTCATTCCTTTAAAAGTTATATTACATTTCACAGTCATATTTTTTTTTTTAGTTTTAACTTATAACCACTTTGAAATATATTTTTTAGAATATATGTAAGCAAAAATAAAAAATAAACCAAAAATAAATAAATTAAGGGTATATGAATTAGAACATATGTAAAAGTTATTATTTTCTTTACCGTATATGAATTAGAATATATATACTAACTTGTGAGTTTTGTAAATTTAAGAACTAACTATGAGAATTTTAGAGACTAACAATAGGGATTGATTCAACTAATAAAAATTGACGCACTTCACTTTTAAGACTTAAACTCAATTCTCATTGTTAGCAGTCTTCTTAGTAGGTGATTTATAAATACCACTATAAAATCTCATTTAGGCTTATAGCATGTCTAACTTTAGAATGGAGTAATTTTCTTTCACTCTAAACTTCACATATTCTACCCAAAAAAAATTGCAGGACTAATATTAAGGGATTTTGTAAATTTGAAGATTAATTTGTTAGTTTAATTTAAACTTAAAATATCTTATTTAATTATCCAACTGCTATATTTTCTTGTACAATATTTTAAAACTTTAGAGGATGTAGGCTCAATTTTTGAGATCGAGCCTCTATAAATTTGTTTGCCACTTCTCAGTTATAAGAGGGGAAGCCCGGGAGAGGGATTAAAGGGATGGAAACGAAAGAAGCCGGAAAAAAAAAACCAAGAACCAATGAGATTAAACAGCATGCAAAAACCATTGAAGTAACTCATGTACAGGAAAAAGAAGGGAGAAAAATGCAGCATCAGAACGGTACCCAAGGCTTGAAAGAGTTTAAGGACAATGATTTAATTATCTTAAGAAGTGGAGCAAATGGAGAGAGCATAATCTTGAAAGGCTCTCAAATAGGAGGTGCAAACAAACAAATGGGGCGATATGATTTGATAGAAAATACAGAGACTAAGGGCACGGGTGAACAGGAGAAAATGGGGAATTACTGGCAAAACTCAGTGAACAAAGGAGGAATAAATTCAAATATTGATGCAGGGAATCACGAGCAAACAACGAACATGGGCCGTAGTAATTTAAAAAAGAAATGGCAAGATCAGCTGCGAGGAGAGTGGTGCTATGTGAACGGCATCCAAATGTAGAAAGCGCCAACGTGCAGTCACAATATGATAATGAGAGTTGGAGGGCAAAGACTGACGGAAACTCAAGAAGAAGGAATGCACACAAAAAACAAAAAACAAAAAAGTAACAACAATACGTTATCCAAGATGGCGGAGGAAGTCAGCCACAAATGGCTTCAATCCCATCAATGAAGATAATTGCTTAGAATTGTTAGAGTGTGGAAAACCCCCTGGCGGTCCAATATCTGAAAGATATTATTAAGTCTAGATCATTCCCAGATCTAGTGTCCTTATCAAAAACAAAAAATCCCAACAAAAAAAGATGTGGATTTTTTTTAATACTTTTATGGTGGAACAAGTTGAAACAACAGGTGGGGTGTTAATGTGGTAGAAATAAGAGACCAACCTGTAGGTTATAAATGCTAACAATTTCTTCATCCATGGGAAATTGTGTGAATCAGGATAGGACCAAGAAAGGCACTTTATGGGAATCTACATACATCATGAACAGAATACTAGGTACAATCAATATCTTACCTTGCATAATGTTATTAACACTATAGATATGCCCCTAGTTATTTGTGGAGACTTCAATGAGATCTTATATCCTAATGAAAAAAAGGGGGAGTGCCCTTTCATCATGCAATGGGCATTGATCTACATATTTCATGCAAGAAGAAGGGTTGATAGAATATGCAAAGAAAGGAGATAAATTCACCTAGAATAACAAAAGGGAGGGTGAACATAACATTCAACAAGTGCTAGACAGGTTCCTCTTAAATGAGCAGTAGCTCCAAGACTACCCAGACGGTGTTACAGTACATTTGAACAAGATTGTAGCTGACCATAGTTCCATACCGATGCAGGCCACTAAGAATAGCCCTAAGCCAAAATCGTAAATTTCGATATGATGCAAGGTGGAAAGACAATCCAGTTGTAAAAGACATTATTGAAGAAAGCTGGAAAGAGGAGGTTACAGGGTCTAAAATGTTTCAGGTATTTTCAAACTCAAAAAATGCAGACACAAACTTGTAGAATGGAGTAAAAGAAATTGCCTAAATTCAAGGAAGCTCATAAAAGAACCGCAAGAGGAATTAGCTATTATTAATTAGACAATACCGTTTGATGCCGATAGGTTGAAAGAGAGCTAGCCAAGTCTTGGAAAGAGGAAAAGTTGTTTTGGAAAGGAAAAGATAGAATAAAATGGTTGAAAGAAGGTGATAATTAAGAACACAAGTTTTTTTTTATGTTCAAACCATAATGACAAGGTTTAGAAACTCCATCAAGATGCTAAAGAATAAAGAAGGCAGTCGGCAAGAAGGAAGGGAGGAAATAGCAACAGTGGTCATAAATTATTTTAAGAATTTATTTTCTTCTACAGCATCTGGAGACATAGAGGACGCACTTCAATGTTTCCTAACCAAAATACAGGTAGAATAAATAGATGGCTACTAAGGCCATTTTAACTCTACTTTCTCTATTGAGCCTAATAGTGCCCCATGTGATGATGGATTAACTATATAGAATATTTTTTTAAAACTACTAAGACATAGAAAGAGAAGACATCTATCTGGCAATTCGTAATTTCTTTTTGAGCAAGAAAATGCTGAGGAACATAAATCATACAAATATTGTCCTCATCCCTAAATGCCCAAATCCAAATGACATGGCTCAATTGAGATCTATCAGTTTGTGCTTAGTCATATATAAGATTTTGTCTAAAGTGCTTGAATAGTTTAAGGGGAGTGATGGGAAAAATTATCAGTGGTAACCAATGTACATTCATAAAAGAAAGGCTTATGTCAGATAATATTCTAATCGCACATGAGATGATGCATTATTTGAAAAATAAGAAAAATGGGAAGACTTTCGAGATGGCTATTAAGGCTAGTTTCACTAATAGAGTTACGTTCACCTGCTTTCTCTATTGATCCTAATAGTGCCCCATGTTAGATTTATTGGACTATTTTTTAAAAACTACTAAGACGTAGTAGGAGAAGACATCTTTCTGGAAATTTCTAAATTCGAGAAGGCTATTAAAGTTGATATGAGTAAGGCATATGACAGGTTAAAGTGGAAATACTTGTTTGAAATCATGAAGAAAAAGGGCTTGAAAGCAGAATCGATAGAATTAATTAAGCAGTGTGTGAGTACAACCTCTTTCTATATTACATTAGAGATGGCTATTAAACCATCATGGGGACTATGTCAAGGTGACCCTCTTTCATCACATCTTTTTCTTATATCTATCGAAGGACTCTCTCTCATGTTGCAGGGTGTAGAAAAAAATAATACACTACCAGGTGTTAAAATATCGAGAAGAAACCTATCAGTATCACACGTGTTTGTTGCTAATGATGCAATTTTATTTACTCGCGCCTCTCCAAAAGTAAACTCTAAATTAAGTAGTATTCTACATGAGGTGTATGAAGACATCAGTGGCCAAAAGGTTAATTTGTCAAATTCTACAATTTTTTTCTCCTAGAATATACCACACAAATTCAGACAACAAATAGCATGTAGCTTGAAAGTAGCAAACATTGGGTCTCAAAAAAAAAACCTTAGATTACTATCCTTTGTCAACAGATCAAAATCTGAGACTTTCAACTGCATAAAGAGGAGAGTGGAACAAAGAATTGCCAACTAAAAAGGAAAACACTTGTCTCATGCAGAAAAGTTGACTCTTTTTAAATCTATCATCTGTGTTATTCCCATCTGGGCCTTGTCTTGTTTTGTTTTACCCACTAAATTATGTAATGAAATCACTAGAATAATGAGGAAAATTTGTTGGTGGAATAAAAAAAATGGAATTGGATTTTGTTGGAAAAATGAGAAAAATTATGCAGAAGTAAAGAAGAAGGTAGCCTTGGAGTAAAAGATGTGAAGGCTACAAATTTAGCATTAGTAGCTAAGACAGCTTGGAGACTTTGCCCAGAACCTAATGCTTTCATCAGTTGATTTTACGACGCCAATTATTTTCCAGCAAATGAGTTCTTGGAAGCCAGAGTAGGGACTAACCCATCTTGGGGATGGAGAAGCATTATAGCAGGTAATGAAATTATTGAACAAGGCTGCAGACGGAAAGCAAGAAGGAACTCCATTTTGCAGGCGTTTCGATCTCCTCGGATACCAGGAAACAACCCTATAAGGTTGCATGGTCCTGATTCTCCTAGCACTGTGAGGCAGTTCATGAATGAAGGAAATGGGTAATGGGAAGTAAGCAAGCTCCGTAATCTGCTTGATGAAGGCACAGTTCAAGCAATAGTCAAAGAATAACCTGGCCCACATGAAGATCAATTGGTATGTTCCTACAACAGGCATGGTTCCTACACCACAAAAACTGGCTATGATGTGGTGACGAATTTACTATACCCAAGCAGTGAAAACGTGATGAAAGAGAGTATGAAGTTGGGGCGCAAGTGACTATCGAAGCTAAAGGTAGAAGAGAAAGTAAAAATCTCCATTTGGCGTTGCATTCAGGGAGGCTAGCTGTCAAGGAAAATTTGCGGCACAGAGGTGTGAGAATAAAAGACATTGGCTGCCCAAAATGTGATAGAAATGAGGAGACAATATTCCATCTTTTGGTTCTTTGTCCTTACGCCGAAGCAGCATGGAGGCACAGTGGTGTTGTAGAAGCTACGAGGTTAAATTCCAACAACAGTTTTGTTTCATGGTGGCTCTCGAGTATACAGGTTTTAGGGAGAAAAGATGTAGCTAACAGAAAACTAGAGTTTATATGCTACATAACTGTTGGGCACAGCAAGTATTACCAGCAAAAATAAATGCGGAATAAAATAATCAACCAAATAAAATCAAAAAATTTAACATTGTTCACCCTTGATTTTTGGGCTACATCCACGGGACTAAATTTGAATAAATCTTCTACCATAAAATAGTAAGTACAAAGAGAGTCTTCTTCAGAATAAATTTAGAAGCTACAACTGAGATATAATCAAAATAGTAGCACATAAAATGTTTTCCACAATACTCCAAGAGTATTTCCTCACTATTTTGTCGCTCATTATTTAAGAACTATTTTTAAAATATCACACCAAACTCTCCCCTATTTTTCTCTCTTCAAAGAGCTCCCTCTCTCTGACTTTCTCTTCAGGCTACTTCTTGCTACCTGGTTTGGTATGTTTCTCCCTTCCATCTCTTGCCTATTTATAGGCAAGAGTGTGCCTAACTTCTGACAAAGTTAAGTGTGAATGGGGAAAAAATATTTCGGTACCTAACGTTTCGCTCTCTTCTGTTCCTTTTGCTGCTCCTGCAACAAACAAATTCGACCACTATATCTTTCTCCCTTCTTTGAAGAATTGTCAAACATTTCGGCTCCTACAGCAAAATTTCCTTTCTTTTCTTTGAAAAAATGGTCAAGGTGGTAGGCTCTCTATGTTGGAGGGACCCACCACTAACAGATCTCCCCTTCCCGACTACATAGAGGGATCCACCATTCCTGTAGCTAATTGATAGAACTCAAACTTCCCTTGGTAGAATCTTTGTCGACATGTTTGATTCATTTTCATTAGTATAGATCTTTTCAAGCTATAGTAGCTTCTTCTCCAGCACATCTCTAATCCAATGATATCTTAAATCATTATGCTTGGATCTTGAATGAAAGGAGGAATTTTTCCCAAGGTGAATAGCACTCTGGCTATCACAAAATAGTTGATATCTGTCCTACTAAAAATTAAGTTCATTTAAGAACCTCTTCATCCACAGCAATTCATTGCACGCTTCTGTTACTGCAATAAACTTTGCCTCAGTAGTTGAAAGAGCAACACATTTTTGCAACTTCAATTGCCACAACACAGCTCCCCCTGTAAATATAATCAGATAACCTGAAGTAGACTTTTTTGAGTCTACATCGCCAACCATATCTGCATCTATGTAAGAAATTAACACAGGTTTGGTATCGTCAAAACATAAGCATATTTTGGAAGTACCACAAAGATATCTAAAAATCCATTTCACTGCAGCCCAATGTTCTTTACCAGGATTAGAAAGAAACTGGCTCACTACTCCAACCGAGTGAGCAATATCTGGCCGTGTACATATCATGGCATACATCAAACTCCCAACTGCTGAAGTATATGGAACCTTGTCCATTTCTTTCTTCTCTTTATCTATAGAGGGACTCTATTTAGAACTTAGTCTAAAGTGATTAGCAAGAGGACAACTAACCGCTTTAACTTTGTCCATATTAAACCTCTTAAGTACTTTCTCAATGTACTTCTCTTGTGACAACCACAATTTCTTGGCATCTCTACCTCTGGTAATCTTCATACCAAGAATCTATTTTGCTAGCCCCAAGTCTTTCATGGCAAAAGATTTGCTCAATTGTGTTTTCAAACAATTAATTCTGAAAACATTCCGGCCAATTATCAGCATATCATCCACATAGAGCAAAAAAATAATAAAATCTTCATCAGAAGACTTCTGCACAAAGACACAATGGTTTGAAGTAGTCTTCTTGTAGCCTTGCTCCCCTATAACTAACCCAAACTTCTTATACCATTGTCTTAGTGCCTGTTTTAAGCCATAAAAACTTTTCGTCAATCTGCAAACATAATCCTCTTTTCCTTTTTGCTTGAAACCCTCTAGCTGCTCCATGTATATCTCTCCCTCCAAATCAACATGAAGAAAGACATTTTTCACATCCATTTGTTCAACCTCCAAGTCAAGGCCCGCTACTAATCCTAGCACTATACAGATGGATGTCATTTTCACAACTGATAAAAAAAATTGTCAAAATCAACGCCTTTTCTTTAGTTGAATCCTTTAACAACTAGTTTAACTTTGAATTTCGGATGGAGACTGTGTTCATCATGCTTGATCCTGAACACCGATTTATTTTTCAAAGCTCTCTTGCCTTTTGGCAACTTCATCAGCTCAAACGTTTTGTTCTCATGCAAGGATTTCACTTCATCTTGCATGGCTTCTCTTCACTTCTGTTTGTGTTCATCTTCCATAGCTTCTTCAAAGCTATCAGGTTCTCCCTTGTCAGTGAGTGTTACATACTCATTATTAGGATATCTAGTAGAAGGTTGTTTTATTCTACTATTTCTCCTCAATCGATCTAGAAAAGGAACAGGTGTTTGTAGTTGATGATGATCATCATCATCATCTTTTTCTAATTCGGCCTCTATGGGAGTATCATCAGGCTAATCGTCATCTCCAACTTGCCTCAGCACCACTGTTGGAGGAACTAATTTCAAGTTTGTTGAGTCACCATTGGAATCAAAAACATCCTTCTCCATTTTTTTTATGTCTTTAATGGTCTGATCTTCAACAAACACAGCATCACGGCTTCTAATGAGCTTTTTCTAGACCGAATCATAGAATCTATAGCCAAATTGATCTTGACTATAGACAATAAATACACATTGTCATGTCTTAGCATCAAGCTTGGCCCTCTCATCCTTAGGGATATGCATGAAGGCTTTATAGCCAAACACCTGCAAATAATCATAGGAAACATCTTTTTCTAACCACACTTTCTTTGGTGTATCATATTGTAGAGGAACACAAGGTGATAAATTCAGCACGTGCACAGCTGTAAGCAAAGTTTCACCCCAAAAATTTTGGGTAACTTTGCATGTGAGAGTAAACATCTGACTCTCTCCATCAAATTTTGGAGGTGTTGCATGATGCCGAATACCATGATCTTTACAATAAGCATCAAATGGTCCAATATACTTTCCACCATTATCTGTCCGGATGTATTTTAACTTCTTCCCAATTTGTCTCTCAACTGAAGTATGAAACTATTTGAAGACATCTAACACCTGATCTTTTGTCTTCAAAGTGTATGCCCACGTCTTCTTAGAATGATCATCAATGAAAGTCACAAAGTATTGAGCACCACCAAGTGACTTTGGCATTGGTCTACACAGATCTAAATGTACCAAATCCAACACATTCTTTATTCTGGAAGGAGAAAAACTCTTGAAAGCAACTCTGTTCTGCTTTCCCGCTAGGCAATCAGCACATTTCTTCAAATATACTTGATCCGTTATAGATAACATTTTCTTCTTAGCTAAACATGCCCTACTTTTTTCACTCATGTAGCCAAGTCTCCTATGCCACAACTCAACGACATCCTTCTCCACAGCATTCACAACGTCGTTGGAGAGCTTTGTATGCATAACATACAATGTTGAGTACTTTCTTCCTTGGGCCACCACCAAGGCACCTTTAGTGAGTTTCCATTAGTCATTCATGAACTTGTTGCAAAAACCTGCATCATCAAGTTTGCCTATGGAAATCAGATTCAAGCGAATATCTGGAATATGCCTTACATCTATCAAAACTAATTTGGTGCCGTTCGTCTCCAACCAGATATCTCCTCTGCCAACAACTTTCAGTAAGTTGTCATTTTTCATCTTAACAGTTCCAAAATCTCCTTCTGTGTAAGATGAGAACAATTCTCTTTGCGGTGTGGCATAAATAGTAGCTCCACTGTCAATCACCCAACTAGTCTCACGGGATATAAGATTTATAGTATCTTCATCATAAACGATATTGGTCAATCTCCATCATATTATTTAATAAATAATATTAAATGTATAATATATATTATATATAATCAATTGCATTGGTTGAAATTTATTTCACGCGCTGTTCAATGATCGTCAACGCGTGGAAAGCCTGTGTAAGCGACATGCAACCCAGGTGGCACCACCAGATCAGTGGACCCTTTAATGGATGAACTCATGAGAATTTAAATTTTCCAAAATATTTTATAAAACAAAGTTATATTATTGATATTTCAGAATTTAAATCATTTGCGTTAGTTCTATGCTTAAACCAAGCACTTATCAGATATGCATAGTTTGGGAAAAATATTTCTAGTACTCTGTAGTATTAAAAAGTTAAGTACTACAGTCGTAGATTAATATTTTGATAAATAAGCTTCTTTTTAATCTTTGGTTTAGAGAGATTTCCACTTGCTTAATATGTTTTTAATCTTTGGTTTTGGTGAAAAACATGTTTTTATGAGACATTATTACTTGGATGAATAGTTCTAATGATATGGAAAAGATATGGAAAGTTGGGAAGTATTTCAGGGTCTTCGAAGTAAAAAAAAAAAAATGCCCAAGAAACCTCTTTTATACGTCAACAACGACCTCAACACCCAAGAGCTGTTGATAGTAAACTATGTCTTTGGGGATAGAAAACAGGATAAGCTTTATTATCTAGTTCTTGGTGTAAAAACACACGTGGAAGTTGTATACAAACTTGGGGTAGTTTATGGCCAAGAAAATGGGATAGCTTCATTCTTGTAAAATGTAAACAATGAAGAGAGGATGTAGGTTCTTTTTTCTTTTTCTTTTTTTGAGCCGAACCTCTATAAATTCTTGTCTCTTTTCACTACTTAGCTCTTTCATTTTTCTTTAAGATAGTTTCCTTGATTTCCTTATTTGATTGAAAAGGTTTTCTCTATATGGCTTTCTGAAGTATTTTCAAACTGATTTTAAAATTTTCAAGTTTTCAAGACTTAAGAAGCAAATAGCTTCTGGTATTTTGTTTTTCCATTCGTATTTTGGTGAACTTTTTTTTTTTGTGAAACACATTAGAATTCTAGAATTAAATTTTTAAAAATATTTTCATCCAAAAATAAATGACAGACCATGCATTTGTTTATCCTTTTTTTTTTTTGGTGCTCCAATTAAGAAATAGTATAGTAAATAGAAATCGTATATTTTTCTGCTTGTCCTTACATTTACCGGTGCAAAAAAAAAAATATCTACTTTATTTAAATTCTCACATTACAGTTATAGTTATATTCAAGTATATGTTTTCAATCCTTGTGCTAACAATTAATGAACATTTCTATAATCATGCACGCTTATTTAATTTTATGTCGTTTGGAATTCTTAAATTAAACTTCTTTCAATTTACAGTAAGTATATCTTTTGACCCGTTTGTACGTAAAAGAATTTAGATTCCTCCTAAACAATTTTAAAAACGAATTCACATTTAAAAAAATAAATTCTCGTTGGCTTCAAAGTTTGATTCTGATTAATCAAAATAAAAACATACCTCTTTCTTTTTTTTCTTTGTACATCTGAAATTTGAACCGCCTTATTTCATTCATATTTGTTCATCAGAGTTCAAAGATCGTTATAATTCTTTTTTTTTTCCGTTATTGTTCTTTCTTAGCTGCACTGAAAATCTCCATCATCCTTGTTATGCCAATATATTGAGGGGAAATGAAAGAGGATACGTGCCCATCTCTCCTGTAATTGTACATTATTTAAAAATTTAATCAAAATTTCCTTTTCCGACTGAATAGAATTAAATTATAAGTTGATTGGTCCCAAATCAGGCCCTTACCAAAAAACCAACTCGGACTTTTATGAATTGAATTAAGGAAAATAATTTGATATATCGTTGATATGCAATTTTTTTTTGTTCACCAACGATTCTCAAATCGTAATACATAGCACAAATAATATTTTTTAAAAAAATTATTTTTATTATGTGTTACAATCTGAGTACCGTTAATGGATAAAAAATTATCCACCGACAGTAAATCAAGTACTACCTCATTAATTAATTAATTTTTTGTCATAAATTATATCCATTAAAAAATGAACGATTTATACATACAGTGCTATCTACTATGAAACACAATCCTCATAATTACTTTTTGATAATTTGACATTTTCCCTTCTTAAAATGGTTAAATAAATTTTTTATCATTAGTTACAAAATCTTATACAATTTACTAAAGCTTTGAAAGCAGATTCATTACCAACCCAACTGATTTTTAAGCCTATGGCTCGCTCAATCGGGTTTCTCATTTAATTTCCATAATAAAATACCATTCATATCCGGTACAAGTGAGAGTGAGGTTGGGACCAAAAGGGACAGACGGAATAAGATTTCTCCCACTGCTGAGGTACGTAAAAGACCAAATGAATAATAGATAGATAAGTGAGAGAAGTAGATGATCAATATTTCAAAATAGAAACAAAGACGCCTCCAACGGCTAGTTTCTTAATCACTTCCTCTGATCCCCAAACTAATTAAGGCTCCTCTCTTCCAACGGCTAGATTAATTTGCTACATCTATATAAACCCTGCAAACCCCATTGTCGTCACTTTCAGTTCCTCTGGAGAAGGTACAGGGGGCAACTATGCCCAATAATGAAGATGACCAACTGGTTTAATGGGAAAGCAAGAGACAAGCAAGGAGGCTTCCTAGTGACGCAACCTCTCTCCTAAAATCCTGGTGGCAATCACAGTCCAAATGGCCTTATACTACAGTAAGTTTGGGTAAATCCCAACCCAACATTGCTATTACTTTGAATTTTTATTTTCCATACGTTAGATATTCCACAATCTCTATATTGCCACCAACCTTATCCTTCTCTTTCATGGTGCTGTAAACAATTTCCTTATATGTTGTAGTCCATTCTAAATTCTATCTATGATTTCAGAATATGTTTTCACTTACGATAAATTCTGCCTTCTCTACATGCACCCAACATCTCGTTCATCATTGTGATTCAAACTATTTTTACAACTAGTTGTCTATGTTAGATTTTTGTTGTATCAAGCATTATACTTTAGAAGAAAAATAAACTGGGAATTGCTCAATCTCCTTATCAACCTTTCGTTAAAAGTTTTGATTTACAAGTAAAAAAGTTCTTAATTATATTATCTTGCGACAAGACAATATGTTAGTAGTCAATTATGCTGTGAACCTTATTGACCCTGATTCCAATTTTGAAAAACGTCTAAAATATGTGTCAAAGTCTATGATTGATTACTAAGAGCAAACTATTATCTGGAAATGGGATTTTACCATAAACAACCCGCAATATTGGGTTCTTTCCTTGCTCTATGTTGTTCTAGAATTGTTTGAGAGTTTGTTATACTTCTTACTGACTGCATATAGATTATTCTATCTTATCTTTCATGGTATTCTATTTATTATTTTGAACTTGAATTGTGATTTTTACGGTACTTATCGTCATCCCTTTGTGTACATTGTGTGAACCTAATTTAGAATCTTAACATACCTTTTTTAAAGCTTTCTTCTTGTATGCTTACTGTTTTTTTTTCATGTTTATCAATATGTCGATATCTTGGATTTTTTTTTTGGTCCACAATCTCTGGGATGAATGTTGGGAATTTGGAGTAGAAGAAATGGATATCCGAGGTGAAATCAGGATTAAAAAATTAATCTAAAAGGGGGATGTTGTACGCACATGAAAATTGGGACTATTACTGCATCAGCTCAATTTGGAAAGAGCAAATTAAAGTCCTACAGTACTAGTAGGATAATTGATGATCAAACCGCTCAGTTTGAACAATGAATCGGGGAAGCATGATTGAAAGCTACATAATCGATCATTATCCATTATTGGGTGAAAGGATTGGGGGAGATAAATCTGAAGCATCCGTGAACAATAACAGTTGAACTTGAATTATGCACATATAGAATAAGGTTTATGTTGTTTTGATTTTATTTTTGAACTTAATATTCAATGATTTCATTTGAATATGTTTTCTTGTCCTTGAACTTTGAAGAACATGATCTTCTCATTTCACAAAATCAAGTTCCTTCTTTTCTTTATCTGGAAGAAAAATAGGAGCAAAAATTAAAGATTTAAAGTAAGAAGAAACATTTTAGCAAGAAAAATAAAGAAATTGGCGAGAAAGAAAAAAACTCAAAAAAAGTAAATAGAGGGTTGTTGGGTAAAGGCTCTAGCCTAGGTGCGGGTGGGTGTGTTTGGAGCCTAAAGTTGGGGCCCAGGGTAGGGTAGCTGTATAGGGATGTCTTGGGTAGGGACTTTGGGCCTCGACACTATTGGGGGTTTAGGGTTGGGGGGTTGGATCCCTGAGAGTTTTGAGGTTGGGTGAAGGCGAGAGTGGAGAAAGCGCTCAAGTTCAGAAGTCTAGACTTGTCCAAAAAAAAAAAAGGTTCAAAAATCTATAACCCCCAAAGTGGGATGGGGTCCTACGGATTTGGGCTTCCACGGTGGGGTGGGGTCTTATTCCCAAAGCTAAGTATGATGGTAAAATAACTCGGTATCAGACTGTAAAAAAATAAAAAAATAAAAAAAATAATTTATAAATAAAATAAAATCCATAAAATAAAAACTAGTTATTCTCATTGCCATTAGCCTTCTTTGTTTAAGTGAAAAATAAACAGGAGAGAAAACCATTGTTGACCACTACCTGGTCATCATCCACCTTTGTGGCCACCTCAGCTTGTTTTCGCACACCGTCGGCTTTGGCTGTGACCCATGCTGTGGACTACAAGTTTCAGGGCTACATCTCAGACGATTTTCTTCAATACACTTAAATGAACATTACTTAGAGTTGAGCCATTGGAACTCATTTGTAGCTTGGGTAGTTTAATATGTTGAGAAATTACTATTTATATAGCTTATGTTTACATAAATTTTTCTAACACTATTCGTACTGCTTATGAGCACCAAAAAATAGGAATTTTATTTGCAATAAGATAGGTAAGCAAGATGGGTTACTATTATCCTAAGTTATATGAGCAACTTTAAAAAATAAGCGTGCTTAAAAGGCGTTTGATAAAATGCCCAAGAGAGATTCCTAGTTATGTGAGTTCTTAAATTCTCAATTTTCAGCTTAACATTTGATCTTAATTTCATTCTAGCTAATCCAAGTTTATGCTCGAAATTTCATCCTTTTCCAATCAACTCAAATTTTTTTAATTTGTTTGATTCAATCTTAGTTGTCCGAAATATATATATATATTCCTTATATTATCAAGTATTAAGGTTCCTTAATAGTTAGATGCATATCTAGTATTCCAACTACATTCAAGATTAGGAGTGAATCATCTGAGAAAATAGGACCTTAAATAATGCTTCCGTTATGTTTCTGCCAAATTGGGATCGTGATGTCCATCGAGAGTCTACGTTAGCACCGTGGGTTTCATCAAAATTTGCTATTCTTACTCTTTTTCTCTAATTTCTCTAAATTTTACTCAATTTTTTTATTTTCTTTCTATCTATAAAATAAAAACAATCACACATAAATTACTCAAAAATTTACAAAATTCTAAAATAAATTATGCTTAATTCATGAGTATAAAATTTACTCATCAATGTCCTAACATATCTTATATGTGATATATACTTCGATTTTTGTTATGGTGAGGTGAGACTTTGATGCCTCATATAACTGGCTCTTGTTTGCTTTGTGTGAAAGTGATTGATGATTTGTCCCATGCGTAACAGAATGAAACCAACGCGGATGAAGGATTATCACGTGACCTGGGGAGGGGTGATCGTGAGCGTGAGGAAAAGTTAGCTGAAAGAGCGTGAGGGATGAACGCATGAGAACTTAAATTTTCCAGAATATTATATAAAATAAAGTTATATTATTGTTATTTCAGAATTGAAATCATTTGTGTTAGTTCTATACTTAAACCAACGACTTACTAGACATGCATAATTGGGGAAAATATTTCTAGTACTTCTGTAGTATTAAAAAATTAAGTACCACTGTCATAAATTAATATTTTGATAAATAAGCTTCTTTTTAATCTTTGCTTTAGAGAGATTTCTACATGCTTATTATATTTTTAATCTTTGGTTTGGTGAAAAAACATGTTTGTATTGAGATATTATTGTTTGGATGAATGGTTCTAATGATTTGGAAAAGATATGGAAAGTTTGGTTTAAATAACAAATTTTAAATCAGAAAAAATTAAATTAATTTAAAACAAAACAACTAAGATTGTCCATTAAAAAAATGAACGATTAATACATACCTTAAACAGATTATTTACCCAACAATATACAATGCTATCAAATATGATATACAATCCTTCGCCATAATTACTTTTTGATAGTTTGACAGTTTCCCTTCTTAAAATAGGTAAATAAAAATATTTCCCTGCAAAGGCTCCTCTCTTCCAGAGGCTATATTAATTTGTCACATCTATATAATCCCTGCAAGCCCCATTGTCGTCACTTTCAGTTCATCTGGATCCCAATTGTCGTCTGTTACTGCAAGAACAGGGGAGTTCCCCAGGACAAGGTACAGGGGGCAACAATGCCCAATAACGAAGGTGACCAACTTGTTTAATGGGAAAGCAAGAGACGAGCAAGGAAGCTTCCTAGTGACACAACCTCTGTCCTATAAGCTTGGTGGCAATCACAGTCCAAATGGCCTCACGCTACAAAAAGTTTGGGTAATCACAACCCAACATTGATATTACTATAAACAATGTCTCTATGTTGCCACCAACTTTATCCTTCTCTTTCATGGTGCTATAAACAATTTCCTTATATGTTGTAGTCCATTCTAAACTTTATTTTTTATTTCAGAACATTTTCACTTACTATTAATTCTGCCTTTTCTACATACACCCAATATTTCATTGATCATTGTGATTCAAACTATTTTTACAATTAGTTGTCTATGTTAGATTTTTGTTGTGTCAAGAAAAGTTATTTTTTAAATGAGCAAGAAACTTGAAATGGCTCAATCTCTTTATCATTATTTTGTTAAATTCTTTTATTTACCAGTAGAAGGTTGTGGCCCAGAAGCATAGGGTAGTGCAGCTGTGTAGAGCTAAGGGCCTCATGTTGAGGGGAGGGCCAACGAGCCTTGAGCAGGATAACTATGTAGGGACGAGGGCCCTGGCACTCAAGTTTCTTTGCAATAAAATAAGGTAAGGGTGAAGTATTAGGCTCTCAAGGTCGGATGGTGTAATTTATAACAAAAATTAAGATGAGAAAAGCCAATTATTTTTTCTTAATTTTAATAATTTACACAATTTTGATTAGAAAGTACATTAGATTCATTTTTCCTCTATAAGCATTTTCGAGTTTCTATACAATAAAATAAATACAATTAAAACATGTAAGCTTGATGTCATGAACTAGTATTTTATATTAGTTCACTTATTAAATGAAACTTGATGTCACGCTATTAAGACTTATAATTTGATAGTAGCATTCATTTAAATAGTTTCTACAAATACAAATAAGATGTCTTGCACCATCTAATTATTTTTTCTAACTTGTAAAATGGATTAAAAAAATTTGGAATATAAAAACCAACCAAAATGTTAACGATCACTCATCTTTTCATTGTTCTTTTTCAATTCTATATAAGTTTTATTTAAAATACAAATTTATAATTCATATCCTACAATAAACATGAAAGATAACAACACTGCTATTTTTTAAGTCAAATTATCTTTATTACATGAAAAATTCAAAAGTCTTTCAAGTCGTCCTACAATTTTGGCATACACTAATAGAGAGCCAAGTTATAATCTGATTTTTTATGCAAAAGTCACATTTGTCGGAAATTGTTTCTATATTTACTATTTGACATTAATATTGTTCAAAAAAATATGCTACATGAGTACCACCAACACTTTATGAAAGAAAGAGTGGATTTAGTTCAGCAGTTAGGAGGTGATAATATCATTCTTTATTAATATAATATTGATTTTTCTAGAAAATATTCTAAAATTTAAATTTTAAAATTGATTTAAAGGAAGAAGTCCTTAAAACCATTCAAAATTAAAATCTAATGCTTACGCAAAAATTTCTACATAAATATAATAATCTTACCCAAAAAAAATCTTACATGAAGGCACTATTTAACATAGTTAAATTTCACAGCATGCACTGAATACTTGAAAACTTTGCTCATTTGTCTTCAAAATTTTGTTGATTTGATATCTCATTTTCTTCAAGAAAGTTCAAAGTTGTTGAAGTGATATTTTCTATGGACAGTTTTATGTTCTTGCTTTTTATTGCAAAATTCTACAAGTCATCGTTCACCTATAGACCCACAATGAACAATATAAATTCTACAATAGATTCTTGATACTTGTCACGCTCCTAATTTTAGGGCACGTGAAACACATATATCATGAATATATATTTTTTATAAATATGAATATTCTAATCTTTTATCATAGAAACAGATACATATAGATTCTCTTATATATATATATATATATATATACACACCATATACAAAATAAGTCTATAAACATCAGAGTAATAGTAGAAGTAGGGATCCTGCTTGTGGCATATAGAGTATACTCTAGAGTACAAGTATAATATAAATCAAAATCTACGAGCCTTGGAAATAAAATAGGCTCACTAGAGAATATGACACTTAGTTGATCATGTATCTGCAGGACCAAATTCTAAGTCTTTATTTGAAAAACATATCCACAACGTGTAGTGAATTTTACAACTCAGTGAGCAGATAATTCCTCCTATGACCTCTTAAGTCAATATATGGATGTACTCATATTTTAAAATTTATCACATTAAAAATGACAGTTCAAAAGTATATTCATATGACACCCACATTTCAAATATTCTCAGTTCATATCAAATTCAGATATTCAAAATCATATGCAATACGGTATGATCATTATTCAAATACTGTAATGCATCAAAATCTTTCACATGAAAACCTTTGGAGGATCCCAAATCAGAATCACCGTATCAAAGTTTAATCTCTTCCGTACTTTTGTGGTATAGAATTTTCCTAAACTTAGCATCCCGCTGAAATTTGCCCTACTACCATTCAATAGGACATGTGAAGGGACTCTATATGGGTATTTCCCAAGCACACAGTAAGGGAAGGCAAATCACATCTCATATAACTAACATCTCGCCCATATAGGAGGCATCCCGCTCTCCATCACATATCATAACTCGTATGTTGGTGCTCACACGAGACTAGCACCACCTCTGCTAGCTGAGGTATCAAGGTGCGCACCAAGACTAACATCACCTGCTGTTAGTAGACAGTGTTTCCAATAGGATTTCTCCACAGAAAATATTATATGCACATATGCCATATAATCTAGTATAAACTTCTCAATATAATACAAACTTTCAGTTTCATTACAAATTCATCTGTCATAAATTATCCATTCAGGGTTTATCACATATACATGCCCTATCTCGAAGCAATCATATAGCTTTATAAATCAATGCCACGTGCATAAATATTCACTTTATCATTTAATGAGAAATACATGTGAAATCAAATATTCCATGGGTTCAGAAATTCAGTTTCAAAATTATACTCTTCTTGAACTGTATTTCAAATTGTAGGCAATTCAGATAATTTAATGCATCTCAGTAACATATAAAAATGTAAATATCTCATAAACATAATCATATACATGCTTAAAGATCAAGAAGATTATATGGCAAGTCATAGAAAGAATCATCTACTCACAAGATAATGGCTCCAGATTGGACAGCCCAAAAATGCATATTTTCCAATCTACACTTGACTAAACAGACTTCAAAAACGTGTCCGGATGGTCCAAAAACTTAGAAAATGATTTATAGAGCTTGGTCACTATTCACAGTCGAAAATACTGTTCACGCGGTTGAAATCACTATTAACCGCAGGAAAATACTATTCACCCGTTGAAAATCACTATTCACAATGAACAAAAAGCTGTTAGATGGTCAAAAAAATCCATATCCTAAGGTTTATCTAACTCTTGAATTCATCTACGGTGTCAGATTTTCAATTGGAGGTATTTAAGTAAGAGTTTCAGAGTTTACCTTTTGTTAAAATTTTTTACTTCAGATCTATATCGTTTCAACAGCTGATTTGAAAAATTGATAGGTCAAAACCGTAGTATTCTCCGTCCTGAATCTAGTGGTACCCTCAATTTTGAGATCAAAAGCCAATAGGCACTTCAAATCTAGAGAAAAAATTGAATGTTACTATTTATAACTATTCATTTATGTTGATTTCTCTTGGTTTCTGTCTTCCTTCCGTTCTCCTTTCTCTTTATTTATTTATTTTTATAATAATAATAAATATTATTATTTAATAATTAAATATTTAGATTTATTTTTATTTTATTTCATATATATTCATATAAATACTGTTTTTCATTGTAAAATATCTCAAAAATTTCTAAAAATTTACATTCTCATAAAAATTTAATTGAACTTTTAAATTATGATTTTTTTAATAAAAATGTTAATAAAATAAATTACAAAATAAATATTTTTATATATAATAAAAGAAAGAATATTTCTAAAAATATAATAAAAATTTATTAGAGGCCAATATAATTATTTTAACTAAAAAAATAATTATTTTAAACAAAAATATATTTACTTCCAACAAAACATGCATAGTTATTTTTTAAAAAAAATTATATTTATTTATAATAAAATATTATTTAAAAATAAAAATTTTGAGATATTACAATACTTCAAAGAAAATTTTGTCTTAACTTATTACTTGAAAAAGTCTAAAGTCCTCTTTTCAAGTTAAGATAAATATATAATAAATAAAATGAAAAATGATATCATTATGTTTTTGATTGGTTTTTTAACCCCCAACATGAGATGAAAAATTTTGATCATAAAAAATGATATGGGTGCTACCTATTTTTTTGGGTTAACTTTAGTCTGAAAGTCACCGTTTTTTTTTTCTCTCTCCCACGCCCAATTTCCTTCTCTATTTCTTTTTCACTGTTTTTTTTTAAAACTTATTTTCGCGTCACACACACGGAAAGGCATATCAAGGGACTTTTGTCTCTTCCTCAATTAAAAGCCACAGCAAACTATTCTTCTGAAGTCTTCCATGAATTTATCTTATGAAATTGCCTTTTTAATAGTATTCATTATTGTGTCTAATGTATCTTAATATCCACACATAATGTTATTAATGAAGCAATTGAGTTAATAATACTAAAATTATCTTTTAGAGTTGAAGACAGAGTATTAAAAATAAAAATAAAAATAATTAAGGATAGAATAGGAAGATTTTTGTTAGACATAAAATAGTGCCATATCAGCATACAAAATGCTATCCCTGCTGCCACTGCAGAAGATTTAACGAAATTAATGAAAAAAAATTTAAGTCACCATTTTTTTAAAAGTTAAAAAAATTTAAAAAAAAATTATTATTTAATACACTCTCAACTCAATAGAGTTAAAATTTTCATTAGAGCCACGTCAAATATTGGCATCTAATCAAGTTGGTAGATTGTGTCAATATTTTTAATATTATTTTTAACAATTTTTTCACGTGTCAGATAATGTGATACTAATAAAAGTTTTAACTCTACCGTTAATGTATCAAATAAGAATCTATTTTGAAAGAATTTTTTAAGAGTCCAAAGCAGAATTTAAAATTAAGTTAAAGGACTCTAAAAAATTTAACCAAATTTTTCAGAAAAAATTTCATGTCCTTACTAATAGAGATAACATTCCACACATGAATTTTTTAGAGGCATTCGTGTAAGCAATCTCTCTACAAATAGGAGCAAGATGTGATGAACCAATTTGATTAATTTTCTAATTTGTAAAATGGGTTACAAAACATGGAATATAGGAATTATTCAGAGTACCGTCACTCTTCTTGGTTCTTTTTCTCTTTTTGGGCATTTTATTTAGAACACAAATATGTCTTCATGCATATCTTCCTGAAGATAACACTGACACTTTCTTTTCAGTTCATAAGAATATTTGTATAACTTTTTTTTAAAGTAAGACTAATTTTGTTGTTGCAAAAAGCAACCCCTGTTGGAAGATCGAAAACCACCAATGCACGCAGAAAAAATGGTCAAATTTGTACACAAATACTAAGAAGCTCCGATTTCGATGGAATGGACACTACGAGCCATTACTAGCCCACATAGAGAGAAAGCCTAGCAGCACGACAAGAGAAGAGATTTCTCAATCTTACTTACCACTGAGTACAAGCTTGTGGATAATGAAACCACCACTTTCTTAGTCTATAGATTTTGTCTTAATTTATTATTTTGAAAAGTCTAAAGTCATTCTTTTTTTAAGTCAAGATACATATAAAATAAATGGGATAAAAAATAATATCCTTATTCCCTTGATTGGTTTTTTAACCCCTAAAATAAGATAGAAAATTTTGAACAAAGAACATGCTAACTATTTTTTTAGGTGAACTGCTAGCTTTGATTCTCATTAATTAGACATACAATAATTACTCAAAATATGTATTTATATCCATAATTAGTATAAGCCCCCCAACAATCAACATGTTTTCACATGCAAATAAAAAGAAAGGATGCATCACTACATTTTCCACATGGTGGATAATAGCAAACTTAATCAACTGTCATATTTTGTTTATTAGAAAAAATTATATTTTCAATTGTAATTTTTTATAACTTGATTAATTTTTACAATTGATCGTCTAATATATTGTAACTATATTTTTACAATTTAAATTAGATGTTAGTGTTAACATTAGTTATAAAAATTTAGCAAAATTAATGGGGTAATAAATAACGAGAAGGATTTTTAGTAATATCACATAATTAATATTAAAATTAAACTCTAATTTAGTTAATGAGAATAAATATAATGAGACAGATATTTTCAAGGATAAATTAAAAAATGAATCAATTAAAAAAAAATCAAAATTTGTAATAAAAATTAAGGTGAGAAAATATAACTATTTTTTCTAAATTTTAATAATTTACACGATTTAAATTAGAAAGTACATTATATTTATATTTTCTCTATATGAGAATTTCTAGTTTCTATGCAATAATTATTAAGGACAATTAAAACATGTTAGTTTAGTTTGGCGGAATAGTATTTCACTTTAGTTCATTTATTAAAATGAAAATAGGTGTCACGATCTGAAGATTTTTGGTTATTTTTCTATAAACAAGAACAAGATGCTTTGAATTATCTGATTATTTTTCTAATTTGTAAAATGGATTAAAGATTTTTGAATATGGAAACCAACCAGATTACTAATTGTCACTTTCATTTTTATGATTATTTTTCATGTCTAAATAAGTTTAAAATACACAAAAATTTATTCATGCCTTTACTAGATGAAAAAGTCTATAGTCATTTTTTAAGTCTTCACAATTTTAACATACATTTATATAGACCCAAGTCATAATCTATTTGATTATGCAAAAGTCCTATTTGATAGAAATAGTTTTTACTTTTACTATTTGGCATCAATATTTTTTAAAAAAATGTGTTGGATTTTTATACATCAACACTTTATCAAATGAAGGTGTGGAGTTAATTCAATAGTTAAGAGGCGATAATATCCTTTCTTCTCAATATAATATGGATTTTTTTAGAGAATACTAATATTAAAATCATAAGTGTAGTCGGTCAATTTAAAAAAAGAAGCCCCTGAGATCATCCAGAATGGAAACCTAATCCTTACCCCAAAAGTTCTATAGAAATATAATAATCTTATCTCAAAAAAAAAATTACATGAAGGCACTATCTAACACTAATTTACACAACATACGTTGAATATTTGGAAATTTCACTCATTTATTCTCAAAATTTTGCCACTTTGATCTCTGAATATCTTTCCAAAAGTCCAAATTAAGTTGCTGAAGTGACATTTTCTATTATCAGCCTTTTGTTTTTGCTCTTTATCTTAAAATTATACAAGTCATTCTTCAATTATAAACCACGATGAGCAACAAAAGATTTGTTTGTTTTTTATTTTTAATTATTTTCAAAATAAAAAAAATTGTTAGTAATTACTTTTTATTGTTGTTTTAAAACAAGTTTTAAAAACAAATTTTTTTTAAAACATAAAAATAAAAAAAAAAATAAAAAAAAAGTGTTTCTGTTTTTTATTTTTATTTTTAAAATATAAAAAAGTAAAAACAAATATTTTTAAAATAGTTTATTAAATAATTTTTTTGTACTTTTATTCTGTGTAATAATTTTTAAAAATAATTATTTAAAAAAATAAAAACAAAATCAAATAAACTCAAAAATTTCAGGTCTCTCTATAATTTTTAGCCTACCCTAGTAGACATCCAAATAATGTAAAATTCTTTGTATATACAAAAATGATATTCATTATAAATTATTTCTATATTTAAAATTAATGATACATTTACTCTTAGTCGTTATAAAATTATTTTATTGATTAACCTATCATAAAATTATAATATTTTAAATTTTAATTTCATCTCGTGACACTTAAATCATCATAAAATTTTATATTTAATTGTTTTTAAATTATAAATAATTGTGATGACTACGCATCACAAGTAGTACAAATTTTAATTAATATTATTTTATTATTTTATTTTTATTATATTTATTATTATTATTTGTTATTTGTTACTTTGGTTCTCGCTTAATTCTTTTCTTAATTCAATTGTCACATTAATTACATTTTTTATTATATATATCTTTCGTTTAAATTATTTTATTTATTAATATTTAGACTTTCTTTACAAAAATTATTTATTTAGTCTTATTTCATTTGTTGATATATTTCTTGTATTTTTTATATAAAAATGAATCTATGTGTTTAGGCCAAATGTCTTAAATTCTGTTTTAATTTCTTATCCAAAAAAAAAAATTCTCCAAGATCTCTTAGTTTTAAAAATGTTACCATTTGGTGCTTTTTATCAACTTTGTTAATCCTGTGCCATTAACGCTAACGTGGCATGTCCAAGTGGCAAACATATGCATATGTGGCACTGTGAGTCAATCTCCACGTGTGATTCGACTATTTCCAAAAAAAAAAAATGCATATCTTACAGTTGCTCATCTTCTTTAAATTGGAGCTTGTAATGCTTTGCAAAACCAAATCCCAAATTTGTTCACAAATTCTTGTTGAGTTACTCAGTTGCTAAAAATTAGGACTGTGAGTCAACGTCATAGGGTTCTTGTTGAGTAACCCAGTTGCTACAGCAGGGAGGCTGCGATTGTCGTCACATCGCACGCCAAGGAATTTTTAGAACAATTTTTTTAGTTTATAAAAATAAAAAAAATTGTTTATTATATTATTTTCATAAAAGTATAATTTTAAAAATAATTTTTAAAAAACATCATTTTAATTTTTGTTACAAATTATTTTTCTTATTTTTTTGAAAAATAAGTAATTATTTTCAATAATCACAAATTTATAAATAATTTATCAAAACTAATATTTAATCATCACGTAATTTACACTATTTTATTTTTAAACATTATTTTTAAAATTTACATTTAAGTAAATTTTTTATTTTTATTTTTTAAAAAATAGTTTTTAAAATTATTTTTGAAAAATTATTTTTTTAAAAAAAATAAAATAAAATCACTTAAAAACACTTTCCTTTGGCATTAAAATATTTTATATCAAAAACAAATTTCATGTTTCAAGTGCCTCTGATTTCTGGGATATATATGAATATCCTGAAGAAGCAAAATTTCAAATTGAAAAATTTGAATTCTGTTCCTTTAAAAAAAAATTCTCTTGTTGTGACGGCTTAACCGTGACGATTATTTAAAAAAAAATTGTGAAATGCTGTGACAACTTAATTCGAAAAAAAATAGTGTGACAGCTTTACCATTACAAAAAAGATGTTGCAACATTTATTTGTTTTAAAAAATTATCAATCATCACAAATTTAATCGTCATAAAAATCGCAGTTTTTGGCCGTCATGGCGTCATAGTTTTTTGACATTGTCATAATTTTTTAACATTGTCATTTTCTAAGTTTACACACTTCGTCTTTATCAGATAAAAAAGTTCAAAGTCATCCTTCAAGTTTCTCCATAATTTTAAGCGGACAATCATCGACACTAAATTATATAAATTTGTATCTTACTCTTTCAAATTTTACTATATAAAATACTGAGAATTCAAATTCTTGATACCCCTAAATTCACTGAATTCCTGAAAATTTTGCTCATTTATCTTTAATTTTTTTCACTTTGATCTCTCCGTTTCATCGAAATAGGCCAAAGTTATTGAAATGACATTTTAAGTGGAAGGACTTCTTATTTTCCTTATTTTAAAATTCTACAGGTCAGAGGCACAATGTACAATATAAATTCTATAATTGATTTTTGATTGATCATATCTCAAGAGACGAGAAATGAGAAAACATGTCACAAGAAAAATTATATGTTTTTTATTAGAATTTTTTTTTACTCTCATCCTTACACTTAATTGCGATTTTTTTAAAATTGATTAAATATTGCAATTGATCTTCTAATATGTTTGACTTTGAAAATGACACATTCTGTAGAAAGACTTTTGTTTTCTTCATTGTAAAATTCTTCAAGTCATCCTTCAAGTATACCCCACGAGCAATTATAAATTCTACAATAGATTCTTGATCCCTCACACCTCAGGAGAAAAAAAAATTATCATAAGAAAAGTTGTGAATCATATAGTTCTCTCTGCTTAAAGTGATTGTATTGAAAATATTCCACCTGAGTAAAGTTATAATGAAAGGCTCTTTTGTAAAGTTTTTCTATGCGGTACTAATGTTTTCGTTTCATATAAGATCCAATTGGGCCACTGAGGATGTAGAAGTGAACTGCATTGAGAGGGAGAAGAAAGCAGTGTTCATATTCAAACAAGGCATCCATCGTGACTTCGGCGGCATGCTGTCCACTTGGAGAGAAGATGAAAATGAAGACTATTGCAATTGGAAAGGAGTTCGTTGCAACAATGAAACAGTTCATATTCAATTGCTTAATCTTCGCGGTTCAAATGATCAGGTTGAGTTGCATGATATGAAACATGTAGACCTCAGTAAGATTGATGTCGATGGAAGTGATATCCCAGAAGTCATGGGCTCCTTTAGCAACTTGAGATATCTCAATCTCTCTTATTCTCATTTTGGGGGGAATATTCCTTCTCAATTAGGAAAGCTTTCAAATCTGCGATATCTTGATTTGAGTTCCAATTCTTATTTATATGGATCTATCCCTCATCAACTTGAAAATCTCTCAAAGTTGCAGTATCTTTAGAGGAAATTTTCTAGATGGAGTGATCCCTTACTCGCTTGGGAATCTTTCCATGTTTCAGATTTTGTACCAGAGTGATTTTGGTCCATATCAAAAAATATATGGTCCATGAATATCTCATACAATCATTTTGCTGGTACAATTCCAAACTTAGCGCTCAAGCTTAATTACATGCCAAAAATATTTATGACCTCAAATAACTTTAAAGGTGCAATTCCATCATTTTTGTTACAAGCATCAGCGCTTCATCTTACCAACAATAAATTCTGATATTTGATTCCATTTCTATGTGGCATAATTAAAGATGAGAACTTAGGCATTTTGGAGCTATCAAACAATCTATTAACTGGCCAGCTTCCTGATTGTTGGAGCAATATAAACTCATTAACATATGTTGATTTGAGCAATAATAAATTGTCAGGAGAGATTCCACCCTCCATGGGAAGCTTTGTGAATATGAAATCTTTGAGTTTACGGAACAATCGTTTGATGGGAGAATTGTCTTCCTCTTTGATGAATTGCACCAAGTTATTACTATTAAATTTGTCAGAGAATAAGTTGATTGGACCAATTTCTTTATGGATTGGGGAATATCTTGGACAATTGAAAATTTTAAACTTATGAATGAATCAATTTTCTAGTAGTATACCTTTGCATATTTGCCGGCTAACACAAATTCAACTCTTGGATCTCTCTCAAAATAACTTATCGAAAGGAATACCACCATGTCTGAAGAATTTCAGTGTTATGGCTCAAACGAGCATTATCCCAGCTAAAATGAGTTACCATAAATATGCATGCAATTCAACAGTCTATAACTCCGACATGTTTAATTTCTATGTAACATTGATGTGGAAAGGTGTAGATGACATGATCAAGAGTCCGAAATGGCATTTCAAAAGCATTGATCTCTTGAGCAATGCTTTAACAGGAGAGATACCCATAGAACTTGTGTCTTTATATGGATTGGTTTTTTTGAATTTATTAAGAAACAATTTGATTGGAAAAATTCCTTATGAGATTGAGAATTTAGCATAGCTGGAATTCAAAGATTTGTCAAGAAATCAGTTATCAGGCACAATTCCTTCAAGTCTAGCTCATATTGATCGTCTTGCCATATTAGACTAGTCAAACAACAATCTCATGGGAAAAATCTCTACTGGAACACAATTGCAGAGTTTTAACGCCTCTTCCTATAAAGAAAATCTGGATCTTTGTGGAATGCCACTTGACAATAAGTGCCCAGAAAATAAACCGCCTTCACCTCAAGTATTTGATGAGGAAGATGATGACTCACTTTTTGTCTCAAGAATTTTACATCAGCTTGGGACTGGGCATAGCTACTGCAAGTTGATGAACAAAGCCATCGATTATATCTACGTGGCTAAGTACCGAAGGATCTGAGACTAGAAAGGTAAAGGTAATATTTAACTATTTTTTGTGATTATTTTTACTTTCAAGTTCTCCGTTAACATTGAATCCTGCATTTTTGTTTTTGTAAATGAGTGGGGAAAAATCCTGACAGGTTGAAAACATATAAAAATATTTTTAATCTAAATATTTTGTCATTTTGTAAAGCTACTCGTTTCGTTGAGAGACAAATATCATATATTTATACAATTTTAATGTTTATAATTATCCACAAATATGCTTTCCATTTTCAAAATGTTATTAATTCAATTTTTAAATCATCTATCAGAATCTAGTCATTTTCAAAATGTTAACTACATTGCTTTCCATTTTCATTATCAATTGCTCATTCTATGCTTACAATTTTTTTCCTTTTCTTTAATTAATTAATTTATCTTTTTATGGAATTACGCATGCATGCTTAACAAGCTTCTCTGTTTCTTGCAGGATCAGTTACTCCTTTGGTGTAAGACTGATGCAACTTCTGCTGTTAGTGGTTTGTCCAGAGCAATAAATTCAGGCTATGCTTTATAGTGTAATGTACATAATTATAATTAGTATTACTATTTTTTCTTTTGTAATTTATAGGATATGATTTCATCAATAGTGATTATCGTTTTCTATAAATAGCTAGCTTATAAACATTATAAGACAGCGTAAATTAATGATGGCTTTAAAATTCTACGAGTCATCCTTCTATTATAGGCCCAAGCACAGTTAGCAATATAAATTCCACAATAGATTCTTGACCCCTCACATCTCAAAAGAAAATTTTGTCTTAATTTATTACTTGGAAAAGTCCAAAGTTATCCTTTAAGCGAAGGTCGATAAACAAGAAATAGGATGGAAAAAAGGCATCGTTTAAGTCAATGTAGATATAAGAAAAATGGGATGGAAAATGACAGTTTTACGCCTTTCATTGGTTTTTTAATCCGTAAAAAGGATTGAAAATTTTGAACATAAAATGATAAGGCTGCTGTAAAAATGATATTTGTTATAAATTGTTTATACATTTAAATTGCTTTGTTTATACAGAAATAATATTTGTTATAAATATTTTCTATATTTAAAATTAACCGCAGCCTTGCTTTTAGTCATTATAAGACAGTGTAAATTATTGACAGCTTTAAAATTCTAGAAGTCATCCTTCAACTATAGGCCCATGCACATTGAGCAATATAAATTCCACAACAGATTCGTGATCCCTCACATCTCAAAAGAAAATGTCTTAATTTATTACTTGGAAAAGTCCAAAGCTATCATTTAATTCAAGGTAGATATACAAGAAATAGGATGCAAAAATGTCATTGTTTAAGTCAGCATAGATATCCGATAAATTGGATGAATATTGACAATCCTACGCCTTCGATTGGTTTCTTAATACCTAAAATGGGATTGCAAATTTTGAACAGAAAATGATAAGCCTGCAATAAAAATTACATTTGTTATAAATTGTTGATACATTTAAATCTCATTGTTTATACAGAAATAATATCTGTTATAAATAATTTCTATATTTAAAACTAAGGACAGCCTTGCTTTTAGTCATTATAGGACAGTGTAAATTATTGGCAGCTTTAAAATTCTACAAGTCATCCTTCAACTCTAGGCCCATGCACAATTAGCAATATAAATTCCACAATAGACTTTTTATCCCTCACAACTCAAAGGATAATTTTGTCTTGATTTATTACTTGGAAAAGTCCAAAGTTATCATTTAAATCAAGGTAGATATACAAGAAATGGGATTGAAAAAAGTCAAGGTAGGTATACAATAAATGGGATGGAAAATGACAATCTTATGCCTTTCATTGGTTTTTTAATGCGTAAAAAGGGATTGAAAATTTTGAACAGAAAAGGATAAGCGTGCAATAAAAATAATATTTATTATAAACTATTTATAAATTAAAATCTGATTGTTTATACAGAAATAATATTTGTTATAAATAATTTCTATATTTAAAATTAATGACAGCCTTACTTTTAGTCATTATAAAACAGTGTAAATTAATGACGACCATGCACAATTAGCAATATAAGTTCCACAATAGATTCTTGATCCTTCACTTCTCAAAAGATAATTATGTCTTAATTTACTATTTGAAAAAGTCAAAAGTTATCATTTAAGTCAAGGTAGATATACAAGAAATAGGATGGAAAAAAGTCATCAGATGTCCGTTAAATGAGATGGAAAATGACAGTCTTACGCCTTTGATTTTTTTTTAATCCCTAAAATGGGATTGAAAATTTGGAACAGAAAATTATATGCGTGCAATAAAATTGATATTTGTTATAAATAATTGCTATATTTAAAATTAATGGAAGCCTTACTTTTAGTCATTATAGGACTTTTTTATGCGTAAACCACTATAAAGTTATGATATTTTCAATTTTATGTCGTAACACTTAATTTTTTTTTTTTAAGTTAAAACTAGTTGTGGCGGCTACGCTTCACAACTAGTGCAACTTTTAATTAATATTATATTATATAACATTTTATTATTATTATTATTATTATTTTACTTTCACTCTCGCTTAATTCTTTTCTTTTTTTAAATTTGTCACGTTAATTAAATTTGTTCAGTAACTATGACTTTCATTTAAATCATTTAACTTATTAATATTTAGACTTCCTTTACACATTATTTTTTTAGCCTTGTTTTAATTATTTGTTGATATATTTTTTGTATTTTTATATAAAAATTTATCTATATATTATGTCAATTTGCTCTGTTAATCTATTTTCTTAAATTTTATTTTGATCTCTTAATTGAAAGAAAATTTTTAAAAATCACTTAATTTTAAAAATATTGTCACTGGACCTTTTTATCAACCTGTTAATCCTAGGACAATATTAAAGCTGATGTGGCACACCGAAGTGGCAAACAGAGGCACACTGGGCTGAGTCAGCCTGCACTTGTGATTTGACTCTTTTTTTAAAAAAATGTATCTTACGTTTGCTCATCTTCTTAAATTAGGGTTCATAATGCTTTGCAAACCCAAACCCCAGATTCATTCACAAATTTTTGCTGCTGTGTGTAACCCAACTTCAAAATTATCTTAGGCATCTTGTTATTTGCTAAAATTGCCACCGTCAGTATGAACTCCGAAGCATATACGGCGAGCACTGGAAGGAGAGGGGGCAGTCTGTGCTACTGCAGGGAGGCTGCCATTGTCCTCACATCCCAAGCCGGAAAAAAATCTTTCGCATTTAAATATTTTATATCAAAAGGAAATTTCCGGTTTCAAGTGTCTCTGTTTTCTGAGATATATATGAATTTCTTGAAGAATCAAAATTTCAAATAGAAAATTTTGAATTCTGTTATCTTTTTCTAGAAAAAAAAATTCTTTCATTGTGACGATCACAATTATTAAAAAAATTGTGAAATGTATTGACGGCTTAATTTGAAAAAATGTACAGCTTAACCGTTACAAAAAAGACGTCACAACATTTATTTGTTTTAAAAAATTATTGATCATCACAACAAAATCATCACAAATTTAATTGTCATAAAAAATGTCAAAAAATATTTTGTGACGTAGAAATTTTGTATAGTTTTTGGCCGTCATAATTTTTTGAAATTGTTATAGTGTAAGTAAGTTTTATTTAGAACATAAAAAGTTTTATTCACACCCTACAGAACTAACAAATGTGGCGCTGTCATTTTTTAAGTCTATAGAATTTCTCTTTATTATATAAAAAAGTTTTAAATCATTCTTCAAGTCTACCCATAATTTTTAGAATACCCTCATGGACACCCAAGTCATATAAATATGTTTGTTTATACAAAAATGATATTTGATATAAATTGTTTTTATATTTATTATTTGGCATCAATTTTCAAAAAAAATGTGTTGGATATTTATATTTTAGTATAAATCATCAATACCTTATTAAAGAAAAGATTAGAGTTAACTTAGTATGTGAGAGAGGAAAACACCCTTCCTAATTAACAGGTTCAATTACTTAATTAATTATGTGTCAATTTCTTTAACAAAAAATGCTGACATAGCGCTATATGTCATTTGAGATACTGAATTGTTTGTCTGAATCGCTAATTGAGACACTTCTAACCTGCTCAGTCCCAAAATGACACCATTAATTAGGAGAAAGGGGGATTTGAGAGGAAAGAAAAAATCGCATTGCTTTGAAATTGAGTAGGTCGGAGATGTCTTTGGACGAATAGCTCAACGTTTAACATGGCACCTGGTGCCACATTAGCATTTTTGGTTAAAGATAACTATGAACTTCACATATAATTTAACTTATTAAATTATACCGTAATGTAATATTGTTATTATTCGAATGACAATTTTAGGAAAAAGAAAAATAAGAAGGACAGAATTTACATTAAGTGCCTAGCGATATCTGTGAGTAATATGGTGGTAATTAAGAGTAAATATTATAACAGCGTCCCTACATTATTCATTAAATTTTATATATTGCAATTGTATTTTAACACAATTTGAGAAAGAATTCACTTTTTCACCCAAAAATTTGATTTGTTTTGATAGATCTCAAAAAAAAAATTTCCTATTTTCGTAAAGATAAAAAAAGAAACATTTTCCTTTTTTAAGTACATTTTTAGAATTTTATTCTTTAAAGTCTTTGGTGTCTCCTTTCGGACAACTATTTTTTTTTCTTTGTTAATTTTCTCTTTGAAGTCTTTCATTGAAGCCTATCAAAAAAAGGACCGTGCATTCTCATTGAAAATTATAGTTGAACGTGAGGCTTGGTACATTATTGACAGCCATGGCTATTTGGAAACCACCTAATTAAAGCGTACCTAGAAATTATTAAGAAATATAATGAGTCTCCGTACTATTTTTTTCTTTTTTTTCTAAATCAATTTTTTATAATTTTTCGCTGAAGTCTCCCCTACAGCGACACTTTTCCTTTCTTTTTTGAAATTCTGCCTCTGAAGTCTTTGAAAATATTTGACAAATGAGTGAAAATAATTTTATCTTTTCTGATATAAACTGAGTGACAATGATAGATCAACGTAAAGCATGTTGAATTAGTGATAGACTATAACTTTATTGGACATTACAATTTTATAAATTAAGAGAGAAATTATATTACAATTAAGAATATAAATTAAAATGTATGAGTACAATTTCTTCTTTAAAATATTCAAAGGCTCGGTTAATAAAATTAAATTTTGAGAGACTAATTTGATAAAATTTGTACTCAAAAGACATAGTATTTTCAATTAAAAAGAGCAAATTAATATTGTGTAGTCTACTGTTTTACTGTGCATCACACTTTCCACAATAGAATGGGTCAATTGGCTCATTATTTTGCATAGCAACGTGTTCCGCGGTTGTACTCAGATTACCTTCATTATTATATGGATCATTTAGTCAAGCGTTAGGTAAATTTTTGATTTTTTTCTTTTTAAAGTCTTTGAAGTCTCTTTCAACAAAGTCCTTTTCTTTTTCTTCGCAACTTCGAGATTGAAGCTCATCACAAAAGTAATATGAATTCTGATTAAAAATTATAGACGAATATGAAGCTTGGTGCATTAATAATAGACTATAATTTTCTAGCCATATCAACTGGTAACTAAAATTTTGTTCTTTTAAATTGAATAATTTAGTAAACTGAAGGTAATGTTACTTTGGTCTATTTGAATTATGGGACGAGCTTAAAAAAATAATAAATGGTGTAACTTGGTTCTATTTCGAGGAATATAACAGAAAACTAAAGGACATGCTCGATAGGAAAAAAAAGATTAAAGTAACATTACCTTCAGTTTACTAAATTATTCAATGTAAAAGAACAAAATTTTAGTTACCAGTTGATATGGCTAGAAAATTATAGTCTATTATTAATGCACCAAGCTTCATATTCTTCTATAATTTTTAATCAGAATTCATATTACTTCTGTGATAAGCTTCAATCTCGAAGTTGCGAAGAAAAAGAAAAGGACTTTGTTGAAAGGAGATTTCAAAGACTTTTAAAAAGAAAAATTCAAAAATTTACCTAACGCTTGACTAAATGATCCATATAATAATGAAGGTAATCAGAGTACAACCGCAGAACACGTTGCTATGCAAAGTGATGAGCCAATTGACCCATTCTATTGTGGAAAGTGTGATGCACAGTAAAACAGTAGACTACACAATATTAATTTGCTCTTTTTAATTGAAAATACTATGTCTTTTGAGTACACATTTTATCAAATTTGTCTGTGGAAATGGCATGCTATGAGCAAAGACATTTTGTTTTCTTTACTATAAAAAAATTCTACAAGTCATCCTTCAAGTATAGGCCCACAAGAGCAATTATAAATTCTACAATAGATTCCCGATCTCTCACGTCTCAAGAGAAAGAAAAAACTTTCATGAGAAAAGTTGCGAATCATATAGTTCTCTCTACTTGTTTTTCTTTTAAAGTGATTGTATTGAATATATTCCATCCGAGGAAAGTTATAATGAGAGGGTTTTTTGCCAAGTTTTTCTATGCAGTATTGTTGTTTTTGTTTCATATAAGATCCAACTGGGCCACTAAGGATGTTGAAGTGAAGTGCCTCGAGAGGGAGAAGAAAGCACTGGTCATGTTCAAACAAGGCATCCAGTATGACGACGGCCGCATGCTGTCTACTTGGAGAGACGATGAAAATGGAGATTGTTGCAACTGGAGAGGAGTTCGTTGTAGCAACAAAACAGGTCATGTTCAAGCTCTTCATCTTCGCGGTTCATATGATCCAAAATATTATTTGATAGGTAGAATCAATATTTCTTTATTGATTGAGTTGCATGATATGAAACATTTGGACCTCAGTTACAATAGTTTCTATGGAAGTGACATCCCTGAAATCATAGGCTCCTTCAGCAACTTGAGATATCTCAATCTCTCTTATTCTCTCTTTGGGGGGAATATTCCTTTTCAACTAGGTAAGCTTTCAAATCTGCGGTATCTTGATTTGTATTGGAATTATTTATCTGGATCTATCCCTCGTCAGCTTGGAAATCTCTCAAAGTTGCAGTATCTTGATCTTGGACAAAATGTTCTTGTTGGAGTGATCCCTTACTCGCTTGGGAATCTTTCCTTGTTGCATTCTCTTAACCTTGGTTACAATTCCAATCTCAAAATGTACAACCAAAAAAATTCTTATGCTAAGTGGCTATCTAATCTCTCCTCCTGAATAAATCTAGACATGAGTACAGTGAGTGGCCTTGGCTATTCTCATCACTGGCTACAGGTGCTCGGTAACCTTTTTCCAAAATTGAGAGAATTGCGGCTAAGGGAATGTGGTCTCTCTTTGTCTGGTTCTCCTTCAAACTTTTCCACTTCACTTGTCATCCTTGATCTCTCTTATAATAACTTGACTTCTGTAATATTCCAGTGGGCCTCCAATTTAATTAACTCCAATCTTCAAGAGTTGTATCTTAGAAACTGTAGCCTTCTAATCAATAATCTTACATTTCCATCTGATTTTTTCAATTTTTCATCTCTTGTCATCCTTGATCTCTCTTACAATAACTTGATGCTAGCCCAGGCATTCAAAGTTAATCCTAACCTTCGAAGTCTTAATTTAACCAATTGTAGCCTTTCATCAAATAATTTTATATTTACATCTTCCAATTTCAATTTTTCTTCTCTTGTCGTTCTTGATCTCTCTTACAATAAGCTAACATCAGTAACTATATTCCATTGGGTTTCAAACTTCACCTTCAATCTTCATGAGCTTTACCTTTCTGGTAACTTGCTAGAAGGTCCCATTCCATATGGTTTTGGTAACACAATGAACTCTCTTCAACTTCTTGATCTCTCCGATAACAAGTTGCAAGGAAGAATTCCATCATCATTGGGGAACATATCAACATTGCTGAGATTATCCCTTTCCTATAACAACTTGAGTGGGGAGCTATCAAGTTTCAATCTTAACTCTTCATGTTGCAATAGACAAGCATTACAACATTTGGAATTATCCAACAATCGAATCTCAGGCATGTTACCTGACCTTACTCTTTTCTCATCTTTGGAAGAATTATTGGTTTCCAATAACCAATTAGTTGGAGAAATACCTGAAAGCCTCGGATTGCTACATGAGTTGAAGCACTTGACCTTAGATGGAAATTCTTTAAAAGGTGTGATCACTGAATTCCATTTCACTAATCTCTCCAATTTGAGAATATTATACTTAGGTGACAACTCATTGACTCTAAGAGTTAGCTCCACTTGGGTTCCTCCTTTCCAATTAGAATATTTGGGATTAGCATCTTGCATGTTGGGTCCTAATTTTCCAAATTGGATTCAGACTCAGAGCCGTTTACAAATTCTCGATGTTTCTGACAATGGAATTTCAGATTTGGTACCAGAGTGGGTTTGGTCCATGTTAGAAAATTTGGACATCATGAATATCTCACACAATCATTTTGTTGGTATAATTCCAAACTTACCGCTCAATCTTTATTACACGCCACAAGTATTTATGACCTCAAATAACTTTGAAGGTGCAATTCCGTCATTTTTGTTACAAGCATCGGAACTTCATCTTTCCAAAAATAAATTCTCAAATTTGATTCCATTTCTATGTGCGAAATTCGAAGAAGGAAACTTGGGCATCTTGGACCTATCAAACAATTTATTAACTGGACAACTTCCTGATTGTTGGAGCCATATGAGCTCGTTAATGTATGTTGATTTGAGCAATAATAATTTGTCAGGAGAGATACCACCCTCCATAGGAAGCCTTGTGAATATGAAGTCTTTGAGTTTACGAAACAATAATTTGATGGGAGAACTCCCTTCCTCTTTGATGAACTGCACCATGTTATTACTGTTAGATCTGTCAGAGAATAACTTGATTGGACCAGTACCTTTATGGATTGGGGCGTATCTTGGACAATTGATAATTTTAAGCTTACGAATGAATCGGTTTTCTGGTAGTATACCTTTGCAAATTTGCCTTCTAGCTCAGGTTCGACTTCTAGATCTCTCTCAGAATAACTTATCCAAAGGCATACCACCATGTCTGAAGAATTTAACTGTTATGGCTCAAACAAATTTCATCCCAACTAAAATGAGCTACCATCCATACGAATACAGTGTGACAATTGGTTCATATGACGTTGTAGATAATTCTTTGAATTTCTACATAATATTGATGTGGAAAGGTGTAGACAACATGTTCAAGAGTCCAGAATCACTTCTCAAAAGCATTGATCTCTCAAGCAATGCTTTAACAGGAGAGATACCTACAGAATTTGTGTCTTTATACGGATTGGTTTCTTTGAATTTATCAAGAAATAATTTGAGTGGAAAAATCCCTGCTGAGATTGGAAATTTAGCATCACTGGAATTCATAGATTTTTCAAGAAACCATCTATCAGGCACAATTCCTTCAAGTCTAGCTCATATTGATCGTCTCAGCACATTAGACTTGTCAAACAACAATCTCATGGGAAAAATCCCTACCGGAACACAGCTACAAAGTTTTAATGCCTCTTCCTATGAAGGAAATCTAGATCTTTGTGGACAGCCACTAGAAAATAAGTGCCAAGAAGACGAAACACCTTCACCTCAAGTATTTGATGAAGATGATGATGATTCAATTTTCTCTCAAGAATTTTACATGAGCTTGGGACTGGGATTTGCTGTTGGATTCTGGGGATTCTTGGGCCCAATGTTATTCAACCATTGCTGGAGACATACCTGCTACAGCTTGGTGAACAAAGTCATTGATATTATCTATCTGGCTAGGCGCTGGAGGATCAGAGACTAGAAGGTAATAATTTACTCTTTCCCATGATTATTTTTACTTTGGAGCTCTCCATTAATAATAAATCCTGAATCGTCTTTGTAAATGAGTGGGAAAAAAATCATGACAGGTCAAAAATATATAAAAATATTTTTAATAGACTATAACTCATAAGAAAATTGAATTCATAATTATCTTAATCTTTTTAACCTAAATACTGTATTCTTTCGTCAATCCACTCGTTTTTTTGAGAGACAAATACTATATATTTATACAATTTTAATGTTTATACCTATGCACTAATATGCATACCTGCTCGCCTTTTTAATTCAATTGTTAAATCATGTATCAAAATCTATATCCATTCATAGGCTAAGACAAAATTTTGTATGATGCATAATCTATATGAAAATATATATTGTGTTCTGTTATAATTCTTAAAAAAAAAAAGTAGTGCAGTTTAGATATACTACACCAAATGCAAAGGAAACAAAATTATATGGATGTGTACGTTCTACATCCATCTCTTCATGTATTTGTATTCTAATACCTCTATCACCCTTGTTCATTGGCCAACAGTGCACTTTCAAAAAGTAAAGAAAAAAATTATCAGCCACACTAAAAAGAATCTTTTTTCCCTTTCTGTGGTGAATCTTTTAATTAATTTATTTATCTTTTTATGTAATAACGCTTGCATGCTTTACAAGCGCTTCTGTTTCTTGCAGGATCAGTTACTCCTTTGGTCTAAGACAGATGCATCTTCTGATCCACGCAATAGCGGGATGTCCAGAGCAATAAATTCAGGCTATGCTTTTTAGTGTAATGTACATAAATATAATTAGTATTGCTATTTTGTCTTTTGTAATTTATAGGATATGATTTCATCAACAACGATATTGTTTGCTATAAATAGCAAGCTTACAAATTACATGATATTGAATACCGTTAGATCCAGCTAGAAGATCCATATAAACATATCAGAAGTCAAATTATGATATACAAAAGTGCACTTGATCTATATAAATATATTTATGTTTTATTGTCATACTATATGCTTTATCACAGAAATTTAAGGGTATATATGCTTTGGTTTTGGTTTGAAGATGGCTATCTAATGCTTTAAAGAGACTTCTTGCGTGCTTAATAAGTTTTTAGTCTTTAGTTTGATGAGAAACAAGTTTATATGGACATTTTATTGATTGGATGAATGTTTCAAATGGTTTGAAAAAGATATGGAAAGTTTGGAAGTATTTTCGATGTCTTTGGATTTGGAACAAAAACGTGAAGTATGTTAAAGCTCTCGAATTCTCCACCCAGGATTCAGTGGATTCCAGTAGCGAACAAAGACAGAGTCTTCCTACTCATTTCCAAAGAAATGCTCAAACTGTCCGCTTTTTCTGGCAAAAATGCTGAGGTAGCCTCTTTTACACGCGAACAACGTTCCTCAATGCCTAAAGATCTAGCAACTACACCAAGATCATAAATGGAGTGCTAAGCCTTCGATATCTGGTTCTCCATGACTAAAACACAGGTGGAAGTTGTATGTATATTGGTGATAGCTTGATTCCTGTAAACATTTCAAAACTAGTATAGAAACTCTCAAGCATCAGCTTGGGAGAGGACGTAGGCTCAGTTTTTGAGACCGAACCTCTATAAATTTGTTTGCCTCTTCTCACTTCCTAACTCCTTTATTTTTCTGCAAAATATATTCCTTGATTTTCTTATTTGACTGAAAAGGTTTTCTAAAGGCTTTCTGAAGTGTTTTCAAACTGATTTTTAAATAGTCGAAATGTTTTAAGTTTTCAAAAATTTAAAGAATTTAAATCTAACTCTTGGCTCCTTTTTCATATAACAAATATTTGGACAGTTCACAATATATTTTTGTTGGTAGAAAATGAAATTATATTAAGAAGGAAAAAAAACTACAAAAGGAAAGTGAAGTATCTTCCTAAGAAGAAAGTACTGCAATGCAAAGGAAGAACAGAAAATGAAAAACAGAAATCCAAACGGCAAAGGTCTTCATATCTAAAAAAGAGATTCTCTTTATGAAAAAATCTATGAGCCAAAGAGAGGTCCAAAAAATTATTCTAGTATATGAAGACAACCCCTAGAGCGAACTTGTTTGAGCTCGTGATTGACATGAAATGAGGATTTCTCTCAACTCCGTAAGCTTAAACGTTACATATCAAACTTAGAACCTGTTAATCGCCCACATTTAGCGTATGCATTTTCACTTTGTAAAACTTAACTTCAAAAAAAAATATCAATTACATTTTTCATTTTCTTATTTTACATATGCATTCTACATTTTTCTTCACACATCAGAAATAGGGATCCTACTTGTAGTAATGAAGCATACTTTAAAATACTACAAATATACTAAAAAATAAAAGATTAAGGCAGAGATAATCTAATCTCTCAGGCTTCTGCTGTGCTTCTTGGCAACTAATTGAAAAATATATAAAGAAATAAATAAATCTTGCAACTCAGCGAGTAAATAACATAATTATAACATGCATATAATAATATTATTTATTAAGTTATGATTTATTACATATTATTTAAGTTATGAATAATTCAGTGTATTCTTACTTATTTAAATTAGGGTTAGAATATGACTAGTATATTTATTTTGAACCTTAATGTTTCATACTTTTGATAGATAAATTTTAAAACTTATTCAATGTTCCTGAAGATTCCTAATACATTCATTTACCTTGATCTAGCCCAAGCTCATATTTTTCCCTGCCTAAAATCCATCACCATATGTATATAGGTCTCTCAACTTTCCTTTGATGCTTCTCTTTTAAGTAATCGCTTTGAACATTACTATATACAAATCTTTGCATACAATATAGCAAATGGGCTAAACCCACCTTATCATATTTCTCAAAAATTTTACAACTATATTACTATACCCTTGTGCTATATAAAAATATTCTTCTATATTTGCATACACATATACATTTACTATTCAAGCTTATATTTAAGGTTATAGTTAAAGTAAAATGATTATATTAATTTATTTTATGCTATTAAGACTTATTCTTTTATTTATATCTTGTTAGTTTTATACTTTAATTATTTCCTTCGTATAATTCAAGACTCTCTTATGCTTTGTCGATGTGGGATTTGCATGAGGGTCTTACTTACCCCCTCTGTAGGGACTTAGCCTCCTCACTGAGATTTGCCCCACCACTGCTCAAAAGCCATATGAAGTGTCTAAACTATACAAGAATTGTCCATTATTTCGCATATATATTAGTGTCACATCATCATATCATCAACGAAACCTTTCATATCACTGAACATCAAACTTAATATGCATCACATTCTATCATATTACTTCCATACATATTCTGGTTCATATTTATAATGTGTGTACATATACATATCAATATACTTATAAAAATCAAGAAATTGCAATTTTATTGTCGTATATAACCTTCATTATGTTCAACCTCATAATAGTATATCATTGTTGATTATTTTCTATATCCATTAGGGTTACCAACTTTAAAATTATTTAAGATTTCGCTTAAACATATTTGTGATTCCAATATGTATACATATGCACATACCCGTATATATGTTCATAGTACAAACATTATATATCATGTAAGATCATGATGTAAACTTTTCAATTTGAATATTTCATAGCTTTGGCGTTATATGTATAACTTATTATAACAAATTCTTAAACCATCTTGCATCATCTTCACTATTATTTGGACTCATCCTCAAATTCACATGCATATATTCATAAGTCGACATTAGAGACCGCATACATAAAAATGCATACACATTCATATAGAGTAACTGACTCTTATTCTAGACTTTTACAATATAATACTATACCACCCTTCTAATACCCCCAAGATCCTCACTATTGACCTCAAATCTTCTTATGCTTCTAATCTACTGACATAATATTCTAGCATCTTCACTTTCATTTAAATAACCCAAGCATTCTAAAATATTTCCTAACAATTTTTCACTCATAATTTTTCAATCCCAAAATGTCTCATATTCGACATAAAGGATTTCAACTTAGTATGACATAACCCATTAATACACATGTCTTGATCATTTCACATTAATTTCTAAACATCATTCTAAAATGTTTTCCATATTCCTAACATACACAATTTCTAATTTCAACATAACACACCTTACATGAGAGACTCCAATCAATATGGCAAAAATCATTAGCGTATATATCTTAATCACTTCCATTATATTCGGATGTTATTATAAAACATTCTCGATGTTCCCAATTTGATAGGCCAAAACTGAGTTTACTTAAATTCTAATTTTCATGTTCTATACCTCGAAGAATTCCAACCCTCTTGGATTCATTCAAATATATTTTGAATTATTCTGACACATCCATTATTTGATTTTTCACAAATAACTTTTCCCTAAGCGCTCAAGATAATCGAATTCACTAGTAAAGAATTTAAAAGCCCTAATTTCTTTCAATATTTCCACTATCAAGCAATCTCAACAATTAGGCTCACCAATACCCCTATTTTAGTGTGCCTCACCTTGAGTAAATCCATCATGTCTCAAATCCTCCCTTCACGTTATTTTTCTTTAGCTCACTATCCCCTAACAACTTTCTGTATTCTCATATATTCCTAACTCGACACACTCAAATCCATACATCACCTAAACCACCATTTCAATGTAATCAAATAACCAATAATTTATGTTACATATCCACATTATTTAACGCAAAATTTTAGAGGTAAACCCTCCATAACCACTACAAAACATCTTGTCTTTCAAATCTTCCCTTGCAAAAAAGACTATATGTTAGGGCTCTTCAGACAAAGACGATAGAAAAGACTAGACATTGTTTCTACAAAGAGGAAAGGCATCGATTTCTCAAAAATAAGAGTACCATGTTTGCCCAATAAGAAGACTTTCTTCCTAAATCTTCGTAGTACCCGGTAATACTTGATCAGCGATGGACATAAACTCGTAAGCTACCGAGGGTAGTGATAATCGTCCAAGTTTTATTGTGAAACAAAAAATCCGCCCCGCCATAGCAGGCGGGTTGGTTCCTCTGTCATCGCCAGGGAGCTCTTGGTGAGGAGACCAACGGACTCCTTGTTAGAAGAGTAATCAAGCGCAAAGGAAAAGACTAGCAAGCCAATTTATAGTCTTAAGGGTTGGTGTTTGAATTCTACAAATAGACAATGTAATCATAAGAAATGGCAGCTCTCCTCTCTCTTTTTGATCTCTTCAATGCCACTTGACCTCCCACAGGTACGTGGTGCCTAATGTGGGGGGTTGGAAAAGGTTCCTGCTTGGGTTATCGACGGCCGGGGCCAGCGCTCTGCGTTCTATCTAGGTTCCGCTCTTACGTACGCCCCACCTCACATAGAAGAAGGGGAATCAAAAAGAAAGAACTTGGATTTGGCGCCTACATAACTGGTTACTTGCTTATCATCCGAATTACAGCCGTCAAGCCGTCTCGTCCGTAGTGCGCATATCTTCGGAAGGTGCCCACTAAGTAAGCAAACTACCTTCTTCTCATTTATCATTTTTTCTAACTGGTCTCAGAGTGAAAGATTTTCCAGGCGTGAAATCCCATTGTATTCAAGGAGTCAAGGATTTGCTAGGAATTCCGGATCGAAGAAGAGGCAAATCAAAATATGGTGCAGAAAAACCCAAATTGATATGAAAGGATTGTGCACACCGGAGCCTTCGGGTGTCATATTTTTTCCAAGTTTACCATACCTCCGGCCCTTATGTTACGCTACCGTAATATTTTGTTACGTTTCACCACTATTACACCAGAAATAAAAGGTTCCACACGAGCTCCCGTTCGGCGGCATGGTGGCAGGACCAATATGGGAGGGTTGAGAGGAAAGAAAAGGGAATCAAAATGTCCCAGGGCTTTCCGGATCTTCCCCACCCCCTTTCTAAACAAAGCTAGTCACCGACGCCTTTATGTTCTTCAATTTAGTATATTTGAACCTCAAAAATTTTCTTCGTATGCACTGTTCACCAAAGAACAAATTCATGATTTAAGACACTAAATTATGTTATCTTGCCACAAAAATCATCATACATATAATACACTATGTTATCAACAAAACTCCTTCATCATACATATAATACATTATGTTATCAACAAAACTCCTAACTTGAAAGCTCGTAAAACCATTAAAAAATTCATCATTTTGAAAGCACTTACCTCAATTGGCGCACTACTGTTTCTGCTTCTGTTTTGCTGGGATTTCATCTGAATTTTGGTCGAGGTTCATGCTAATGTATGGTGGGATACTTAACTCCAAGATGGAAGCTTGATTTGGTCCAATTTTTGGAGGCAAAAAGAGAGATTTGTGAGGTGGAGAAGGATTCAAATGAAGCTTCCCTTCTCCTTCACGAAATGCTTCACGTTTTCAGCTGCTGCTCCTTTTTTTGTTTTCTCTCTGCTGCTTCCCTTTTTTTATGGCAAAAGGGAAGTATTGGAAATGCATAAAAATCAGATTTTTTTTTACAGGGTTATTCATGGAATTCCAAATGAAATCGAGGGATAAAATTGGAAATTAAGTCCCTTAACCAGATTTGTTTTTTTTACTTGTTGATCAAAACCTCTATATCTAAAATTTTAGATTCAAAACATATTTTATAAATCTCATTTGTTTTCATTAGAATTATAAAATTATTGATATCATAGATAAAACGTGAAGAAAACATGTGTACATATATTATCACAAAACTTAATCATGTAAATAAAATACATTTACCTTCTAAAAAAAATATGAATGATTTATGTAAAACATAATTATTAAAACATAATATGCTATTTTAAAAAGAATCAGGGGCTATTACAATTTCTTTCCAACTTAATATTCCAAATCACATAAAAAACTGTGCAATTCGACAAATCACCGCCCTCTCTTTTCTAAACAAAACCTTTAAACCCAATTTCTCTAAATCTCTTTGGCAAACCCAATTTTCAAATATATTCCAAACAACTCATCCCGCAAATAGACAGGAAATGTGCAACGTAAAAATAAATTAGCACCATTTTCTGCATTAGACAAGGCTCTATTAGGCTTATCAATCTGTAACAAATCATTTGTGTTAGTTTTATTATTGATTTTTCATCATTATGTCAACTTGCAGAAAATCTATTTATTTTTTTATAAAATATTTTATATGAGTGATGCGAGAGTTATGATATTAAAAATGAAGATGTGAATAAAATTGAATTAATAGCAAAAAAAATGCCAAAAAGAGCGCCAAAGGGATTGCCATATTCATTAATGGTTTGTGAGTTTGATATCCAACGTGTAACTGGGTTTGCGAAAAGTTAGATATCCCGTTTAAAAGTATTTTTTATTTGAGTTTATATTTAATATATCGTTAATAAATAATTTTTTATTTATTAATAATATTTAAATTATATATATAATAAAAATAATTTTAAAAAAAATATTATTTTTATCATATATTATAATTTAAATATTATTAATAAATAAAAAATTATTTATTAATAATTAATTAAATTATTATTTTTTATTTTTAATGAAAAATATAGTCGGTGAAAGTGAGGTGACAAACATCAAAACCCAAAACCAATGGACCCTTTAATGGATTATGCTTCGCGCGCCGTTCAACGAGCGTCAACGCGTGGAAAGTCGGTGCAAGCGACATGCAGCCCCAGTGACACCACAATACCAGTAGACCCTTTACTGGATGAACTCATAAAAATTTAAACTTTCCAAAACATTTTATAAAATAAAGTTATATTATCTGTATTTCAGAATTCAAATCATTTTAAAAAGTTAAGTACCACGGTCACAATATTTTGATAAATAAGCTTCTTTTTAATCTTTGGTTTGGAGAGATTTCTACATGCTTAATATGTTTTTAATCTTTGGTTTGGTGAAAAATATTTTTTTTTTATTGAGATATTATTGCTTGGATGAACGGTTCTAATTATGTGGAAAAGATATGGAAAGTTTGAAAGCATTTCAGGGTCTTTGGCGAAAAAAGATGAAGTATTTCAATAGCGAACAAAATGCCCAAGAAACCTCTTTACACGTCAACAACAATCTCAACACCCAAGAGCCGCTAATCTTTTGAGGATAGCAGACTGTCATCGGGGATAGAAAACAGGATAAGTTTTCTTAGCTAGTTCTTGGTGTAAAACACACGTGGAAGTTGTATACAAACTAGGGATAGCTTCATTCTTGTAAAATGTAAACAATGTAGTGAAGAAACTCTGAAGCGTTGGTTTGAGGAGAGGATCTAGTTTGATTTTTTTGAGCCAAACTTCCATAAATTCTTGTCTCTTTTTACTACCTTAACTTTATTTTTTAGTAACATAGGGCTGTTTGTTTCTGGTTTTAAAAAATTAATTTTTATATTTATTTATTTTTAAAACAAAAAAAAATGGTTTAGTAATTATTTTTTATTATTATTTCAAAAATAAATTTTAAAAGCAAGTTGTTTTAAAAACAAATAAAAGTTTTTTTTATTTTTTATTTTTGTTTCCAAAACACAAAAAAATAAAAAATAATATATTTTCAAAACATTTTATCAAACGAATTTTTTTTATTTTTGTTCTGCAGAACAATTTTTAAACATAATTTTTAGAAACAATTTTTAAAAATAAAAAAATAAAACAGAATCAAACAAGCCCATATTTTCTTTGATTTGCTTATTTGATTGAAAGAATGTAGAAATCAGTTTGAAAATACTTCAGAAAGACATATCTATAAAGAAAAATAATTTAGTCCATCGTCGGTAGACAATTTTTTGTCTACTAGCGATTTTTAGATCATAACACAGAACAAAAATAATTTTAAAAATACTACTTTTACCATGTGTCACGATCTGAACACCACTGATAGACAAAAGATGGTTCGGTGAATCAAATTACTTTCCTTTATAGATATGTCTTTCTGAAATATTTTCAAAACTGATTTTAAAATTTTCAAGTATTCAAGATTTAAGAAGCAAATAGCTTCCTGATCTTTAGACCCGTTTGTTCGTAAATGAATTTAGATTCCTCCTAAACAATTTCAAAAACGCATTCACATTTAAAAAAATAAATTCCTGTTGGCTTCAAAGTTTGATTCTGATTAATCAAAATTAAAAAAAAAAATACCTCTTTCTTTTTTCTTTGTACATCTGAAATTTGAACTTCCTTATTTCATTCATATGTGTTCATCTGAGTTCAAAGATCGTTATTATTCTTTTTTTCTTTCTTGGCTGAACTGAAAATGTCCGTCATCCTTGTTATGCCAATATATTGAGGGGAAATGAAAGAGGATACGTGCCCATCTCCCTTGTAATTGCACATTATTTATAAATTTTATCAAAATTTTCTTTACTAACTGAATAGAATTAAATTATAAGTTGTTTGGTCCAAAATCAGTCCCATACCAAAAAACCAACTCGGACTTTTATGAGTTGAATTAATTAATTTTTTTTTCATATGGAAATGTTTTTGTCATAAATTGTATGAAGTTTAAATGACACATTTTAAATGACAAAAAATTAAATTAATTTAAAACAAAACAACTAAGATTATCGATTAAAAAAAAACGATTAGCACATACAATGCTATCTACTACGATACACAATCCTTTGCCATAATTACTTTTTGATAATTTGACATTTTCCCTTCCTAAAATAGTTAAATAAAAATCTTATCATTAGTTACAAAATCTTATACAATTTGCTAAAGCTTTGAAAGCAGATTCATTACCAACTCAACTGATTTTTCAGTCTATGGCTCGCTCAATCGGATTTCTCATTTAATTTCCATAATAAAATATCATTCATATCTGGTACAAGTGAGAGTGAGGTTGGGACCAAAATGGACAGACGGAATAAGATTTCTCCCACTGCTGAGGTACGTAATAGAATAAATGAATAATAGATAGATAACTGAGAGAGGTAGATTATTAATATTTGAAAATAGAAACAAAGACGCCTCCAACGGCTAGTTTAATTTGCCACATCTATATAAACCCTGCAAGCTCCAATTTCGTCACTTTCAGTTCCTCTGGAGAAGGTACAGGAGGCAACTATGCCCAATAACGAAGATGACCAACTGGTTTATCGGAAATCAAGAGACGATCATGGAGGCTTCCTAGTGACGCAACCTCTCTCCTAAAAGCTTGGTGGCAATCACAGTCCAAATGGCCTTATACTACAGTAAGTTTGGGTAATCCCAACCCAACATTGCTATTTACTTTAAATTTTTATTTTCCATACGTTAGATATTCCACAGTCTCTATATTGCCACCAACCTTATTCTTCTCTTTCATGGTGCTATAAACAATTTTCTTATCTGTTGTAGTCCATTCTAAATTTTATTTGTGATTTCGGAATATGTCTTCATTTACGACTAATTCTGCCTTTTCGACATGCACCTAATATTCTGTTGATCATTGTGAGTCAAACTTTTTGTACAACGAGTTGTCTATATTAGATTTTTGTTGTGTCAAGCATTATACTTTAGATGAGCAATAAACTTGGAATGGCTCAATCTCTTTATCACCCTTTTGTTAAAATATTTTATTTATGGGCAAATCGGTTCTTTGTTCTATTCTCTCATGGACAAGACCATACGGTCAGTAATCAAATATACTGTGAATCTTATTGATAGTCAAATATGCTGTGAGCCTGATTGACCCTACTTCCAATTTTGTAGTTAGAGTCTATGATTGATTACTAAGAGCAAACTATTATCTCAAAATGGGATTTTACAATAACCAAACTGAAATATTGGGTTCTTTCCTTGCGCTGTGCTGTTCCAAAATTGTTTGAGAGTTTGTTATTCGTCTTATTGACTGTATATAGATTATTCTATCTTATCTCCTTTCATGGAGTTCTATTTATTATTTTGAACTCTGAATTGTGATTTTTATGGTACTTATCATCTTCCCTTTGTGTACATTGTGTGAACCTAATTTAGAATCTTAGCATACCGTAATTTTTGTTTTCAAGCTTTGTGCTTGTATGCTTACTGTTTTAAGTTTTTTTTTTCATATTTATCAATATGTGGATATCTTGGATTTTTTTTTTGGGTCCAGAATCTCTGGGATGAATATTGGGAATTTGGAGTAGAAGAAATGGATATCCAGAGGTGAAATCAGTATTAAAAAAATAATCTAAAAAGGGATCTTGTACGCACAAGAAAATTGGAACTGTTACTAAATCAGCTTAATTTGGAAAGAGCAAATTAAAGTCCTATAGAACTAGTAGGATAAGTGATGATCAAACCGCTCAGTTCGAACAATGAGTTACAGAAGGATGATTGAAAGCTACCTAATCGATCATTATCCATTATTAGGTGGAAAGGGTTGGGGGTGATAAATCTGAAGCATCCATGAACAATAACAGTTGGAATTGAATCATGCACATATAGAATAAGGTTTATGTTGTTTTGATTTTGATTTTTGAACTTAAGATTCAATGTTTTCAATTGAATATGTTTTCTTGTCTTTGAACTTTGAAGAACATGATCTTCTCATTTCACAAAATCAAGTTCCTTCTTTTTTTTATCTCGAAGAAAAATAGGAGCAAAAATTAAATTAAAGATTTTGCTTTTTATCAAACTAAATTAAGAAGAAACATTTTAGCGAGAAAAATAAAAGAATGGAGAAAGAAAGAAAAGTAATAATTTTTTTTTTTTTGGACGAGAAATTTTTTTTTTGTTGAAAAACTCAAAAAAGAGTAAATATAAGGGTAGTTGGGTAAAGGCTCTAGCCTGGGTACGGGCGGGTGTGCTTGGAGCCTAAAGTTGGAGCCCAGGGTATGGACTTTGGGCCTAGACATTAGTGGGAGTTTAGACTTGTCCAAAACCCAAATTCAGAAGTCTAGAACCCGGGATGGGGTCCTGGGGCTTTGGGGCCCCCACGGTGGGGTGGGGCCTTATGCCCAAAGCTGAGGGAGATGGTAAAATAACTCGGTATCAGATTGAAATTGTTAAATAATAATAATTTTAAAAAAAAAATCCATAAAATGAAAGTATCTAGTTATTCTCATTGCCATAAGCCTTCTTTGTTTAAGTGAAGAATAAAAAATAAAAATAAAAAATAAAAAATGAGAAACAATAACTTGCGTGGAAGGTAGAGAGAAAACCCACGGGTAGCCCCTTCCCACTTTCTGAAGTTTATTCATGCTACATCCCTGTTTGACCATCGCAACCTTGTCATCATCCACCTTTGCGGCCACCTCAGGCTGTTTTCGCACACCGTCGGCTTTGGCCGTGACCCATGCTGTGAGCTTCAAGTTCTAAGTCTATCTCAGATTAGTTTCTTCAATACAATCCTTAAATGAACATTTTAGAGTTAGGCCATTGGAACTCATTTGGAGCTTGGATTGTTTAGACTTTAAGATTATGCGTTGAGAAATAATTTTTTCTAACACTTTTCTACTGCTTTTGAACACCAAAAAATAGGAATTTTATTTGCAATAAGATAGGTAAGCAACTTGGGTTACTATTATCCTAATTTATATGAGCAACTTTAAAAATAAGCATGCTTACAAGGTGTTTGATAAAATGCCCAATAGAGATTCCTAGTTATATGAGTTCTTAAATTCTCAATTTTCAGCTTAACATTTTATCTTATTTTCATTCTAGTTATTCCAAGTTTATGCTCGAAATTTCATCCTTTTCCAATTAACTCAAAATTTTCCAATTTGTTTAATTGAATCTTAGTTGTCCGAATATATATATTCCTTATATTATCAAGGTTCCTTAGTGGTAGATGCATATCTAGTATTCGAATCAAAATTCAAGAGTAGGGGTGAATCATCTAAGAAAAGTGGACCTTAAATAATGCTTCGGTTATGTTTATGCCAAATTGGGATCGTGACGTCCATCGAGAATCTAAGTTAGCACGTGGGTTTCATGAAATTCGTGAGTGAAACTTTCTAAAATTTGCTACTCTTACTCCTCCTTTTTTATTTTTTCTAAATTCTAATCAATTTTTTATTTTTTTTTCTACTTATAAAATAAACACAATCACACATAAATTTAATATAAATTATTTAAAAATTTATAAAATTTTAAAAAATATATTTAATTTATAAATATAAAATTCACTAATCAATGTCCAAACACATCTTATATGTGATATATACTTCGATTTTTGTTATGGTTAGGTGAGACTTTGTGTAATATTTTGTAATTTTTATTTTTAAAAAAAATAATAATATTTTATTATAAATAAATATTTTTTTAAATGAGTATGTTTTGTTAAATGTAAATATACTTTTAATTAAAATAATTATTATTTTGATTAAAATAATTATATTGGCCTCTAATAAATTTTTATTTTATTTTTAGAAATATTCTTTTGTTTATTATGTATAAAGATATTTATTTTGTGATTTATTTTATTAAAATATTTATCAAAAAAATTCATTATTTAAGAGCTCAACTAAAATTTTATAAGAATATAAATTTTTAAAAATTTTTAGAATATTTTATAATGAAAAATAGTATTTATATATATATATATAATAAAAATAAAAATAATAAATTTTAAATATTTAATTATTAAATAAAATAAAAAAAATAAAAAGGAGAAAGGAGAAACAGAAACTTGAAGAGGAATAAAAAATTCCGATTTCGTAATAGTATGAATAGTAATATTCATTTTTCTCTTTAGATCTGGAGTACTTATTGGCTTCCGATCTCAAAACTAAAGTTAAAACTAGATTCAAGACAAAGAATACTATGATTTTGACTGAATAATTTTTTAAATCAGCCGCAGAATCGCTGCAAATCAGAAGTAGAAAATTTTAAAAAAGGTAAGTTCTGAAACTTCTATTTAGAGATATCAAATTGAAAATCTAATACCGTAGATGAATTTAGGAGTTAGATAAACTTTAAGATATGAAGTTTTTTGGTTATCTGATAACTTTTGTATGTCATAAATAGTAAATTCGCGCAATCGTAAATAATAATTTTTAGTGGTGAACAGTATCCACAGTTAACCAACGTTGACTAAACTCCCGGAGATAAAATTTTGTAAATCTGGAGTTATTTTCAAGGTTTTTGGACCCTTCAGACTCATTTTTGGGGTCTATTTAACTAGATTTGGACTGAAAATATGAAATTTGGGGTTGTCCAACTTAGAACCCTAATTTTGTGAGTGGATAATACTTTCTATGATTTATTTTACATTTTTTCTTATATTTTGATTGTAATATTGGTGCAGCATATGATTTTATTATTACATTTTCAGCTCTTGAAAATTTATGAATAATTATCTTTACTTATTGGATATTATTCCTATAAAATATGGCTTTATGGAAATTGTACATGTTCATGTCATGAATTTGGAACCCCTGAAATATATGTTGTATATATGCATTTCACTACTTGAGAATGATGATTCAGGAGTATTTGGAATTGATAACCCATATGGAAATTTTTATGGAAATTGTGAAAAAAGAAATTGAACATGGAAAGTATTCTTATTTGAAAAGTACATTATTTTATGCAATTATTTTATAGAAGAATATTATTGGAAACACTGTTTGCTAACAGCAGGTGATGTTAATTCTGATGCATCTTGACACCTCAGTTAGCAGGGGTGGTGCTAACCTCATGTGATGGCCAATACACGGGAGTCATGTATTATTTGGAGAGAGTGGGATGCCTCCTATATGTGTTATTGATGATATGTGATTTAACCTCTCTTGTTGTGTGCTTGGGAAGTACCCATATTAGAGTCCCTTCGCGTATCCTCTTAAATGGTGGTGGGACAAATCTTAGCTGGGATGTTGAGTTTAGGAAAATCTTACACTAACAAAGTACGGAAGGGGGTTGAACTCTGATATGGTAATTCTGATATTAAATCCCCTTGAAGCATGTGAAATATTTTATTGCATAACAATATTGTTTTATAATCAAGCTGCACTATATTTGGTGTTGAATATTTGACTATAATTTGAAATGAAGATATTTGAAATACGGGTCCTATATGGATGTACTTCCGAACTAAAATTTTCTATGTGATAAATTTTAAAATATGAGTTCATCTATATGCTGACCTAAGAGGTTATAGGAAGTCTTATCTGCTCACTGAGTTGTCAAACTCACTACACGATGCTTACATTTTTTTTTTCAGATCATATAGAGTCTGGTCCTGTAGATAGGTGATCAGTTAGGCTGCTTAATTCTTGGGTGAGTCTACGTTGCTTTCAAGGCTCATGTTATTTGGATTGTATTGTATTTGTATTCTAGAGTATGTTCTATATGCCACAGGCAGGATCCCTGTTTCTGCTGTTACTATAATGTTTATAGACTTGGTCTGTATATAGTATATGTATGGGAGAACTTATATATATTGGTTTTCATGATAAATGATTGAAATATTCATATTTATAAAAAATATATATTTATGATATGCGTGTTTCACTTACCCTAAAATTAGGGGCGTGACACTTCGATACCTCGTATAATTGGCTCTTGTTTACTTTATGTGACAGTGATTGATAATTGATTGTTCTGAAATTGAATGTGCAAATACATCATATGATAACAAGTACCTTTCTGGTCTATTTTTTTGCTCATTGAGTCCCTATGACTCACCCCAATTTTTATCTCATTTTTTGACTCTAGTCTAGCCTAGCCCAACAAACTTGTGCCAAAACCTTAAGCTTGCCTCAATATAATGAGGTAAGCATACTGTAATATCCCTCAATTTTGAAACAGTATATGTTTTAATGCATATATCTGATACCAAATAGTTATTTTTTTTATACATTTTCGTTATGATATATTTTTGTGGTTTGATTACGTAATATATTTTTTCTTAAAGTATGTTTTGCTTTAAATGATTTTTGTTTCACCTTAATAAGAACGTTTTGTCTTGAATGATTATATTTTGTTTTAAATAATTATGTTTTGTCTAAAGTAATTATGTTTGAATCTAAAAATATAATTTGTGAAATTTCTTTTATTTAACTATTATATTATTGATTACTTCAAAAAAAAATTTCATGTGTAATAATTCTATCAAAAAAGTTATATAGACAAAGAGGGGTAAAGGATAAAGGTTGATAAAAGATGAGATAAAAGATCTAATAAAAAATAATTATAAAAATTTATATTTGTCTTTGAACTTAAATATTCTTTCAAACAACTCAAAATTTAAACTCCAAACTTCAAACCATATAAATATTAAACTTTAAATTCTAAAATTTCAAACTTCAAATTACAAATATCAAAATTTCAAATTTCAAACTCTAAAATTTCAGACTCTAAATCTTAAATCTCAAAACTCCAAACACTAAAGTCCCTAAACACTAAAATACTAAATTCTAAACTCCAAACATCAAAACTCAAATCTCAAACTCAATATCAAACTGTAAATTCTAAACTCTAATGCTCAAAATCTTAAATTTGAAATCTCAAACCGTAAAATTTAAACTTTAATTTGTCAAATCTTTATTCAAAAATTAATTATTAATTAATTTTTCATTTTTTTACATAAAACTATTTTTGTCAAAATAAAATTATTGTGTCCTATCTATTACTTACCAAACATAGAATAAAATTACGTTTTACAATATAATATATTGACACAACAAACACATGATAGTAAAGAAAAACTTATCAAGTAGATAGCTTATCATGTACTATCCAATAAGCTTTTTTAATCTGACCTAATCTCATGCGATGCACCAAATGTGGTCTTAAGCCCGGTTAAAGTCCCATTTTTGTGCGCCCTATAAAATTGGATAGAATAATATAAACTAATATAATTCAATTTTATATGATGTTTGATGCACATGAAAGATTGTATAAATTTATACAATTGAGACATTTTATACAGTTATTATCATGAAACACTGTATATCTAAAGGAAGAAGAGATAAGCATTGGATAAAGAATTTTATGTGAATTGTTAAATAATAAAATTATTTTTTCATTTATTTGTCAAGTTAACATAATATTATCGCCACCACTATCACCTTATCATCACTACTGTGAATATTATAAAACTTTTATGATACGAATTATTAGTGCAGCTAAAATTTTAATTGAATGAATTTTTCATTCTTTTATGAGAAAATAAAAAAGTATTTACCCTTATGATAATACCATTGGTTTCCTCGAACCAGTACCTGTGTTTGTAATTTCATATTCAATGACTACGAAAATTTGGTCCCAGCCTTGTTCAAGTTTATAGACTTCCTTGCTCCTCTGTTTTTATCCCCTTGAAGTCCATGCAATGAAATTATCCATATAAATCTTATTTGTTTATACAAAGAAAGTGCGAGTGAAGGAGAAAGAAATCTTCTTCCTCTATAGAAGAATCAAATTATTATATTGATATTTTATAACTTGAAATTTTCAGTCAATAACTTTATATAACCCCCACCATATTCTACCAAACTGAAAAGACTCGAAAACTTTGTTGACTTATCTTTCAACACTTTGATTTTTAATCTTGGTATCTCCAATAAAAGTAGTCGCAAAAGTTCCAAGTCTTGAGTGACATTTTCAATGGAAGCACCATCATTCCACGGAGGAAAATGGAACAAAAAGAAAGAAATATATAATAATATCAGTGCAGAATAAATCATTACAGTGAAAAGATAAATCAAGAGACACTGGAATTTTAATGTGGAAAAACCAATGTAAGAGATGAAAAAAATCACAAATTTGATTCGGTAAAGTCTCCACAATAATTAGATAATAGGATACACAATATTTTTTCTTATTACACTAGAACTTACTACAAATACAATTTATTCATGAATACAGTAGTACAAACAGAAAATAAGCAACACTCCTATTAAGTAGACATCACAATATAACAAATAGAAAGGACAAAACATTCAGATCGTAGGATATGTATTACTTAATGTTAAAAATAACATACTAAAATTTTATCAAAATCAAAAGAAGTTTACCTAATCTTTCTGTCAAAGTCTGAAAATAAACTGTTTTTCTTTCCCCTCCGACGCCCCAATTTTCTTCTCTGGTTCTCTATTTCTTTTTGACTGTTTGTTCTTCCACTTCTTTTCGTGTCACACACTCGAAAGGTATACCAAGGGACTTTTGTCTCTTCCTCAACTAAAAGCCATAGCCTACTATTCTTATGAAGTCTTCCATGAAATTATCTTATGTATTTTCCTTTTTAATAGTATTCATTATTGTTTCCAATATATCTTATGAATTAAGAAGACTATAGATTAATGTTAAAGAGATTGTAACAGATGAGGATAAATGACTGACTTATCTTATTGATAAAACATATATGAATATATACACGTATATACTCGTATAAGAGATTTGAAATTTAAATTTAAATGTAACAATACGTATCTATAAGATAACAGATAAGATAGGGAGAGATATCAGGAGATCTTGAGATGATCTTATGTGGGTGAGGATTCCCTAATACTCCCCCTCAAGATGGAGGAGTCAACGACTCCAATCTTGGACCAAAGATATTGAAACCGTGGTCCAAACAAGGGTTTGGTGAGAAGATCTGCAAGCTGGTGTGATGATGGAAGGTGAGCAACACGTAATGAGTTGTTGGAGACCAATTCTCAGATAAAGTGATAGTCAATGGAGAGATGCTTCATTCTTGAATGAAATACGGGGTTGACACATAGGTAAGTGGCTCCTATATTGTCTGAATATATCAGAGGTGCCATTGGAGGAGTGATGCCAAGTTCTTGGAGTAGCTGTTGAAGCCAAAGAAGTTCAGCGGAGGTGGATGCAATGGTGCGATATTCAACTTCGGTGGATGAACGTGCAACCGTCTTTTGCTTCTTAGAACACTAGGAAATAGGGTTGGCACCAAGATAGATGATATAAGCCCCTATAGACTTCCTATCAGCAGTGTCTCCAACCCAGTCTGCATCACAGTAAGGCATGAGAAATAGAGTTGAGTTACGGGTGAGATGAATACCGAAGGAAACCGTAGACTTGAGATATCGTAGTAGTCATTTAAGGGCCTAGAGATGATCATTTGTTGGGGCATGCATATACTGAGCTAAGCGATTGACAGGGAAGGCCACATCAGGTTGTGTAAGGGAGAGATATTGCAAAGATCCAACGATGCACCGATAAGCAGATGCATCAGTAGAAGCAAATGTAGGAGAAAAAGTGCAGGATGTGGACATGGGAGTATTAACTGGTTTGGCTCCTAGCATATCAGATTTTTCCAGTAAGTCCCTGATATATTTGTGTTGAGTCAGAAACAAACCTTGAGGAGTTGGAACCATTTCAATACCCAAAAAATAATTAGGGAAGTCTAAGTCCTTGAGTGAGAAGGTGGTACCAACTGACTTCATGAATTCACGAAGAAATGTAGAATCATTACCTGTAAGCAGAAGGTCATCCACATAAATAAGGAAATATGCAACCACGGGGCCTTTGTTGTAGATGAAGAGTGAGGCATCAGATTTGGAGTTGATAAAACCATGAGAGAGCAAGAATTTACGTAAGGCATGGTACCATGCATGTGGAGCCTGCTTGAGGCCATATAAAGTCTTCTTGAGTTTGCAAACATGATAGGAAAAATGCTGATTAATAAATCCAGGAGGCTACTACATGTAAACATCTTCAGAGAGAGGCTTATGGAGAAAAGCATTATTGACGTCCATTTGCTTGAGAGGCCACCCACGGGATAGAGCTATGGAAAGGACAACCTTGATGGTTTGAGGCTTGATGACCGGGCTGTAGGTATTAAAGTAATCGATGCCAGGCCACTGATGAAATCCCTTTGCAACCAAACGGGCTTTGTATCTAGAGATGGAGCCATAGGGATTATGCTTGATACGGAAGACCCATTTGTTACCAATTACATTATACTGAGGATGAGAAGGAACCAGCTCACAGGTGCCATTGTGGAGCAGAGCATTGAACTCCTCAGAAATTGCATCACACCAATGGGAGAATCTGCTAGCTTGAGAGTAACATGTTGGTTCAAGATCATCTGGAAGAGGATACTTAGTCACTGAAAAGGCACGTTTGGACTTGTAGATATTGTTTTTAGCCCTAGTGATCATGAGATGAGTATTTGTGGTTGAGGGTGGAGGAATACCTGAGTCAAGTCCAGAGGGCAAGCCTTGCAAGATTACTGTAATAGCCATAAATTTAACGTAAATTTTCAATTAAACAAAATTTGGAATAAAAGAGATAATTTTGAAAATGGGGATTTCAATTAAAGAAAGTTTGAAATTAAAGAGAGGATTTCGAAAATAGAGTTAGAACCCGGTGAAAATAAGTTATTATTTACATGGATTAAAGAATTAAAAAAATGTGAGGAATTTACGTTTCGGGGCAAAAATGCAATTTCTTAAAAGTTTCGGGGTTAAAATGTAAATAAGAAAATTTTGCAAGGACCTCCCTCAAAAAGTGAAATTTTGCAAAAAGGTCCCCCGGGATATTTTAAGGGCCTCAACCAATCCGGAAGGTAGTCATTGACAGATTTTTCCATCTCTCTTCAGAAAATTCTTCCCGAAAACCCTCTAACTTCTCTCTAAGATTTCTTCACCTCCGGACCTCGGATTTCGACACCACCACCACCAACGGACTCAGGACGAAGAGTTCTTCAAATCCATCCGATTGGTTTCTGGAGAATTGGCCGGAAATTGGCTGGAAAATTGAAGGGAAAATCGGCCAAAAAGGTAACCCCCGAAACTCCTATTTTTAGTTCTCAAATGCAAAAACTAACACCGTAGATTGATCCAGAAGGCACCGAAACCTTTGGATCTCAAATTTTAGCTAGATCCACCACTGCACGCTCCCCCACGCGCCGAATCTCTCTCGGCGAGTGAAGCCTACACGCAGCTCCTTAGCGGCACGTGTAGCGCGTGACAGACGGACCTCCTTGCGTTGACTGAGCTCCCAGATGCCAAATTTCGCAAATTCGGAGTTGTTTTTAAGGTTTTCGAACGTTCCGGACTCGATTTTAGGGTTTATTTTGCTGAATTCAGAAACTAGGATTTTAAGGGTGTCCAACTTTGTACTTCAAAGTGGTGAGTAGACAATTCTTCCTATGGCTTGTTTTTACTCTTCTTGAACTTTACATTGATAAATGAGTATGATTACATATTATTTATACTTCCATATGTTCCTGAAATGGTTTGAAAATGTCTAAAATAATTGGAATATGATATTTAGTTCAAGAAGAGTTTGATTTTGAAATGAATTTTGAAATACATTGAACATGCGATTCTAAAATGTATTTCGCATTACATGGCAAAAAAAAGTGTTATGCATGTGATATTAATTTTATAGTGTTATGTTTGCCTCGGATATGAGCATGATTATATGATTCCTTTTATTGGAAAATTTATTATAAAAGATTTGGTACTGAGATTGAAAGTTCTGTCACTTTTATATATATATATATATATATATATATATATATATATATATATGAACAATGACGGATTATGGCTTGAGAAGGTAATGTGAAGGTGGTATTAGTGGTAATGTGAGGAGACAGTTGGGTGATGAACTCACATTCCCTGTTGAGTTGTAGTCAGTGGTATTGTGAGGAGGCAGTTAGGTGATGAACTCACATTTCCTTGATTACCTATTGTGAGGAGACAGTTGGGTGATGAACTTACATTCCCTGTTGAGTTGTAGTCAGTGGTATTGTGAGGAGGTAGTTGGGTGATGAACTCACATTTCCCTGATTACCTATTGTGAGGAGGCAGTTGGGTGATGAACTCACATTCCATGTTTATCTATTGAGTATGTTGAAAATTGTGACATACTTGAGTATTATATAAAAGAATTGATTTTTAATGCATATCAAATTTGATTTAAGATTAATTTGTATCATATGTGGATACAGATATTTGAATGTGATTTGAACTGAGAATATTTTGAAAATGCGGGTCCCATAAGGATGTACTTCTGAACGGTAGATTTTGATATGATAAGTTTTAATATATGAGTACATCCTTATGTTGATCTAAGAGGTCATATGAGGTATTATCTACTCACTGAGTTGTAAAACTCACTACACGTGGTTGATATATTTTTCAGATAAAGATCCAGAATTTGGTTCTGTGGCTACTTGACTGACTAGGTGTCGTACTTCGGTGGTGAGCCTAACTTGTTTCTAGGCTCTCAGTGTATTATATTGTAATATATTTGTACTCTAGAGTTGCTCTGAACGTCACAGGCAGGATCCTTGTTTCCGCTGTAAACTTGTTATATATAGACTTGGCATGTATAATTATTAGTTTTGTAAACTTGTAAACGTTTGATAATACTCGGATATGTGTTATTGTGAGACTATTTGCATATGCGTAATAATAAAGTTTATCGGATAGTAAAGGTATTTGCATTCCTAAAGTGGGGATGTGACAAGTTGGTATCAGAGCATTAGGTTTCCCTGTGACAATCAGAGTAAAGGATTCTTTAGTAGGACATTTAGTATCAATATGAGCCGGACATATTTATACTTCAGGTGCTGCTGAGGGATTCTATAGGATATTTACTTCCTTTCTATTCCAAGTGTCTTTAAATTCCTTGAGTAAAGTTTGAATACATATTATAGTATCTTAAAGAGGTGTTTTATTCTGTATAGTTAATGCCAAGAACTAGAGCGGTCACTAGAGAAGAAGCTGTAGATCGTGCACCCTCTACAGAAGAGTCTGCACAATCTACAATACCAGTACAAAGAGGCTGTGGTAGAGGCCGACCTAGAGGAAGAGGTAGAGGTAGAGGACGTGCACGGGGTCTAAGAACCCCAAGACAAGATGAACAGACTCCTGTACCTGATAGAGTTCCTGAGGAAAGAGTAGAAACCCCTCAGGAGCCACCTGATAGAAACGCTGATATGATTGCTGGTATACATAGAAGTTTAGAAACATTGGCTGGATTTATAGTGGAACAGGGTAGAAGGGAAGGCCAGCCAGCAGAACATGCTCCTGAAGTGCAAGAAATGGGAAGAACAGCTGACCAAGAAGACAAGCTTAGAGGGATTGAGGTGTCATTACCGCAATTCCTTAAGTTAAAACCTCTGACTTTTTCTGGGTCAGATGTTCAAGAAGACCCACAGATATTTATTGATGCTGTGGAACGAGTTTTTAGAGCCTTGGGGTGCTCTAGTAGAAGATCTGTTGAGTTGGTGTCTTTTCAACTGTCTGATGTGGCCCAAGTTTGGTTTGAGACATTTGTACAAGGACGGGAAGTTGTTTTACCACCAATGGAGTGGGACGAATTTAAGGAAGCATTTATAAATCGCTTTCTACCAATAAGTGAAAGAGACAAGAGGGCCGGAGAGTTTGAGGAATTGAAACAAACACCAAACATGTCAGTTTCTGAATATGACATCCGTTTTACCCGGTTGTCCATATATGCACCATATCTGGTCCCTACTAAAAAGGATAGAATTAAGAGGTTTGTTTTGGGATTGATACGCCCATTGTTTAAGTCGGTGGGTCCTCAGATGGATCATTTTTCAACTTATTCTGTAGCTGTGAACTGTGCTAGAATGATCGAAACACGAGAGCAAGCTGACATAGAAGGTCTTAAGAGAAGGAAAAGAGATCGAGATAGTAATGCCCAGACTAAATATAATCCTACTATCAGTGGGTCAAGATTTCAAAATCCACAGCGTTTTACTCAAACAGGAGCTGGTAGTTCTAACCAGCCATTAGTTAACATTAATAAGCAGAGAATGTTCCAAAGAGATATAAGACCCCCAAGTCAACAAGATTCAAGATCGATTCCCTTATGTCCCCTCTGTGGCAGGCCTCATACTGGACAGTGCCGCAGAGAAATGGGAGCCTGTTATAAGTGTGGACAAGTGGGTCATTTGATGAGGAATTGCCCACAACTACGAAGTTTTAATCAAGCATCAGTGCAACCAGCTTCACCTTCTGCATCTGCACCAGCACAACCTAGTAGAGCAGCTTCAGTCTAAGCAAGTAGTGGTGGTACTGGTAGAGGATCAGGAAATCAAGGGCGAGAACCAGCTCAAGTTTTTGCCTTGACACGATAGGATGCTCAAGCTTCAAATGCAATTATGACAGGTACATTATCAGTATGTTCCCATAAAGTATATGTTATGTTCGATCCTGGTTCTACTCATTCTTATATATCACCATGCTTTGCTAAGAACTTGGATAGAGATCCTGCTAGTTTGCATTGTTATTTCATGGTTGCTACTCCAATGGGAGAATTCCTATTAGTAAATGATGTGTATAAATTATGTGAAATTTCGATAGAGGATAAGGAAACTCTTGTAAATTTGATAGTTCTAGATATGGTTGACTTTGATGTGATTTTAGGAATGGATTGGTTGTCATCATGTCATGCCATTCTAGACTGTCACCATAAGGTGATTAAGTTAAATGTCCCTGGAGAACCTTCTTTCTCTATACAAGGAGACCGTAATGAGGTGCCTAGTAATTTAATATCTGCACTGACAGCTTATAAACTGTTACAAAAGGGATGCCAGGGGTATTTAGCAGTAGTTAAGGATGTTGATATGAAGTATACAAGTTTAGAGCAGGTTCCAATAGTTAAAGAATTCCCTGATGTATTCCCTGAAGAGTTGCCAGGATTACCACCAGACCGAAAGATTGAGTTTAGTATTGACCTTCTCCCTGAAACACAACCAATATCCATACCTCCTTATCGGATGGCACCTTCAGAACTTAAGGAATTAAAGGAACAACTACAAGATTTATTAGATAAAGGTTTTATTCGACCCAGTACATCTCCCTGGGGTGCTCCTGTTCTCTTTGTGAAGAAAAAGAATGGATCTTTACGTCTATGTATTGACTATAGGCAGTTGAACAAAGTGACTATACGAAATAAATATCCTCTACCCAGAATAGATGATCTGTTTGACCAGTTACAAGGTGCTCAATGTTTTTCAAAAATTGATCTGAGATCCGGGTATCATCAATTGAAGATAAAGAAGGAAGATATTTCGAAAACTGTTTTAAGGACTCGGTATGGGCACTACGAGTTCTTAGTAATGCCATTTGGTTTAACGAATGCCCCAGCTGCATTTATGGACTTAATGAATAGGGTATTTAAACCTTTCCGGGACCAGTTTATTATTGTATTTATCGATGATATTTTGGTGTATTCAAAGAGTTCAGAGGAGCATGAGCAACATCTAAGGATAACTTTGCAAACTCTAAGAGAACATCAGTTGTATGCTAAGTTTTCAAAGTGTGAATTTTGGCTTAGTAGTGTTACGTTCCTAGGGCATGTGGTTACCAAAGATGGTATTCATGTTGATCCCAAAAAGATAGAAGCAGTACAGCAATGGCCACGCCCTACGACAGTTACAGAGATTCGTAGCTTTCTTGGGTTAGCAGGCTATTATTGTATATTTGTTAAAGATTTTTCAAAGATAGCTGCTTCTTTGACCAGGTTGACTAGGAAAGGAATAAAATTTGAGTGGTCTGATGCTTGTGAAGAGAGTTTTCAGAAATTAAAGGAGTGCTTAACTACAGCCCCAGTCCTTACCATTCCTACAGATACTGGACATTACGTAGTATACTGTGATGCATCTAGAGTGGGCTTAGGCTGTGTGTTAATGCAAAATGGAAGAGTAGTTGCTTATGCATCCAGACAGTTGAAGAAGCATGAACAGAATTATCCTACCCATGATTTAGAGATGGCAGCTGTAGTATTTGCTCTAAAGATTTGGAGACATTACCTGTATGGAAGAACTTGTGAGATTTATACAGATCACAAAAGCCTCAAGTATATTTTTCAACAGAAGGATCTTAATTTGAGGCAAAGAAGATGGATGGAGCTATTGAAAGATTATGACTGTACGATTTTGTATCATCCAGGTAAAGCAAATGTAGTAGCTGATGCTCTAAGCAGAAAGTCAATGGGAAGTTTGGCTCATATAGCAGAGGTGCGACGACCATTGTTAGAAGAAATCCATAAGTTAAAAAGTAAGGGGATAAAGTTTGAAGTAAAAGAACCGAAAATATTATTGGCTCATGTGCAGCTCCAATCTTCCTTAATTGAGCAAATCAAAGCCAATCAAGACAAGGATGCTAATTTGCTCAAGATTAAGAGTGAAATGAAGGATAGCAAGGATTCTGAATTCTCAGTGGATACTGAAGGGGTATTAAGATACGGTAGACGATTATGTGTCCTAAATGTTAATGATTTGAGGAAACAAGTTTTGGAGGAAGCACATTGATCTACATATACCATACGCCCAGGAACGATAAAAATGTACCAAGACATGAAGTAATTGTATTGGGGGGATGGTATGAAGAGGGATATTGCAGAATATGTTTCCCATTGCTTGACATGCCACCAGGTAAAAGCTGAACATCAACGACCTGCAGGGTTACATCCGCGAATAAAAATACCAGAATGGAAGTGGGAGAGAATTACTATGGATTTTATCACTAGATTACCAAGAACTTCCAAAGGAAATGATTTTATCTGGGTCATTATAGACCGCATGACGAAGTTAGCACACTTTCTGCCTGTGAAAACAACCTACAACGTAACTCAGTATGCAAGGCTCTATTTAAATGAAATAGTTAGGCTACATGGAGTCCCTATCTGATCGAGGGCCGCAGTTCACAGCACGATTTTGGAAAGCTTTTCAAGAAGCATTAGGAACGAGATTGGATTTGAGCACAGCTTTCCATCCCCAAACTGATGGTCAGTCTGAGCGTACGATTCATATTTTAGAAGATATGCTCCGAGCCTGCATTTTTGATTTTGGTGGAAGTTGGGATATGTATTTGTCTTTGGCTGAATTTGCATATAATAATAGTTACCAGACTAGTATACAGATGGCCCCATTTGAAACTTTGTATGGTAGACGGTGCAGATCCCCCATTGGATGGTTCAAAGTGGGCGAGGCTAAACTTATAGGGCCAGATCTTGTACAAGAAGCTTTGAACAAGGTAAAGTTGATTAGAGAAAGGCTACAGGCAGCTCAGAGTAGACAAAAGGCGTATGTTGACAATAGACGAAGGGAGTTAGAATTTTCAGAGGGTGAACAAGTATTCCTAAAAGTCTCACCCATGAAAGGAGTGATGAGATTTGGAAAGAAAGGGAAGTTAAGCCCTCGGTATATAGGCCCTTTTGAAATATTGAATAGAATAGGTACAGTGGCATATCGCATAGCTCTGCCACCAGAACTGAGTGATGTTCATCCAGTATTTCATGTGTCTATGTTACGGAAATACTTATCGGATCCTACTCATGTCATTCAACCCCAGGAAATTCAATTGGATAAGAATTTAACCTATGAGGAAAAGTCGATATCTATTACTGATCGACAAGTGAAAAAGTTGTGGTCACGAGATATTTCTATGGTTAAGGTGATATGGCAAAATCACTCATCTGAGGAAGCTACGTGGGAAAGAAAAGATGACATCCGCGCCAGATATCCGTATTTGTTTGAACAATGAGGTTAGTTTTTATCTACAATTGTGGTGATGAAATTCAGGGACCGAATTTCTTTAAGGGGGAAGAATGTAATAGCCATAAATTTAACGTAAATTTTCAATTAAACAAAATTTGGAATAAAAGAGATAATTTTGAAAATGGGGATTTCAATTAAAGAAAGTTTGAAATTAAAGAGAGGATTTCGAAAATGGAGTTAGAACCCGGTGAAAATAAGTTATTATTTACATGGATTAAAGAATTAAAAAAAATGTGAGGAATTTACGTTTCGGGGCAAAAATGCAATTTCTTAAAAGTTTCGGGGTTAAAATGTAAATAAGAAAATTTTGCAAGGACCTCCCTCAAAAAGTGAAATTTTGCATAAAGGTCCCCTGGGATATTTTAAGGGCCTCAACCAATCCGGAAGGTGGTCATTGACAGATTTTTCCATCTCTCTTCAGAAAATTCTTCTTGAAAACCCTCTAACTTCTCTCTAAGATTTCTTCATCTCCGGACATCGAATTTCGACACCACCACCACCAACGGACTCAGGACGAAGAGTTCTTCAAATCCATCTGATTTGTTTTTGGAGAATTGGCCGGAAATTGGCCGAAAAATTGAAGGAAAAATCAGCCCAAAAGGTAACCCCCGAAACTCCTATTTTTAGTTCTCAAACGCAAAAAATAACACCGTAGATCGATCCAGAAGGCACCGAAACCTTTGGATCTCAAATTTCAGCCAGATCCAATTTGATTTAAGATTAATTTGTATCATATGTGGATACAGATATTTGAATGTGATTTGAACTGAGAATATTTTGAAAATGCAGGTCCCATAAATATGTACTTCTGAACGGTAGATTTTGATATGATAAGTTTTAATATATGAGTACATCCTTATGTTGATCTGAGAGGTCATAGGAGGTATTATCTGCTCACTGAGTTTTAAAACTCACTACACGTGGTTGATATATTTTTCAAATAAAAACCCAGAATTTGGTCCTGCGGCTACTTGACCGACTAGGTGTCGTACTTCGGTGGTGAGCCTAACTTGTTTCTAGGCTCTCAGTGTATTATATTGTAATATATTTGTACTCTAGAGTTACTCTGAACGTCACAGGCAGGATTCTTGTTTCCGTTGTAAACTTGTTATATATAGACTTGGCATGTATAATTATTAGTTTTGTAAACTTGTAAACGTTTGATAATACTCGGATATGTGTTATTGTGAGACTATTTGCATATGCGTAATAATAAAGTTTATCATATAGTAAAGGTATTTACATTCCTAAAGTGGGGATATGACAATTACTAGGGCCGAGACAGTGGGATGGTCATTGGAGGATGAGGGGAAAGATGAAGGTAGAGAGAAAGAGGTGTCTGGTGCTGGTGCAAATGAGGGGGATTGGGAAGAAGGGAAAACAGAAAAGGGAACATGATCATGAGGGGCGGTGGAAGAGGATGGATAATCTGAGAAGGAAGAAAGTGATGTAGTCATATTGGAATAAGGAAAGAGGGTTTCAAGGAATTGAACATGACATGAGTGGTAAAATTTATGGTTTTTAAAATCAAAACAAATGAAGGCACTTTGAGTAGTATAGTAGCCTAAGAAAACACAAGGGTTAGACCTAGGTTGTAATTTTGAAGAGGTGTATGGTTTTAACCAGGGAAGGCATAAAAACCCAAAAATACGAAGTTTGAGATAATTAGGTTTTTGATTAAATAAACTTGAAAGGGAGTGTGTGAATTTAAAATAGGAGTGGGCATGCAATTGATAAGATAGACAGCTGTTTTAAGGGCAAAAGTCCAGAAGATTGGGGGAAGAAATGCATGATTGAGAAGGCACCTAGCAGTTTCCAGAAGATGACGATGTTTTTGTTCAGAAAGTCCATTATGTTCAAGAGTGTGTGGGGGTGAGGTTAGGTGTGAAATTCCATGTTGTGTAAGAAAGGATCTTAAGCCAATATACTCACCACCATTATCCGAATAAAGAGTTAATTCTTGAGTTAAATTGTTTTTCAACTAGTGATTTAAATGTGGAAAAAATAATAGATATATCGATTTATGCTTCATAAGATAAAGCTAAACATAGCAAGAAAAATGATCAATAAAAATAACATAAAAGCAACAACCATCTATTGAAGGGGAAACAGTGGGTCCCCAAACATCTGAGTACAAAAGTTCTAGAGGTTGCTGACTAGTGAGACTAGACCTACCAAAAGATAACCTATGACTCTTATTTTGACAACAATCAACACAAGCAAGAAAATTAGAAGGAATTGAAATGTTTTCTAAAATAAGAACTTGACAAAGAGTGGCTTTGGAGGGATGTCCTAGCCGGTGATGCCAATGTAGAAGAGGAGAGGTGGACATGGAAATGGATGTAGCTAAAGGGAATGAACTGGACTAGATGGGAATTGTGTAGGTGTTGTTTTCATTCGGTCCTCGCAATAGTGGCTTGCCCATTGTTAATGACTTGACCTGAAAATGGGAAGGAAAGAATTCAACTGAGATATGATTTTGATTACATAATTGAGAGACAAAAATTAAATTGTCCTTAACACAGGGAACATATAAAACATCAGAAAGATGTAGTGAAGAGGGTAAAATAGGGGTACCCGTGTGAGTGATAGGGAGAGTATTACCATTAGCCACAATGAGATTTTCAGGACCATCATATTCTGAAGCAATTGACAGGTTACCAAAATCATTTATGATGTGATGAGTAGCACCAGAATTAATTAACCAATGATTAGTAGGACGAGAAACAGTAGCAGCAACATTGGCACTTGGAGATATATTGGGGTTATTGACAATTTTATAACAAAATTTAGCAACATGACCACGTTTTTTGCAAAATTGACATATGAGTGGAGAAGATATCTTACGTGTGAAGTTGTGAGGTGGATCATAAGGGTGGGGTCTTCGAAAGTGAGCTCTAGGATGAGATATTATCTTTCTAACTTGATTGGCAGCTATGGGAGATTCAACAAATTTTTCCTCCTTCAAAATATGAGCTTCATGATCAATGAGCATCTCATATAACTCATCATAAGTAACAGGTGATTCATGGATGCGTAAAGCTACAGACAGTTCTTTGTAGTTGGGTCCCAAACCATTGAGACAATTAAGGATGAGATCAATCTCATCTAATGGTTGGCCAATGAGAGCAAGTTCATCGGCAATTCCTTTGATAGTCCGCAGGTATTTTGAAATAGTGGATGTGCCCTTAGAATAAGCAGATAAGCGTTCCTTAAGATGCATGATGCATGACTTGGATCTGTTGGCAAAGGCTCGAGACAGTTGTTCCCAAGCTTCCTAAGCAATTTCAGCTTGAGTGATGACTGCACGAGTATCAATATCACAAGAGGCCATTATGGCCAGCAACAGGAACTGGTCTTGTCGCACCCAGTGAGTAAACAAGGGATTGTCAACCTGTTCGCCATTGTTTTCGACAAAAGGAGAGGGACATGGTTTTAAACCAGTAATGTGTCCTACAAGTCCATAGCCTATGAGCATGGATTTCATTTGTTTTGCCCATGCAACATAGTTGTTAGGTGTGAGTTTAATAACGAGATTGGATACATTGATAGTAATTAGTTTTGGTAGTGCAATAGAGGTGGGTTGAAGTGCATGGGTTGTGGAAGATTTAGCCATGGATCGAAACTTGCTTGTTAGAGTTTAGAATGCCCTGATACCATAAAGAGATTGTAACATATGAGGATAAATGACTGATTTATCTTATTGATAAAACATATTTGAATATATACACGTATAAGAGATTTGAAATTTAAATTTAAATGTAACAATACATATCTATAAGATACAGATAAGATATGGAGAGATATCAGGAGATATTGAGATGATCTGATGTGCGTGAGGATTCCCTAATAAATGTCCGCACATTATATTATTAATGACTCAATTGATTCATTAATAATAAAATTATCTTTTGAATTTAATTTTAAATTCATATTTCAATGAGTAAATTAAAATATAAAAAATAGCCACACACTATTATACGCATGATTTGATAGGAACATACTCTTACAATTAATTTGTACAAAATGACAACTTTATGTCATTGGTTGGTTTTCTATCTTAGAAAACAGGAAGTCTTATTCATATCTTAGAAACATAGCACCAGTGCCATTTTTTAACTCTATAAACTTGGTCTTTATTACGTGGAAAAGTCCGAAGCCATCCTTCACGTGTCCCTGCAATTTTAGTATACACTGATAGACATTCAAATCATATAAATCTGTTTGTTGATATAAAAATGATATTTAGTATAGATTGTTTCCATATTTATTATTTGGCATCAATATTTAGAAGATAAAGTTAGAAACTTGAAAAGACTAAACAGAATTTTATGACAAAACTCAAATATCAAAATAAGATTTGACTTTTAATTTTATCAATCAATGCCTTTCTTTTTAAATTTTTTACCATGTGAAGTACTTTAGAAGATCTAAATCCCTAATCCCATTAAGTTCCTCAACACTGCACTGAATACTTGGAAATTTTGCTCATTTATCTTTATATTTTGTTGCTTTGATCTCTCATTTTCTTTGAAAATGTCCAAAGTTATATTGAAATGACATTTTATGTGGAAAGACTTTTTATATTCTTTATTGTAAAATTCTACAAATCATCCTTCAAGTAAGGCCTACAATGAGTGATATAAATTCTACGTACACTGGATTCTTGATTTGTCACATCTCAAGAAACGAGAAAAAAAACATTGCCATAACAAAATTGTGAATCATCTCATTCTTACTGCATCTGAGAAAAGTTAAAATGAGAGGTCTTTTTGTCAAGTTCTTTTATGTAGTATTGCTGTTTTCAGTTCATATAAGATCCAGTTGGGCCACTAAAGATGTAAAAGTGAAGTGCATCGAGAGGGAGAAAAAAACACTGCTTACGTTCAAACAAAGCATCAAAAATGACTTTGGCATGCTGTCTACTTGGAGAGATTATGAAGATGGAGATTGTTGCACTTGAAAAGGGAGTTCGTTGTAGGAATGAAACAGGTCATGTTCAGACCCTTCACCTTCGTGGTTCAATTTATCCATTATATTATTTGAAAGGTATAATCAATATTTCTTCATTGATTGAGTTGCATGATATGATACACTTAGACCTCAGTTTCAATAGTTTTTATGAAACTGACATCCCAGAAGTCATGGGCTCCTTGAGCAACTTGAGATATCTCAACCTTTCTAATTCTTATTTTGTGGGGAATATTCCTTCTCAACTAGGGAAGCTTTCAAATATGCGATGTCTTGATTTGAGTTCCACTTATTTTTATGGATCTATCCCTTATCAGCTTGGAAATCTCTCAAAGTTGCAATATCTTAATCTTAGAGGAAATTATCTTGTTGGAGTGATCCTTTATTCGCTTGGGAATCTTTCATTGTCGCATTCTCTTAAGCTTGGCGACAATTCTGATATCAAAATGCACAACCAAAATAATTGTAATGCTGAGTGGCTATTCTATCTCTCCTCATTAACAAATCTTGACTTGAGTACAGTGAGTGGTCTTGGCTATTCTCATCACTAGCTACAGGAAATTGGTAAGCTTTTTCCAAAACTAAGAGAATTGCGGCTTATTGAATGTGGTCTTTATTTATCTCATGCTCCTTCAAACTTTTCCACTTCACTTGTATGATCTCTCCTATAATAACTTGACGTCTGCAATATTCCAGTGGGCCTCCAATTTAATTAACTCCAACCTTCGAGAGATGTATCTTACAAATTGTAGTCTTCCAACCAATAATCTTACTTTTCTATCTTATTATTTCAATTTTTCATCTCTTCTCATTCTTGATCTCTCTTATAATAACTTGATGTCAGTCAATGTGTTCAACATTAGCCCTAAACTTCGAAGTCTTTACTTAAAGAATTGTAGCCTTTCATCAAATAATCTTATGTTTATTTCTTCCTATTTGAAGTTTTCTTCTCTTGTCGTCTTTGATCACTCTTTCAATCAGTTAACATCACTAACTCTATTCCATTGGATTTCAAACTTCACCTGCAATCTTCAAGAGCTTTACCTTTCTGATAACTTGCTAAAAGGTCCTATTCCAGATGGTATTGGCAACATAAGGAACTATCTTCAATTTCTTAATCTCTCTAATAACAATTTGCAAGGAAGAATTCCATCGTCATTGGGGAACATATCCACATTTCAAACATTATCCCTTTCCTATAACAACTTGAGTGGGGAGCTTTCCAATTTCAATCTTAATTCATCATGTTTCAATAGACAAGCATTACAAAGTTTGGAATTATTTAACAATCGAATCTCAGGCATGTTACCTGACCTTGCTATTAGTATTATTGGTTTCCAATAACCAATTAATTGGAGAAATACCTGAAAGCATCAGATTTCTGCCTAAGTTGACGAATTTGGAACTGGGTAGAAATTCTTTGGAAGGTGTGATAACTGAATCCCAATTCACTAACCTCTCCAATTTGAAGGGTTTATCCTTAAATAGAAATTCATTGGCTCTAGAAGTTAGAAACACTTGGATTCCTCCTTTTCAATTACAATATTTGACACTAGCTTCTTGCATGTTGGGTCCTAATTTTCCAAATTGGCTTCAAACTCAGTTATTTACAAATCATTGATATTTCTGATGTTGGAATTTCAGATTTTTTTACTAGAGTGGTTTTTGTCCATATCAGAAAATATGTGGTTCATGAATATCTCACACAATAATTTTGCTGGTATAATTCCAAACTTAAGTTTAATTACATGCCAGAAACATTTTTTATCACGTCCCGAATTTTATCTGAGTACGAGACCGGCACGAAATGAGAATTTCTTCCCACTTTGTAAGCCTAACTATCACATTCTGAATCTAAAATTTAACATGTGAACATATAATCACTATTTAAAACTTTAAGCACATATAAAACATAAATAAAGATTTAGCTTCAAAATCATATCGACTACATATTTCATTCCTTGTTACACATTTACATTTTACATTTTTCTCGCGCATCGAAAATGAAGATCCTGCCTATGGTAATGTGGAGCAACTCTAGAGTACAAATACATGAGACAACAAGAAACAAAGTCTATTAGCACAAATTTGGGCTCACTTAGGAAATTTTACTACTTTGGCGCATGCCTTCAATTTTAACCTTATCTGGAAACATTTAAAAGAATGGGGTGAGTCTTGTGACTCAATAAGTAAATAACACAATTATAACATGTAGAAAAATTATCTTATATATTAGGTTATGATTCAGCTTATGAATATTTTGAAGTATTCTTGCTAGTTTTGTTTACCTATTCTCATTAAAAATAAGTTATGAATAGTATCTTTATTTTTAAACTTCAAATTCATACTTTGATCATTCATTTACCTTGGTTTAACCCAATCTCTTACTTTTGCTTATTTAGTTTCATCATCATATACATATAGGCCTCTAAGGGATCCCTTAACTTTTCTCAATCACTTTCCTTCATTGTTCCTCCTTTAAGTAAACAATTGGACATTTTTACATGCAAACCTTTGCACACATTGTGACAAATGGGCTAAATCCACTTAATTATCTTTCTTAAAATTATGTCACTATACTATTATGCTCCTATGCCATATAAAAATATCCTATGTTATTTATGTACATATAGATATTTATTTAATACTCAAGCTATATATATTCAAGAGTATAATTAAAGTAAAATAATTATATCTTCTAGTTTTATACTTTAATTGTTATTATTATTATAATTTTTTATTTAGCGTATTTTATTTAGTTTAGAGGATTCCAATCCAGAACCATCTCAACATACTCAAGCACACAGTCTGGTAAGGGAAAATCACCACATTACCCAAGCACACAGCAAAGATAGGTAAATCACCACATACATGTTTATTAGAGTTCAAGCTCCCTTACATACTTTGTCGGTGTAGGATTTGCCTAAACTCAATATCTTAGTTAAGATTTGCCCCACTACCGCCCAAGAGGACATGCGAAGGACTCTAATATAAGTATTTCTCAAGCACATAGCAATAGGACGGGTAAATCACCATATTCTCATCATTCATATCATAAGATTGGGAGGAGTTCCCCTTAACTCCCTAACTTTTCCATATGATAACTGTCCTAAGCACACAACAATAGGACGGGTAAATCACCACATTCTCATCATAGGTAACCAGGTCAAATGCCACCGGCTACTGGAAGATACATACCTCAACTCCATACTTATTCACAATTCAATCCTCATGTGCCCTTTTGCACAAGGAGCTAGCAATTCTCTTGCTAGCTAGGATTACAAGGTGCACCAAGGCTAGCTATTTCTGCCGCTAGCTAACTGTGTTTCCGAAAAGGAATCTAATGTAATTATTATTAATTTTATTTAATTATTTTTTTGTAATAAAGTATTGTTTTAATCAATATCTAATAATAATCTATCGTGATCACATCATCATACTCATTATATCCTCAATGGATACTTTATCATCACTGAACATCAAATTCAATACTCATAATATTTAATCATATCACTTCCATTCATTTTCTGATTTTTTTTTACTTATAAAGCGTACATATAAATATCCATACACCCATGTAAACCAAGAAATTTCGTTTTGATAATTATATCTCAATTTTTCATTATTTTCAATCTTACAATCATATATCATTGCTTATTAATTCAATATCCATTAGGATTGCCAACATTAAATATTATCTTTCATCAGTATGCAAACATATTCACATACATATATATATTTGGTCATAGTATAATATCATATGTTGCGTGAGATCATGATATTAAATTCTTCAATTAAAACCTTTCACGTCTTTGACATTTCATACTTATGGGATAAAAATACCCGATACATTATACATATATAACCTATTCTAATAAATTCTCAAACCATTATGGATCATCTTCACTAATATCTGAACTATCCTCAAATTTGCATATTTATATCCATAAGTCGATATAATTAGGAACCATACACATAAAAGAATATATATACATCCATATAAGGTAACAAACTTTTCTTATTCCAAACTTCTACCAAATCATCTTTGATTCTCACATCTTAACATCCTCCCATGAATCTCAAGCCTTTGTTACTTTTATTTCTAAAAGCATATCATTCTAGTTCCTATCAATTCCGTTTAACTAATTCGTTTGTTCTAAGAAGACTTTCCTCAATAATTATTCAAACATTAATTTCTAATCTTGACATAATTCAAATCCTAGATACTAGACTCAATTTAGTATGGTATAAACCTTTAACACAAATATCTTGATTACTTTACATTATTTTTGGACATGATTCTCAAAATATTCTCCATATTTTCAAATTAAGAGTTCACAGATTAATTTGAATCCTACTTCCCAAATTTTATTCCTCAATAACTTCAACACCACTAATTCACTTTATTACATTCCTCAAAGCACCATAAGGCTATCAACAGTCTATTGCTTTCACCTAGAAATTTTTATACAGTTCGGTGTCCAAACTCACTTTTAAATTATGAATAGTTTAATGCTCAATTTCCTCCAAAATTTCCTCCATTAATCACTTCCAACAAATTGAAATCGATAATTTCCTAATTTTGTCTTACCTATCCTCAAATAAACCTAATATGCTTAAATCTTCTTCTTATGACATTTTTCCATCACTAGCCAATCCTTAAGCAAACCTAACATATCTTACTTTCACCATTCCTAACATGTCTACTACCTACCCATCTCAATTCACTTCTCATACATTCATATATTTCAATGACATACTATCCAAATATCAAACATCACCCAAGTCACAATCTCGACATACGAAAATAGTCATAAATTTACATTACATAACCATATTATACAATTTATAAATTTAGAGACAAATTATAATTCTTTTCTCTATGCCATAATTTATGTGATTTACTCACCAATTTGAAGTTTCAATTGGACTAACTTTTTCTTGCCTTTTTCCAAATAAAATTGATCACCAACACCTCTAAATTATGCTTTTCAACTTAACTATTTCAGAATTCAAAAATTCATTGCGCAGGTACTGTTCACGCATATAGAATACTGTTTATGATTACTGTTCATCCGAGAAAATTTTCATGATTTAAAGTTTCAAATCGTGTTATCCAACCAGAAAAACATGCATAAAAGGAGTATCCTACCTCTTAAACATGATTCAATGGTCAAAATCACCAGAAAACATTAAGAAATTTCAAAATCATAAACTTTACATCACAGCTACTGTTTATCATTTTCGGCAAAGTTCTGGCGAAATTGATTGGTCGGTTTTGAAGTTCTCATTACCATGAGTCTAACAGTTCTTCGGGTATCTCAATTGGACGTCTAGGCTGAGAGATATCTTAGAGGGAAGTTTGATTTTTAGAGAGAGAAAGTGAATAGGGAAAATGGAACTATGCTGCTCACGATTCTACTCCTTCCCGATATGCTTCTGCTTCCCATTTTTTTTTACTTAATATTATTTAATAATTAAATATTTAAAATTTATTCTTTGATTAAATACATATAAATATTGTTTTTCATCTTAAAACATCCCAAAAATTTCTCAAAATCAATATTCTTGCAAAACTTTAGTTGCAATATCAAATCATGACTTTTTATGATAAAATTTTAATAAAACAAATTATAAAATAAAATATCTTCATGTATATTAAAAGAAAGAAATTTTTTTAAAAATAAAATAAAAATTTATTAGAGGCAAATATAATTATTTTAGGCAAAAAAAATCATTTTAATTAAAAGTATATTTAGTTTTAGCAAAATATAATTATTTAAAAATAATACTTGTTTATAAAAAAAATAATTATTTAAAAAAATACAGGATATTACATTTTTGAAGTCAAATAACTTTGAAGGTGCAATTCCATCATTTTTGTTACAAGCATCAGCACATCATCTTTCAAAAAATAAATTCTCAGATTTGATTCCATTTCTATGTGGCAAAATTGAAGATGAACGCTTGAGAATTTTGGACGTATCAGACAATTCTATTGAAGGGGAAGCAACCTGATTGTTGGAACCATATAAGCTCATTAAAATATGTTGATTTGAGCAATAATAACTTGTCAGGTGAGATCCCACCCTCCATGGGAAGCCTTGTGAATGTGGAGGCTTTGGTCTTACGAAACAATAGTTTGATTGGAGAACTTCCTTCCTCTTTGATGAATTGCAGTAAATTATTGTTGTTAGATGTGTCAGAGAATAAGTTGACGGGAACAATACCTTCATGGATGGGGGGATATTTAGGACAATTGCAAGTTTTAAGCTAACGAGTGAACCGTTTTACTGGTAATCTACCTTTGCATCTTTATTCTCTAACACAAATTCGGCTCTTGGATCTCTCTAACTTATCCAAAGAAATCCAACCATGTTTTGAGAATTTTACAGTTATGGCTCAAAAGGGAATCAATTCAACAAAAACGGGTGATTATACATATCTGGATAACGGTGACAGGCTACATTTTCCATTTTTATTTTGATTTCTACATAACATTGATGTGGAAAGGTGTAGATGAATCGTTCAAGAGGCCAGAATCACTTCTCAAAAGCATTGATCTCTCAAGCAATGCTTTAACAGGAGAAATACCTACAGAATTAGCGTCTTTGTTCGGATTGGTTTCCTTATATTTATCAAGAAACAATTTGAGTAAAGAAATCCCTTCTGAGATTGGGAATTTAGAATCACTGGAATTTCTAGATTTATCAAGAAATCACTTATCGGGTAAAATTCCTTGAAGCCTTGCTCATATTGACCGTCTCACCACGTTGGACTTGTCAAGCAATAGTCTCTCTGGAAAAATCCCAACTCGAACACAGCTGCAGAGTTTTAATGCCTCTAGTTATGAAGAAAATTTGGATCTTTGTGGAATGCCACTTGACAAAAGGTGCCTAGAAGATGAAACGCGTTCAGCGCACGTATTTGATGAAGAAGATGATGACTCATTTTTCTCTCAAGAATTTTACATGAGCTTGGGACTATGATTTGCTGTTGGATTCTGGGGATTCTTGGGCCCAACATTATTCAAACGTTCTTGGAGATATACCTACTACAGGTTGGTGAACAAAGTCATAGATATTATCTGTGTGGCTAGGCGCAGGAAGATCAGAGACTAGAAGGTAATAATTTACTCTTTCTCATGATTATTTTTACTTTACAGTTCTCCATTAACATTGAACTTTGAACTCTGGACTCTGAATCAACTTATGAAAAAGCTAACGCAAGCTATTAATTAAACCAAAAAAAATTATCAACCACTGTTCAAAGAAATTTTCCCTTTCTATGGTGAGTCTTTCAGTTAATATATCATTTTGGCCCTTTTTTTAATGGAATTACATTTGCATGCTTAACAAGCTCTTCTGTTTCTTGCAGGATCTGTTACTCCTCTCGTACAGGGTAAATGCATCTTGTGTTGTTATACGATATACGGTTAGAAGCTTCACAATATGTTATCCAAGTAATAGTGGTTGATCCAGAGCAATAAATTCAGGCTATATATGCTTTACAATGTGATGTACTTTATAATTAATATTTATATTTTGCCTTTAGTTGTGGGATATGATAGTATAAAGTACATGACGTTGAATACTGTTAGATCTAACTAGAAGACCCAGAATCAAATATAACAACCAATTCTTTTAACCCTATGACTTAATTAGCTTTATTTAAAGAATAAAAACATTGTTTCTTCAAGCCAAGATTTTGCAGTAAGCTTGCCTACAGTTAGATTCTTATCTTAGGCTTGCATATTGGAACTCAAATATCATATGAATAGTACAAAAGTGTACATGATCTATTTATGTTTAATTCTCGTGCTTTATCACAGAAATTTAAGGGTATATGGTTTTATTTTTTTATTTGGAAGATGGCTACCAAATGCTTTAGAGAGGACTTCTCACGTGCTTGATATGTTTTTAGTCTTTAATTAGTTTGACGAGAAACAAGTTTATATGGATGTTTTTTAATCTTTAGAGAGACTTTTCACAGAAATCTTCTGGTTTGGATGATGGTTTGAAAAAGATATGGAAAGTTTGGAAGTATTTTGAGGTTCTTTCAATTTGGAACAAAAACGTGAAGTATGTCAAAGCTCTCGAATTCTCCACCCAGGATTCAGTGAATTCCAGTAGTGAACAAAGGCAGATTCTTCCTACTCATTTCCAAAGAAATGCTCAAACTGTCAGCTTTCTTTGACAAAAATGCCAGGAAGCCTCTTTTACACGTGAAACATCGTTCCTCAACACCTAAGAAGCTAGCAACCACCCCAAGATCATAAATGGAGTCCGAAGCCTTCAATATCTGGTTCTTGATGACTAAAACACAGGTGGAAGTTGTATGTACATTTGTAAGGCTGTGAGGCAATATAGAAACATAAATATCATAGATTTAAAGGAGCGAGATTATTTAAGTAGGAGACAGTAAAAATACGAGAGGAAAAGCACAAAATGATAAAGATAACACTAATCAAGATATGAGATATTTGGAAATCCATGCAATATGTAAGGAAAATCATAGAACCTCACGAATGACTTTGAACATCGTGTGTCTAATTCTTACGGTCTAAACAAGTCTTAGAAAAAGAATTATTGTTTCCAATAAAGATAAAATTACAATTTTGTGACCAATCTTAGAGAAGCTCGAACTTAAACCAAACAAACTCTTAATTCATCTACTAAAGAGCTCGCAAGACTAACCCATTTATAAATTTGGAAAAGCCAAAATTTGGTCTATAAATTTGACCCATTCAGAAAACAAGTAACTTAAATATACTTTTAATTTTTCTATTTTAGGCAGTACGGTAATTTGTTCTGTTCTTTATTTGATACATCAATTTAGTTTTTAACGTACCACAAAATATAATAAGATTGTTTTTTTGGACTGGACAAAATATAATAAGATTATCCCTCCATAAATAGCCCGCTAACTTCTACCGAAATGACCGGCGCCTCCTTTACACATGGCAGGCCCAATCAGTTGTCAAATAAAAAATAAAAAATACCCATTCCCTCTTTCCTTGGTCTCTGACTCTCTCTATCGTGTTCCCCTGAAAAAGAAAAAGTCCATGAGGAGGGAACAACGAACATGGAGCACAATATTCATGCCTTTGATTGATTTTCTATCCCCTAAAATGGGTTGGAATTTTTCGAACATAACAATGATATGTGGATTAACTGCTAACTTTAATTTTCATCAAGTAGACCTACAATATTTATGAATTGTCCCAAAATTTGTGCATAAAATATATCCACCATTTGTATAATCCACAAAAAATTGATACTTTTCTTCGATGGCTCCTTTTCTGCTACATACGTTTCATTTAGAACACAATAATTTCATATTCGTAGTAAAGATAGCAATATTGTTATTTTCTAGGTCCAAAGTCATCCTTCAAGTCTCCCTACAATTTTGTTAACGCACACACACACGGACCCAAGTCATAATCTGTTTGTTTATACAAAAGTTATATTTATCAGAAATAGTTCTGTATTTACTATTTGGCATCAATATTGTTCCATGTTGATATTTATGCTACTTTAGTATCACCAACAACTTATTAAAGGAACGTATAGAGTTAATTCAGTAGTTAAGACGAGATGATAACTTTCCTTATCAATATAACATCGACTCTTTTAGAAAGTACTATGAAATTAAAATCCTAAATGCATTAGATCAATTTCGGACAAGGAGCCCTTAAGATCATCCAAAATGGAAGCTTGACCCTTACCCCAAAAGTTCTATAGAAATATAATAATCTTACCACACACACAAAAATCTTACAATAAAAATCTTCCATTTATTGTATAGCAACACTGCTTTTTTTTAATAAGAAAAAAATCTATAGACTTTGTCTTTATTACATGAAGAAAAATCCAAAGTCATCTTTCAAGTCTACCCACAATTTTAGCATATACTGAGGGAGACCCAAGTTATACTCTCTTTGTTTATGCAAATGTCATATTTGTCATAAATTGTTTCTGGAGTTACCAATTGGCATCAATATTGTTCAAGAAAAATGTGTTGGATATTTATGCTACTTTACTATCACCAGCACTTTATTATAGGAAGATGTGGAGTTACTTCAATAGTTAAGAGGGAATAATATCCTTCTTTATCATTATAATATCAATTCTTTTGAAGAATACTCTAAAATCAAAATTCTAAATACATGAGGTTGATTTAGAGGAGAGCCTTTAAGATCATTCAAAATGGAAGCCTAATCCTAAACCCAAAAGTTTTATAGAAATATAATAACCTTATCTAAAAAAGAAATCTCACATGAAGGCACTATCTAACACGGCTAAATTCCATAGTATGCACCGAATACTTGGAATTTTCCTCACTTAACTTCAAAATTTTGTCGCATTGATCTCTCAATTTTTCGCGAAAGTCCGGAGTTGTTGAAGTGACATTTTCTATGGACAGCTTCTTGGTTTTGCTCTATATTGTAAAATTCTATTAGTCATCCTTCAACTATAGGCCGACAATGAGCAATATAAATTCCCCAATAGATTCTTGATTCGTCACATCTCAAGAGAAAATTTTGTTTTAATTTACTACTTGGAAAAGCCCAAAGTTATCATTTAAGTCAAGGTAGATATACAATAAATGGGATGGAAAAAAGTCATCTTTTAAGTCAAGGTAGGTATACAATAAATGAAATGGAAAATGATAATCTTATGCCTTTGATTGGTTTTTTAATCCCTAAAATGGATGGAAAATTTTGAACAGAAAAATGATAAGGCTACAATAAAAATGATATTTGTTATAAATTGTTTATATAATTGAATTTCTTTGTTTATACAGAAAGAATATTTGTTATAAATTATTTCTATACTTAAAATTAATGACAACCTTACGTTTTGTCATTATAACACAATATAAATTAATGACAGCTGTAGAATTCAACAAGTCATCCTTCAACTATAGGCCCACAATGAGCCATATAAATTCCACAATAGATTCTTAATCCCTCACATCTCAAAAGAAAATTTTGTCTTAATTTATTAAATGGAAAACTCCAAAGTTATCATTTAAGTCAAGGTAGATATACAATAAATGGAATGGAAAAATGCCATTTTTTAAGTCAAGGTAGATATATAATAAATGGGATGGAAAATGATAATCTTATGCCATTGATTGGTTTTTTAATCCCTAAAATGGGGTGAAAATTTTTGAACAGAAAACGATAAGCGTTCTAACTATTTATTTTGGGTTAACAGCTAACTTTAATTTTCATCAAGTAGACATACAATAATTATGAATTGTCTCAAAATGTGTGTTTATATCTTTGTATAATCCCCAGATCAATCAACTGGACAACATGAGATCCGTTCACATGGAAATAAAAAAAAGGATGCATCGCCCCATTCCCCGCATGGTGGAGGGGTGGAAATAATAGCAAACTTAATCAACTATCATATATTGTTTTATTAGAAAAAAAAATTATATTTTCAATTGTAATTTTTTTTTTCAAATCGGTAAATTCTTACAATTGATATCTTCTAATATATTTGTTTAATACAGTTTTCCCCCAACGGTTTAAATTACATGTCAGTTTTAACATCAGGCTATTAAAGCTTATGATTTGGTAAAAGTATCCATGCAACCAGTTTCTACAATTAGGAACAAGATGCCTTGTACCAACTAATTATTTTTCTAACTTGTAAAATGTATTAAACAATTTGAAATACAGAAACCAACCAGAGTGCTAAGTTTCACTCTTCTTTCATGGTTCTTTTTCAGTTCTAAGTTTTATTTGAAACACAAAACGTCTGATTCAAACCCTACAGTGAGCGCGAAAGATAGCAATGACATTTTCTAGGTCTATATTCATTGTCATTATTACATGGAAAAGTCCAAAGCCATATTTCAAATCTCCCCGCAATTTTAGCGTACACTCATGGACACATTTGTATAATCCCCAGATCAATCAACTGGACAACATGAGATCAGTTCACATGGAAATAAAAAAAAGGATGCATCGCCCCATTCCCCGCATGGTGGAGTGGTGGTAATAATAGCAAACTTAATCAACTTTCATATATTGTTTTATTAGGAAAAAAATTATATTTTCTATTGTAATTTTCTTTTTCAAATCGGTTAATTCTTACAATTGATATCTTCTAATATATTTGTTTAATACAGTTTTCTCCCAACGGTTTAAATTACATGTCAGTTTTAATATCAATTATGTAAAGTTACCCAAATACCTTTCTCATGAAGAAAATCGCAAAATTACTGGTGCCATAAGTAATGCGGAAGATGTTTAGTAATCTCACATAATTAATATTAAATCTAAAGTTTAATTTAGATGACGAGGATAAATATATTGAGACAAATAATTTCAAGTATAAATGACAAAATTAATCAATTAGAGAAAAATTGTAATTTGTAACAAATATTAAGGTGAGAAAAGATAAGTATTTTTTCTTCATTTCAATAATTTACACAATTTTGATTAGAAAGTACATTAGATTTATATTTCCCCTCTAAGAGTTTTGGAGACAACTAAAACGTGTTAGTTTGGTTTGGTGAAATAGTATTTCACTTTAGTCCACTTACCATATGAAAGTCAGCATCAGGCTATTAAAGCTTATGATTTGGTAAAAGTATCCATGCAACCAGTTTCTACAATTAGGAACAAGATGCCTTGTACCAACTAATTATTTTTCTAACTTGTAAAATGTATTAAACAATTTGAAATACAGAAACCAACCAGAGTGCTAAGTTTCACTCTTCTTTCATGGTTCTTTTTCAGTTCTAAGTTTTATTTGAAACACAAAACGTCTGATTCAAACCCGACAGTGAGCGCGAAAGATAGCAATGACATTTTCTAGGTCTATAGTCTTTGTCATTATTACATGGAAAAGTCCAAAGCCATATTTCAAATCTCCCCGCAATTTTAGCGTACACTCATGGACATCTTTGTATAATCCCCAGATCAATCAACTGGACAACATGAGATCAGTTCACATGGAAATAAAAAAGGATGCATCGCCCCATTCCCCGCATGGTGGAGTGGTGGTAATAATAGCAAACTTAATCAACTTTCATATATTGTTTTATTAGGAAAAAAATTATATTTTCTATTGTAATTTTCTTTTTCAAATCGGTTAATTCTTACAATTGATATCTTCTAATATATTTGTTTAATACAGTTTTCTCCCGACGGTTTAAATTACATGTCAGTTTTAATATCAATTATGTAAAGTTACCCAAATACCTTTCTCATGAAGAAAATCGCAAAATTACTGGTGCCATAAGTAATGAGGAAGATGTTTAGTAATCTCACATAATTAATATTAAAACTAAAGTTTAATTTAGATGACGAGGATAAATATATTGAGACAAATAATTTCAAGGATAAATGACAAAATTAATCAATTAGAGAAAAATTGTAATTTGTAACAAATATTAAGGTGAGAAAAGATAAATGTGCTTGATATTTATGCCACTTTAGTATCACCAACAACTTTTTAAAGGAAGATGTGGAGTTAGTTCATTAGTTGAGAGGGAAAGATATCCTTCCTTGTCAATAATACATTGATTCTTCTACAGAACACTCTGGTTATTTTGCTTTTAAAGAGATCGTATTGAATATATTCCATCTGAGGAAAGTCGTAATGAGAGGTTTTTTTGTCAAGTTTTTCTATGCAGTATTGTTGTTTTTGTTTCATATAAGATCCAACTGGGCCACTAAGGATGTAAAAGTGAAGTGCATTGAGAGGGAGAAGAAAGCACTGCTCATGTTCAAACAAGGCATCCGATCTGACTTTGGCACCGTGCTGTCTACCTGGAGAGATGATGAAAATGGAGATTGTTGCAATTGGAGACGAGTTCATTGTAGCAATGAAACAGGTCATGTTCAAAGCCTTCATCTAGGCGGTTCACATCTTTCACAATATTTGGTAGGTATAATCAATATTTCTTTATTGATTGAGTTGCATGATATGAAACATTTGGACCTTAGTGACAATGGTTTCTATGAAAGCAACATCCCAGAAGTCATAGGCTCCTTCACCAACTTGAGATATCTCAACCTCTCTCATTCTTATTTTGTGGGGAATATTCCTTTTCAACTAGGGAAGCTTTCAAATCTGCGATATCTTGATTTGAGTTTCAATTATTTACATGGATCTATCCCTCATCAGCTTGGAAATCTCTCAAAGTTGCGGTATCTTAATGTTGAAAGAAATTCTCTTGTTGGAGTGATCCCTTATTCACTTGGGAATCTTTCCAAGTTGCATTCTCTTAACTTTGATGACAACTCTGATCTCAAAATGCACAGCCCAAATAATTCTGATGTTGACTGGCTATCTAGTCTCTCGTCATTAACAATTCTTCACTTGAGTAGGGTGAGTGGTCTTTCTCCTCAGTGGCTTCAAGTGATTGGTAAGCTTTTGCCAAAACTAAGAGTATTGCGGCTAAGGGAATGTGGTCTTTCTTCGTCTGGTTTCCCTTCAAACTTTTCCACTTCACTAGTCCTCCTTGATCTCTCTTATAATAACCTAAATTCAGCAATATTCCAAAGGGTGGTGTATTTCAACTCCAACCTTCAAGAGCTTTATCTAAGAAACTGTAATCTTTCAGCTAATAATTCTACTTTTCTGTCTTCCTATTTACATTTTTCATCTCTTACCATTCTTGATCTCTCTTATAATAACCTAGAGCTAGTCAAGGAATTCAACTTTAGCTCTAACCTTCAAGAGCTTTATTTAAGTAATTGCAGCATTTCATCAAATGATCTTATATTTCCATTTTCTTACTTCATTTTGTCTTCTTTTGTCACCCTTGATCTCTCTAAAAATAAGTTGACATCATCAACTATTTTCCACTGGGTTTTTAACTTCACCTCCAGTCTTCATGAACTTCACCTTTCTAGTAACCTGCTAGAAGGTCCCATTCCAGATGGTTTTGGCAGCATAATGAACTCTCTTGAATATCTTGATCTGTCTAATAACAATTTTCAAGGCAAAATTCCATCATCATTGGGGAATATATGCACATTGCAGACACTATCCCTTTCTAATAACAACTTGAGTGGGGAGCTTTCGAGTTTCATTCATAACTCTTCATGCTACAGTAGACACACATTACAAATTTTGGATGTATCTGATAATCGAATCTCTGGCATGTTTCCTGACCTGTCTATTTTCTCATCTTTGGAAGAAGTACATCTTTACCGTAACCAATTAGTCGGAGAAATACCTGAAAGCATCGGATTGCTTTCTCAGTTGAAGTTTTTAATTCTGGATGGAAATCCTTTGGAAGGTGTGATTACTGAATCCCATTTCACTAATCTCTCCAATTTGAAGGGATTAACCATAAATGGAGTTTCAATGGCTCTAAGAACCACTTGGGTTCCTCCTTTTCAGTTACGATATCTGACACTAGCTTCTTGCATGCTGGGTCCTAATTTTCCAAATTGGCTTCAAACTCAGAGCTATTTACGAAGTCTTGATATTTCTAATTCTGGAATTTCAAATTTTATACCAGAGTGGTTTTGGTCCATATCAGAAAATATGCGGTTCATGAATATCTCATACAATCATTTTGTTGGCTTAATTCCAAACTTACCACTCAAGCTTTATTCCATGCCAGAAATATTTATGACCTCAAATAACCTTGAAGGTGCAATTCCATCATTTTTGTTACAAGCATCAGCGCTTCATCTTTCCAAAAATAAATTCTCCGATTTGATTCCATTTCTATGTGGCAAAATTGAAGATGTAAAGTTGGGCATTTTGGACCTATCAAACAATCTATTAAGTGGGCAGCTTCCTGATTGTTGGAGCCAAATAAGCTCATTAACATATCTTGATTTGAGCAATAATAACTTGTCAGGAGAGATCCCACCCGCAATAGGAAGCCTTGTCAATATGGAGGCTTTGGTTTTAGGAAACAATGGTTTGATGGGAGAACTTCCTACCTCTTTGATGAAATGCACCAAGTTATTATTGTTTGATCTATCAGAGAATAATTTGGCTGGACCAATACCGTCATGGATTGGGGCATATCTTGGACAACTGCAAATTTTAAGCTTACGAATGAATCGATTTTCTGGTAGTATACCTTTGCAACTTTGCCATCTAGCACAGATTCAACTCTTGGATCTCTCTCAGAATAACTTATCCAAAGGAATACCACCATGTTTAAAGAATTTCACTGTTCTGGCTCAAAAGACGATTAACTCAACTAAAATAGGTATGGGTCATACATATATACCCAATGTGACAGGCTCATCTATTACTGCTCCTTTCAATTTCTACATAACATTGACATGGAAAGGCGTAGATGAATTGTTCAAGAGACCAGAATCACTCCTCAAAAGCATTGATCTCTCAAGCAATACTTTAATAGGAGAAATACCTAAAGAATTAGGGTCTTTGCTCGGATTGGTTTCCTTGAATTTATCAAGAAACAATTTGAGTGGAGAAATCCCTTTTGAAATTGGGAATTTAGAATCACTAGAATTCCTAGATTTGTCAAGAAATCACTTATCGGGTGAAATTCCTTCAACTCTTGCTCATATTGACCGTCTCACCACATTAGACTTGTCAAGCAATAGTCTCTCAGGAAAAATCCCATCTGGAACACAGCTGCAGAGTTTTAATGCCTCTAGTTATGAAAAAAATTTGGATCTTTGTGGAATGCCCCTTGACAAAAAGTGCCTTGAAGATGAAACCTCTTCACCTCAAGTATTGGATGAAGATGATGATGAATCATTTTTCTCTCAAAATTTTTACATGAGCATGGGGCTGGGATTTGCTGTTGGATTCTGGGGATTGTTGGGCCCAATATTATTCAACCGTTCTTGGAGTCGTACCTACTACAGGTGGTTGAACGAAGTCTTGGATAATGTTTATGTCAAGGTTGCAATTTTTGTGTCTAGGTTCCGAAGGACCAGAGACTAGAAGGTAATATTTTGCTGTTTCTCACGATTATTTTTACTTTCTCCATTGACATTGAACACTGAATTATGTCTTTGTAAGTGAGTGGGAAAAAATCATGACAGGTCGAAAACATATAAAAATATTATTAATAGACTATAACTCAAAAAAAACTGAATTGATAATTATCTTAATATTTTTTATCTAAACACTTTATTCTTTTGTAAAGTCAGTCATTTTATAGAGACAAATATTCTTTATTTATACAATTTTAATGTCCATAATAATGCACATGCATACTTACTCGTCTTATTAATTCAATTTTTAAATCATCTATCAAAATCTGGTAATTTTCAAAATGTTGACTACATTGCTTTCCATTTTCATTATCAATTGCTTATTTTATACTTATAAATTTTAAAATCAATTATGCATGATCATGAGTCAGGAAAGTTCCTAAGACAACATTTTGTATGATGCATGTACTCTGGTATAGTTCTTAAATAAAAGTAGTGCATTTTAGACATAGTACACCATGTGTAAAGGAAACAAACAATTATAAAACAAATTATATCAATTATAATAGATTTGTATAGTCTACATCCATCTCTTCATGTACTTGTTGTAACACTTCCATCACCCTTGTTAATTGGCCAACAATGCAGTAGTCAAAAAGTAGGAGGAAAAAATTTATCAACCACAGTACAAAGAATCTTTTTTTCCTTTTTCTGTGGTGAATCTTTCAATTAATTAATTTATCTTTTTATGGAATTACATTTGCATGCTTTACGAGTTCTTCTGTTTCTTGCAGGATCCGTCCTCCTTTGGTGTATGACAGATGCAACTTGTGCTGTTAAACTACAGTGAGCTTGAACCTAGACAATAATGTGATCCAAGTAATAATGGTTTGTAGTGTAATGTACTTAATTATAATTAGTATTATAATTTTATCTTTAGTAATTTAGAATATATGATTTCATCAACAATAATATCGTTTTCTATAAATAGCTAGCTTATAAATTACATGATATTGAGTACTCTTAATCCAGCAAGAAGATCCATAACGATCACAAGAAATTAACCCTATGACTTAATTTGATTGAAAGCATATAAACAATTTTTTTTCTGTAACCCAAGATTCTGCCGTAAGCTTGTCTGCACTTTATAATTATGGTGTTTATCTTAAGCTTGCATATTGAAAGTCAAATTTAGAACACAAAAAGTTTAATTCATATCTTACAGTGAGCATGAAAGACAACAACACTGTCATGTCTTAAGTCTATAGGTCCAAATCATTCTTCAACTCTCCACAATTTTAGCATACACTCGTAGACACTCAAGTCATATATATCTTTTTGTTTATACAGAAATGATATTTAGTATAACTTGTTTCTATGTTGATTAGTGGGCATCAATGTTTCAAAAAAAGTGTTAGTTATTTATATTTTAGTATATATCATCAATACCTTATTATAGAAAAGATCAGAATTAGCTTAGCATGTAAGAGAGGATGACATCCTTTCTAATTAACGTAGGTTCAATTTCCTTAGAACATATTTCAAAATTAAAATCCCAACGTACTAAGCCATAGAGTGTCCCCTCCGGGACATCCAAATAAAGGCAAAAAAGCTGGAGTGCGCCAATAGACTTTTCTTTACCCCAAAGTTTATAGAAATAAAATAGTTTTATTTCCCAAGAAAATTAAAATATCTCACACAAACACACTATCTAACATCACGATCGGCATCTTCGAAAGTTAGAAAGACATAGATACAAACGTAGAATGCATATTTAAAAAAGTTAATTTCATTTACTCATTAAATATTAATTTCAAGATAAAGTTTTATTTTAGTCGTTTACATTTACAGCAAATTTCAGTTTAGTAAGCAGCTGAGGAAGTTGTGTTTGGCACTAAGAATTTAAATATAATAAGAATTTTTTTGTGAATGAAAAATATAGAATGAGGAGAGGACACTTTAGTCTAGATAGGTCTCCATATTCAACGAGTACTTATAAAGAAATTACAAATAACTCAAAACCAGAAGATAAGTGGCAGGGTCTGAATTCAGACTTGTGACTTTCAATCTGTGAATCTTTCCACTTACCATTTGACCATCCCTTCATAGCTAATTTAAGAAGATGTAGAATATATGTAAGCAAATACAAAAAATAAACCATAAATAAATAACTTAATGGTATCTAAATTAGAATATATGTCAAACTTATTATTTTCTTGACTGTATATGAATTAGAATCTATATGTAATACATACAGATGATCCACTTTGTTTCGTATACCAGCTTTCCACCCCTAATATTTGATTTGGGTGTTTAATTATCTTATAGTAAATCATTATTAATTTCAGTTTTTCACTTTATTTTCTTTTATTTCTTTCTGATTCCTATTCATCATGTCTTTATTAATTAATTGGGAAATTTCAAAATCATCTTTTAAGTTTCTTCCACGTTATGAACAGACTCACAAATAACCAAGTCGTATACATTTTCATTTCTTTTTACGAAGAAAGAAAAAATTAATTTATAAAAGAATGAAATAATTATTTACATGGATGTCTTCTCAAATTATTTATTCATTATTATATGTCTTTCACAATTTTGTCATGATATTATGATACACATGATTTTATAGGAATATATTGTTATAATCAATTTCTACAAAACGAAAATTTTATGGCTTTGATTGGTTTTTTCGTCCCCAAAAATGGTATAATCAATTTTGATTGGTTTTCTGCCTTTGATTTCGTCAGGTAGACATACAAAACCGAAGCTACAGTAACCTACACCCAGCTTAGATAAATTTCAGAAATCTTGTGGTTCTTGGTATTTTCTTGAAATACTAAGTTATGGATTTTGTTAAGGACATAGTATAATATATGTATGACGAATTTCATGACAAGATAATATGATTTGGTGTCTAAATCATACAAATGTTCTTTGGTGAACAATGTATGAACAGTACCCAAAAGTGGTTAATTATGCAATCCGAAATTATCAAGTTGAAGAGCATGTTTTGGGGGGTGTTGGTGACTGATTTTTCTTGGAGAAAAAGCTATGTTAAATAAAGCTTCAAATTGGTGAGTAAATGCAAAAATTATAACATGAGGATGAACTATAAATTTGCCTTTAAAATTTTATATTATGTATTGTTGATATGTAACTTAAATTATTGGTTAATTTTTTTCATTTAAATTTGTGGATTCGATGGTATATATATTTAAGCGGGCGAAGCCAAGCATATGTGAATATGTAATAAATTGTTTTAGAGGGTGTTAGGAAAAATGTTATGAAAGGAGGAATTGAGATATGTGGGACTTATGTGAGCATAGACACGATGAAACAAGAGAATCGATGATCATAATTTATTGAAATTGGTTGATAGTGGAAATTTTGGTAGTGCTTGGGCATTAAATTTCTTACAATGTAATTAGTGATTTTAGCTACCGAAAGTATATCAAAAGGTTTATTTGAAAAGAATCGATTTAGAAACTTTTTATAATAGTTTAAAAATGTACTAGAAGAATCAATGGTGTTAGAACTCCTTGAGGATGGAATATGGAAAGTAGAGTTTAAATGAATTAATTTGGCCTACCAAAGTGGGAGAGTAGAGAACATTTTAAAATAACATCCGAACATAACATAAGTGATCTAGGTATATGTACTAATGGGTTAAGACATACTAAGATGAAGTCCTTTATGTAAAATTTGGGATAGTTCAAGATTAGAAATTTTATGTGTGTACATTTGTTATGAAACCCTTTAAGGTGCTAGGATTGGTAAAGTGGAATTGAAGAGGTTAGAATTTTATGTTGCTATATTGGAAGCATAAGAAAGATTTGAGTTCAATGGTGAGGATAGTGTAGCCTTAGAATAACTTTATAGAATCATCATGTCGAAATAAGTTAAAGTTGTTAGGTAAGTGTTAGTGACACATGGGAACTTAAAATGCTTAATGGATGCTAGACTTAGATGATGAGATGTATGGTTTGAACTTGACATGTAAGATTTTAGAATGACTTAATATAAGTTTGAGATAAGAAAAGTTGGTTACCCTATATGGATGTGTATATATTATTTTATATGTATGGTTCCTAATTATATCGTCTTATGGATATAAATATGTGAATTTGAGAATAGTTCAAATATTAGTGAAGATGATCAATAATGGTTTGAGAATTATTAGAATAAGTTATATATGTATAATGTATTGGGTATATTTTATTCCAAGGGTGTAAAATGTTCTAATCAGAAAATTTAATATGATGATCTTCCGTAATGTATGATGCTTATACTATGAACACATATAAGTATGTGAATATTTATGTATAATGGCATCTCAAATAATATTAATAGTGGCAACCCTAATGGATATTGAAATAATAAATAATTATACAAGATTATAAGGTTATATGTAATGAAATGAGGTATAACTATCAAATTGAAATTTCTTTATTCAAGTAAGCACTTGGATATGTATATGTACACTTTAAAACTATAAATGAGTCAAAAGAAAATGAATAAATAAAAGTGATATGACTAAATGTGATGATTATTGAATTTGATGTTCAGTGATAATAAAGTATCCACTGTGAATATAATAATTATAATGATGTGATCACAATAGGTTATCACTAGATACTGAGTAAAATGATACTTTATTTTTTTTAATCTGGAAACAATGAAATAAATAAATAAAACTAATAATGATTACATTTGATTCCTTTTCGAAAACACTGTCAGCTAGCGGCAGAGATGGCTAGTCTTGGGCACCTTGTAACCTTAACTAACAAGGAAGTTGTTAACCCCTTGTGTAAAAAGGCACATGAGAATTGAATTGTGAATAAGTATGAAGTTGAGGTATGTCTACTCCAATAGCCAATGGCAATTTGCCTAGTTACCTATGATGAGAATGTGGTGATTTACCCATCTTTTTGTTGTGTGCTTAGGACATTCATTAGAGTTGAGGTGAGCTCCTCCCAACCTTATGATATGAATGATGAGAATGTGATAATTTATCCATCATTGCTGTGTGCTTAGATAATGTGGTGATTTTTCCTTACCAGGCTGTGTGGTTGGGTATGTTGAAATGGTTCTGAATTGGAATTCTCCAAATTAAATAAAATACGGTAAATAATAATAATAATAATAATTAAAGTATAAAACTAGAATATATAATTATTTTACTTTAATTATACTCTTGAATATATATAGTTTGAGTATTAAATACATATCAATATGTACACAAATAACATAGGATATTTTTATTTGGCGTAGGAGCATAATAATATAGTGGCATAATTTTAAGAATGATAAAGTGGATCTAACCCATTTGTTACAGCGTGTGCAAAGTTTTGTACGTAGAAATATTCAAGTGTCTACTTAAAGGAGGAACAATAAAAAAAAGTGACTGAGAAAAGTCAAAGAGTCTCTTAAAGGCCTGTATGTAAATGATGATGAAATTAGATAAAGAAAAGTATGAGAATGGGTTAAATTAAAGTAAATGAATTAATTAATAATCTTCAATAATGTTGAATAAGTTTTAAAATAAAGATACTATTCATAATATATTTCTAATTAGAATAAATAAATAAAACTAGCAAGAATATTTCAAAATATTCGTAACTTAAACAACATAAGCTGAATTATAACCTAATATATAAGATAATTTTTCTACATGTTATAATTATGTTATTTACTCGCTGAGTCGCAAGACTCAACCCTTTCTTTATATATTTTCTTTCAGTTAGTATCAGAGAAGCGCAGCGGAAACGTGGGAGGTTATATTATCTCTAGTGAGCCCAAATTATTCTTGAACCTTATTCTTTTATTCTCTTGTGTGTTTAAAATATTCTAGAATATGCTCCATTACCTCAGGTAAGATTCTCGTTTTCGATGTACGAGAAAAATGTAAAATATATATATGTGTAACAAGGAATGAAAAATGTAATTGATATAGTTTTGAAACTAGATCTTTATTTATGTTTTATATGAGTGCAAAGTTTTACAGAGTGATTATGTGATCACATGCTAAACTAAACTGGTTATCTAGATTCAGAATGCGACAGTTAAGCTTACGGAGTGGGGAGAAATCCTCATTTCGTGCTGGTCTCGTACTCAGATAAAATTCGGGACATGACATCCACTATAAGATCTGTTGAATTAGTGTCCTTTCAACTATCAAATGTAATCCAAGTTTGGTTTGAGACACTAGTCTAAGGAAGAGCAGTTATTTTACCACCAATGGAGTGGGATGAATTTAAGAAAATATTTATAAATTATTTTTTACCAATGAGTGAAAGGGACAAAAGGGCCAGAGACTTAACTCTTGGATCTCTCTCAGAATAACTTATCCAAAGGAATACCACCATGTATGAAGAATTTCACTATTATGGCTCGAAAAAGTATCATCCTAATTGAAATGAGTTATCATACATATGTATACAATTTGATATTCCCTGGGTATTGTACTTTTGATAATTCTTTTGATTTCTACATAGCATTGATGTGGAAAGGTGTAAATGAAATGTTCAAGAGTCCGTAATCACTTCTCAAAAGCATTGATCTGTCAAGCAATGCCCTAACAGGAGAGATACCAACAGAACTTGTGTCTTTGTATGGATTGGTTTCTTTTAATTTATCAAGAAACAATTTGAGTGGCAAAATCCCTTCTAAGATTGGAAATTTAGCATCACTAGAATTCCTAGATTTGTCAAGAAATCAGTTATCAAGAAAAATTCCTTCAAGTTTGGCTTATATTGATCATCTCACTACGTTATACTTGTCAAACAACAATCTCTCGGAAAAAATCCCTATTGGAACACAGCTACAAAGTTTTAACGCCTCTTCCTATGAAGGAAATCTAGATCTTTGTGGAAAGCCACTTGACAATAAGTGCCTAGAAGATGAAACACTTTCACCTCAAGTGTTTGATGAAGAAGATGATAGCTCACTTTTCTTTCAAGAATTTTACATGTGCTTGGGAGTGGGATTTGCTTTTGGATTTTGGGCATTCTTAGGCCCAATACTGTTCAATCGTTCTTGGAGACATATCTAGTATAGGTCGGTTAGCAAAGTCTTTGATAATATCTATGTCAAGGTTGCTATTTATTTGCCTAGGTGCCGAAGGATCAGAGACTAGAAGGTAATATTTAACTGTTTCTCGTGATTATTTTTACTTTAAAGTTCTCCATTAACATTGAATGGTGAATTTTGTCTTTGTAAATGAGTGGCAAAAAATGTGACAAGTCGAAAACATACAAAAATATTTTTGATAGGCTACATAACTCATGAAAAAAATAACCTAACTGATACAATTTTAATGTTTATAATTATGCACAAATATGCATACCTGCTCATCTTATTAATTCAATTTTTAAAGGTTAACTATATTGCTTTCCATTTTCAATATCAATTAATTAATTTATCTCTTTATGGAATTACGCTTGCAGGATTTACAAGCTCTTCTGCTTCTAGCAGGATCCGTTACTCCTTTGGTGTAAGACAGATGCATCTTGTGCTGTTAAACTACACAATGCTTGAACCTCGACAATAATGTGATCCAAGTAACAGTGGTTTGTCCAGAGCAATAAATTCAGGCTATGCTTTATAGTGTAATGTACCTAATTATAATTAGTATTGCTATTTTGCCTTTTGTAATCTATAGGATATGATTTCTTCAACAATGATATCGTTTCTCTATAAATAGCCATGTTGTCTTTTGTCTTATAAATTACATTACATTGAATACTGTTAGATCTAGCTAGAAGATCCATAACCATGATTTTGATGATAATAACAAATTAATCCTATGACTTAGTATGATTGAAAGCATAGAAACGTTTTTTTCTTCTTTAAGTAAGGTTGCCTTCATGATTATGATGTTTATCTTAAGGTTGCATATTGGAAGTCAAATATGACTTGTACAAAAGTGCACTTTATATATGCTTCGATTTTTGGTTTGAAGATGGCTACCTAATATGTTCTTAATCTTTGGTTTGGTGAGAAACAAGTTTATATTTAGATATATTAAGTCTTGGATGAATATTTCTGATGATTTGAAAAAGATATGAAAAGTTTGCAAGTATTTTCAGGGTCTTTGGATTTGGAACAAAAATGTGAAGTACGTCAAAGCTCTCGAATTCTCCATCCCGGCCGTATTCAATGAATTCCAGTAGTGAACAAAGACTGAGTCTTCCTACTTATTTCCAAAGAAATGCTCGAATTGTCTGCTCTTTTTGACAAAAATGCCCAGGAAGCCTCTTTTACACGTGAACAACGTTCTCAACGCCTAAGGAGCTAGCAAGTACCCCTAGATCATAAATGGGGTCCTAAGCCTTCAATATCTGGTTCTTGATAACTAAAACACAGGTGGAAGTTGTATGTATACCGGTCATAGCTTGATTCTTGTAAACATTTCAAAAATAGTAAAGAAACTCCCAAGCATTAACTTGAAGAGAGGACGTAGGCTCAGTTTTTGAGACCGAGCCTCTATAAATTTGTTTGCCTTTTCTCACTTCCTTAAACCCTTTATTTTTTTGCAACATATATTCCTTGATTTTCTTATTTGATTGAAAAGGTTTTCTAATTAAAGGCTTTCTTAAGTGTTTTCAAACTGGTTTTCAAATATTCCAAAATTTTTAAGTTTTCAAAAATTAAAGAACCAAATCCAACTCTAGGCTCCTTTTAAGTTATTCTATCACGTGAGGCATCTGAAGACAAAGAGACACACCCCCGAAAGCATTTCTTTCCAACCAAATATTCCAAATCACGTAAAGAGGCGTGCAATTCCGTTAATCACTATTCTCCTTTTGAACAAAATCTTTAAACACTACAAAAAAAAATATTTTTAATGATTATTTTTTAACGGTGATTTAAAAAAATTATCACTAAAAATATTTTTTATTGACGATTATATTAAGTCATCATTAAAAAATTATTTTCAATAACAATTATGTAAAGTTGTCACTGAAATTTTTTTTTAATAACAATTTTTTTGAAATTGCCATTAAAAGAAAAAGACATTTAAAATTTGTACTCTACATTTTACAGCGACTCGCATAGGTCACCACTGCCACTAAAAGGTATAAAAAAAAAATTTCAACAGGATGTTTTCTTTTCCCTCACATTTTTTTCAAAACACATTCCCTCCAAACAAAATTTGGGATCTTGAAAAATAATGCAAAGAATAAAAAAAAAGTAATTTTTCTAAAAAGAGAGTTTTCTTTTAAAAATAAATAAAATTTTTTAATACTTAAAGGACTTTAGTTTAAAAAATATATTTTCAGTTTTTAATTTTTTAATTTTTTAATTTTTATTATTTTTATTAAAATTTTATATTTATTTTTAAATTTAATTAATATAGATCACTATAAATATTATTTAATTTAAAAAATATTATCCGTTATTTTTTAAAAATATTAAAAATAGTTTTTGTTTTTTTACTGATTTTAAAAAAAAATTCAAGAAAATGAAAAGGAACCATAGGAAAAAAGAAATTTAATTTTTTTTCATACTCTTAAAACGAATTCATTGAGCAAGAAAAAAAGCTGTAATTTGGTGATTAAATTTTTTTGTCCTCTGTTAAATATTTTAATTATTATTAGAATAATCTTACTTTTAATTTATTCTATAATCTTACTTTTAATTAATAATATTAGAATAATCTTACTTTTCAGTTTTTAATTTTTTTTTTATTTTTTTAATTTTAATTATTTTAATTAAAAAATTTATATTTATTTTTAAATTTAATTAATATAGATCACTATAAATATTATTTAATTTTTAAATTTAATTTTTTATAATTATGATATTGTTTTAATTTTATTTAATAATTATGATAAAAATTTTAATTTTTTTAAAAAAATTATCCGTTATTTTTTTAAAATATTAAAAATAGTTTTTGTTTTTTTACTGATTTTAGAAAATATTTTTTCAAAAAAATAAAAAAGAACCATAGGAAAAAAGAAATTTAAATTTTTTTCATAATCTTAAAATGAATTCATTGAGCAAGAAAAAAAAGCCTGCGGAACCAAACACAATTACTGTAGCATATTAAAAAAAAAAAGTTAAAAGTATGCGTTTGAGTGCGGTGCCCAAAACAAAACAGAGAATCCGGACTCGAAAAAAAGCTGTAAAAGCCCCTCCTCCCCATCTGTGGTAGACTTTTCTTCTCCCACAATGTCTCGTTGATTTACATTGGCGATGGCTCATCGGAGGAAGGAACCTCGCCACCGTCACCAACGCTCCTAGCGCGCATTTTCCAAAACCTAAACCCCCGTGAATCAAGCTCCATTCTCCCTCAATCTGTCCCCAATCTTATGCGATATACAAAATGGAAACGAAGGTCCCGACCTCCAAGCTTCAAGACCGATGGAAGGACGGCGGTAGATGTGGTAGAGGCAGGTTTGCCTTCAGGGATGAACGCTGGCCATCTAATACCCTCCAGTACGTCGGCATCATCTTTAAGGTTCGTTTACTTTTTGGGAAAAAAAATGTATATGCGAATGTTTTCTGGGAAAAAGGAAAATTTCTGGGAAAAAAATGCATATGGAGATGCTTTGTTTACTTTCTGGCTTGTATGCATTGCGCCTGTAAGATATCCTGTAATGCAAACTTGATTACGCAGGCGGAGTTATGTATTGGTTTTGTACTCGCTTTAGCTGCTGGTAGTGTTTGGAAGATGTATTACTGGAATGAGCAGAGAAAAGTCAGGACTCAGGACCTTTTTTGATTTACTGGAAAAAGGTGAGATTAGTGTTGTTGCGGAGGAAGATTAAAATGGGGAGGCGAATCCTGAGGTATACACAATCATCACATTTCCATTCCTTTTTGCTGTTATGTTTGGTGATTGGGGGCATGGTATATGCTTATTATTGGCAACTTTAAATTTCATAATTAGAGAGAGAAAAATTTCCAGTCAGGTACCTGATTCATTCATGGATTTTCTTATTCATGCATAATGCTTCCTCCTTTTCTATGCTTTGCTTTACTTAATGTTGTTAATAGCAGAAACTTGGAGACATAATAGAAATGACTTTTGGTTGTCGCTATGTTATTATTATGATGGCACTGTTCTCATCTACACAGGATTGATATACAATGGAACAAGTTTAATAGGGAAGATGATTGCATCTAAGTTTCAAATTGCCTATTTTTTAAAGATTGACTGTCAAAATAATTTTGAATTGGTGCTGGTTCTGTGTTATTGTCTTCCTAGACCAAATAAACAATGGGCATGGTGTTTTGTTCAAGATTTGCATGTGCATCATGGTTATTTTGGCGGCAGGTCTTTTTGGTATCATACATGTTGTAAAGCTGTCTTCTTTATAGTGTTAATAGTCATGATATTATTTTCATATCATACTGTTAGGCCCCCCCATAAGACAGGTTTATAAAAGAAGAAACCGCACCAAACAAACAGCAAGGGAGATGCAAGGCTTCACGATATATAAAACACATGGGGACAATCAGGGAGCTGATTGGGACAGGTGTCCTAAGGGGATTGGGCAGCCTGACCAGACCGTTAAGCCAGTAAAGATAAAAAGGGGAGTGCAGGTACAGTGGAGGGAGAGGAGAATCAGGATAGTGGAGGAGGGGAGGCAATGGCAATCTAGAATGTGCCAGAGGAAGAGTGGACTTGCCACCACCCTTTACAGATTTCTTGTTTATCTCTGTTCTCAGTCACAGGGTAGTTTTCTTAGCATTATTCCCATCCTACTACCCCATCCACTCCCTTCCCATTTTGTATCCCGAACCCAGAACACAGGAGAGTAGTGTGGATTCCTGGTGTATTTCCCTTACTGATAGTTCATGCAATATATATCTAACTCAGTTTATCACTAATGAGGAGAGGTCCTATGCTTTTATTCTGCTAGATTGATTCATTGTAGGAGGTTCCTAACACATACCTTGGATAAAGTTTATTGAGTGCAAAGGGGATAAAAGTATGCTTCCATGTCTATTTCTTGATTGAGCTTCTCTAGTTCATTCGAAACCCTTCAAGTCCCAAATTTGCAGTTAGTCAATTGCAAACTCTTTGGGTAAATGAGTGAGTGGCAAAGGGAATAATATCGATGCACAAAATGCAGAGAGAGTGAGAAAGATTGGGTAAAACAAGGCACTTCAACTAAAGAATATTGCCTTTAGGTTTTTTTTTTTTTGGTTTATGTTTCAAAGTTGGTTATGCGCAGCATGGGAGTCAGAAATTCTCCAAATATGCAGTTGGAATTGTGTGTGTGGTGTGGCTCTTTTCTGCACTATTTTTTTCATAGCAATACCCACCTAGTCTTGGCTTTGGCTAAAGATCATAGCAAACAATGTGGAACTCTTCTATGCTAGAAGTTCATCATTTACTGAGAAAATCTGGGTTAATGATTTTATGTCGAAGGTTGTAGCTATGGCAGATTTCAGCAAGAAAAATTCAGCCTTCCATGGTGGCATGGGTTTTGTGTATGTTGTAACAAAATTATTGGAATAGAAGGAAGACTTGATGAGACTACTTTTGGCATGAAGATTTGCTCTAATAATGTTAGTTTTCAGGATAAAAAATTGGTATATTGATCAGTCAAGATGAGACTGGATTTTATACAAAAAAAGCTTGAAGATTTTGAATTTATAGGGTATAGATAGTGATTCATCAAGCGCTGATGTAGTTTGTCATAAGTCACGGTATTCCGTGGCAGCTAGAAGTAGTTTTACACATTAAATTTTTCTTTTTAGATTAATTATTTTTGGGGTTATTATAATGACAAATTTGTATTGATTATCAACTTTTATTGTCTATCTTTACATGTATGCGATGATTTGTCAATTGACTCAAATTAAGCAACTATAGCATTATACGTGGGTCTTAATCAAACACGTCAAGCTAACTTTTCTACAAAATTTGTATAGTTAGTGTGAGAAACGTTTATAAAGAACTTTTATTATATTAGAATTAGTTAATTTCATTTGTAATTAGTTTTTTAAAAATGTAATTAACTATATTATATTAAATATTTGTGATTGAATTTATTACAGTTAATATAAATTTAAATAATGATACTTTTCTTTTTATTATGAATTGAAAAAGATAGCTAATTTATTAATTACATCTTTTATTTTTTAATTATTATTTAGATTAGCATTTACAAATTTTAAAAACAAAAAAATTAATATAAACATATACATTATTTTTTTATGGTGATTAAAGGCATCATTAAAAATGACAAAATAGGGCATTTTATGTTTTGGTAGCGATAAAAATTGTCACTAAAAATTTATTTTTACTAATAAAATTTTTTTTATAATGACAAAAATTATCACTAAAAATTTATTTTTAGTGGCAATATATTAAGGTTATCATTAAAGTGAATTTTTAGTGATAATTTTTGTTGTTATTAAATGAATTTTCAGTAACAATTACAAAATTAATCACTGAAACATTCAACAATAGATTTATAGACGATAGACGACGATATGTCGTCAACTTTAAAACTTTCAGCAACGATTAAAGTTATCACTATAAGTATTTTTTTTTTTTTTTTTTTTGTAGTTAAACTGCATAGGAGAAACTTCTCTAAATCTCTTGGCAAATCGAATTATCACAAATAATCCGAACAACTCATCCAGCATATTGACAGGAAATGTGCAACGTAAAAATAGATGAGCACCATCTTCTGCATTAGACAAGGCTCTAATAGGCCTACGAATCTGTAACAAATGATCATTTGTGTTAGTTTTATTATTGGTTTTTCATCGTTATGTCAACTTGCAGAAAATTTATTTAGTTATGTATAAAATATTTTATATGAGTTTAACTAATATGATGAGAGAGTTATGATTTTAAAAATGAAGATGTGAATGAAATTGAATTAATAGCAAAAAATGCCAAAAAGAACGTCAAAGGATACCATAATTTTTCTTTTCTGTTTTAATATTTTTTTTTTCATATTTATCAATATGTTGATATCTTGAGTTTTTTTTGGGTCCACAATCTCGGATGAATATTGGGAATTTGGAGTAGAAGAAATGGATATCCAGAGGTGAAATCAGTATTAAAAAATTAATCTAAAAAAGGATGTTGTATGCACGTGAAAATTGGAACGGCTACTGCATCAGCTTAATTTAAAAAGAGTAAATTAGAGTATCTTCAATGGTGCAACTCATTAGAGTTGTTTAAGTAAATCTTATATTATTATATTATCATTTTTTTTAAAACGATTTTTTATTACTTTAAACAATTATTCATTTTAATAATATAATTCTAAAAAATTTATGAAATGAGTTTCATAAATTACTTTACATCTTTATATTTTAATTTAAAATATAACTAATTTTAATTTTAATTTTTAAAAATCAAATAAAAAAATTAAGTAATATTTTTAATAATAATATTTTAATATAAATTTTTAAGTAAAACAAAATTTTTAATATAAACTTTAAAACAGTAAATATATAAATAAATTTTTTTAAATAATATAAATTTATTTTAAATAATATTTTTAATAATAAAAAATAATTTTTATATTCAAGTCCATTGTTTATATAAATAAAAGTACTTAAAATTTTATAATTTTTATAGTATTATACTGAACATAATCTATCATAAATAATTCTCAATGAGAGTTAAAAATTTCATTGGAGATGCTCCTATTAAAGTCCTATAAAACTAGTAGGATAAGTAATGATCAAAGTGCTAAAGACCCGTTTAGATAACATAACTTATAATTTATTAGAATTTATTTATCAGTATAAGTGCTTTTATGTTTAAAAAAAAGCGTTTGGATAAATTTAAATAAGTAACTTATCAATTTTTAATAAGTTAATTTTAACTTATTTTATAAGTCAATTTTTTAAGTTTATTGAAAAAAACTTATATGAAAATTCAAATTTACATTATCATAAAGTTATTTTACACTTTTACAAGTTAAAATTTTATCAAAACTATACCATTTATCTCTCTCTTTCTATCAAAACAATATCCAAATGTTTAAAAAAAATTATAAATTTAAAAAATATTTTTTTAAATATGTATCCAAAATGTTAAATAACTTAATTTAAAAAGTTTTTTTTTATAAATATTTTTTACATAAAATTTTATTTTATAATTGTTTAAATAAATTATATATTCAAATCTAAATTTGAATAATGAGTTACAGAAGGATGATTGAAAGCTATCTAATCAATCATTATCCATTATCGGGTGAAAAGGGTTGGGGGAGATAAATCTGAAGCATCCATGAAGAATAACAGTTGGAATTGAATCATGCACATATAGAATAAGGTTTATGTTGTTTTGATTTTTATTTTTGAACTTAAGATTCAATGTTTTCAATTCAATATGTTTTCTTGGCTTTGAACTTTGAAGAACATGATCTTCTCATTTCACAAAATCAAGTTCCTTCTTTTATTTATCTCGAAGAAAAATAGGAGCAAAAATTAAATTAAAGATTTTTCTTTTTATCAAACTAAATTAAGAAGAAACATTTTAGCAAGAAAAATAAAGAAATGGGAAAGAAAGAAAAAAAATAATGCGAAAAACTCAAAGAGTAAATAGGGGGTAGTTGGGTAAAGACTCTAGCCTAAGTGGGGGTGGGTGTGTTTGGAGCCTAAAGTTGGGGCCCAGGATAGGGTAGCTGTGTAGGAGGGGTCTTGGGTAAAGACGTCGGGCCATTAGCCTTCTTTGTTTAAGTGAAAAATAAAAAAATAGGAAGGAGAAACAATAACTTGCGTGGAAGGTAGAGAGAAAACCCGCGAGTAGCCCCTTCCCACTTTCTGAAGCTTATTCATGCTACATCTCTGTCACCCATTGTTCACCATCGCAACCTAGTCATCATGCACCTTTACGGCCACCTCAGCTTGTTTTCGCACACCGTCGGCTTTGGCCGTTACCCATGCTGTGAGCTTCAAGTTTCGAGGCTATCTCAGGTGATTTTCTTCAATACAATCCCTTAAATGAACACTGCTTAGAGTTACGCCATTGGAACTCATTTGTAGCTTGGGTAGTTTAGACTTCAAGATTATGTGTTGAGAAATTACTATTTATATAGTTTATGTTTACATAAATTTTTCTAACACTATTCGTACTGCTTTTGAACACCAAAAAATAGGAATTTTATTTGCAGTAAGATAGGTAAGCAACATGGGTTACTATTATCCAAAGTTATATGAGCAATTTAAAAAATAAGCGTGCTTGCAAGGCGTTTGATAAAATGCCCAAGAGAGATTCCTAGTTATGTGATTTCTTAAATTCTCAATTTTCAGCTTAACATTTGATCTTATTTTCATTCTAGCTAATCCAAGTTTATGCTCGAAATTTCATGCTTTTCCAATTAACTCAAATTTTTTTTTTTAATTTGTTTGATTCAATCTTAGTTGTCCGAAATATATATATTCCTTATATTATCAAGTATTAAGGTTCCTTAGTAGTAGATGCATATCTAGTATTTGAACCACATTCAAGATTAGGGGCGAATCATCTGAGAAAATAGGACCTTAAATAATTCTTCCGTTATGTTTCTGCCAAATTGGGATCGTGATGTCCATCGAGAGTCTACGTCAGCACCGTGGGTTTCATCAAATTCGTGAGTGAAGTTTTCCCAAATTTGTTATTCTTTCTCTTTTTCTCTAATTTTCTTTAAATTTTACTCAATTTTTTTATATAAAATAAATACGATCACACATAAATTTAATATAAATTATTTAAAAATTCATAAAATTCTAAGCTAAAAGATACTTAATTCACGAGGATAAAATTCAACATATCTTATATGTGATATATACTTCGATTTTTGTTATGGTGAGGTGAGACTTTGATGCCTCTCATATAACTGGATCTTGTTTTCTTTGTGTGGAAGTGATTGATGATTGATCATTCTGAAATTGAATGTGCAGAAACCAGTCCCATGCGTAACAGAATGAAGCCAACGCGGATGAAGGATTATCACGTGACCTAGGGAGGGGTGATCGTGAGCGTGAGGAAAAGTTAGCTGAAAGAGCGTGAGGGATGAACGCATGAGAATTTAAATTTTCCAGAATTTAATCTTTGGTTTGGTGAAAAAACATGTTTGTATTGAGATATTATTGTTTGGATGAATGGTTCTAATGATTTGGAAAAGATATGGAAAGTTTGGTTTAAATAACAAATTTTAAATCAGAAAAAATTAAATTAATTTAAAACAAAACAACTAAGATTGTCCATTAAAAAAATGAACGATTAATACATACCTTAAACGGATTATTTACCCAACAATATACAATGCTATCAAATATGATATACAATCCTTCGCCATAATTACTTTTTGATAGTTTGACAGTTTCCCTTCTTAAAATAGGTAAATAAAAATATTTCCCTGCAAAGGCTCCTCTCTTCCAGAAGCTAGATTAATTTGTCACATCTATATAATCCCTTCAAGCCCCATTGTCGTCACTTTCAGTTCATCTGGATCCCAATTGTCATCCGTTACTGCAAGAACAGGGGAGTTCCCCAGGACAAGGTACAGGGGGCAACAATGCCCAATAACGAAGGTGACCAACTTGTTTAATGGGAAAGCAAGAGACGAGCAAGGAAGCTTCCTAGTGACACAACCTCTGTCCTTTAAGCTTGGTGGCAATCACAGTCCAAATGGCCTCACGCTACAGTAAGTTTGGGTAATCACAACCCAACATTGATATTACTATAAACACTGTCTCTATATTGCCACCAACCTTATCCTTCTCTTTTATGGTGCTATAAACAATTTCCTTATATGTTGTAGTCCATTCTAAACTTTATTTTTTATTTCAGAACATTTTTACTTACGATTAATTCTGCCTTTTCTACATACACCCAATATCTCATTGATCATTGTGATTCAAACTATTTTTACAATTAGTTGTCTATGTTAGATTTTTGTTGTGACAAGAAAAGTTATATTTTAGATGAGCAAGAAACTTGAAATGGCTCAATCTCTTTATCATTCTTTTGTCAAATTTTTTTATTTACGAGTAGAAGGGTTCTTAATTCTACTCTTTTGCCCGCAAGACAATAAATTAGTAGTCAAATATGCTATAAATTTTATTGATAGTCAGATATATTATGAACGTTGTTGACCCCACTTCTCATTTTGTAGAATGCCTAAAATATGTGTCAGAGTCTACAACTGATGTCTAAGACCAAGCTAATAGCTAGAAATGGGATTTTAAAGTAACTAAGCAGAATAGTTGAACCATAACAAGGGCATTTCATTTAGTGCCGGATTACTAAGCACATTTCTGAACCTCTGGTCTTCTGTCATTCATTTAATTGTGCCGAGATGTGTTGCTTTTGTATTGTCCATTTCTAAGAGCTCTAGCCTTGGTGTGCTTGTGTAAGGTTGTGGCCCAGAAGCATAGGGTAGTGCAGCTGTGTAGGGCTAAGGGCCTTATGTTGAGGGGAGGGCCAACGAGCCTTGAGCAGGATAACTATGTAGGGACGAGGGCCCTGGCACTCAAGTTTCTTTGCAATAAAATAAGGTAAGGGTGAAGTGTTAGGCTCTCAAGGTCGGATGGTGTAATTTATAACAAAAATTAAGATGAGAAAAGGCAATTATTTTTTCTTAATTTTAATAATTTACACAATTTTGATTAGAAAGTACATTAGATTCATTTTTCCTCTATAAGCATTTTCGAGTTTCTATACAATAAAATAAATACAATTAAAACATGTAAGCTTGATGTCATGAACTAGTATTTTATATTAGTTCACTTATAAATGAAACTTGATGTCACGCTATTAAGACTTATAATTTGATAGTAGCATTCATTTAAATAGTTTCTAATTATTTTTTCTAACTTGTAAAATGGATTAAAAAATTTTGGAATATAAAAACCAACCAAAATGTTAACGGTCACTCATCTTTTCATTGTTCTTTTTCAATTCTATATAAGTTTTATTTAAAATACAAAATTATAATTAATATCCTACAATAAACATGAAAGATAACAACACTGCTATTTTTTAAGTCAAATTATCTGTATTACATGAAAAATTCAAAAGTCTTTTAAGTCGTCCTACAATTTTGGCATACACTAATAGAGAGCCAAGTTATAATCTGATTTTTTATGCAAAAGTCATATTTGTCAGAAATTGTTTCTATATTTACTCTTTGACATCAATATTGTTCAAAAAAATATGCTACATGAGTACCACCGACACTTTATGAAAGAAAGAGTGGATTTAGTTCAGCAGTTAGGAGGTGATAATATCATTCTTTATTAATATAATATTGATTTTTCTAGAAAATATTCTAAAATTTAAATTTTAAAATTGATTTAAAGGAAGAAGTCCTTAAAACCATTCAAAATTAAAATCTAATGCTTACGCAAAAATTTCTACATAAATATAATAATCTTACCCAAAAAAAATCTTACATGAAGGCACTATTTAACACAGTTAAATTCCACAGCATGCACTGAATACTTGAAAACTTTGCTCATTTGTCTTAAAAATTTTGTTGATTTGATATCTCATTTTCTTCAAGAAAGTTCAAAGTTGTTGAAGTGATATTTTCTATGGACAGTTTTATGTTCTTGCTTTTTATTGCAAAATTCTACAAGTCATCGTTCACCTGTAGACCTACAATGAACAATATAAATTCTACAATAGATTCTTGATACTTGTCACGCCCTTAATTTTAGGGCACGTAAAACACATATATCATGAATATATATTTTTCATAAACATAAATATTTTAATCCTTTATCATAAAAACAGATACATATATATTCTCCCATATATATATATATATACTATATACAGAATAAGTCCATAAACATCAGAGTAATAGTAGAAGCGGGGATCCTACCTGTGGCATATAGAGCATACTCTAGAGTACAAGTATAATATAAATCAAAATCTACGAGCCTTAGAAACAAAATAGGCTCACTAGAGAATATGACACTTAGTTAATCACGTATCTGCAGGACCAAATTTTGGATCTTTATTTGAAAAACATATCAACAACGTGTAGTGAGTTTTACAACTCAATAAGCAGATAATTCCTCCTATGATCTCTTAAGTCAACATATGGATGTACTCATATTTTAAAATTTATCACATTGAAAATGACAGTTCATAAGTACATTCATATGACACCCGTATTTCAAATATTCTCAGTTCATATCAAATTCAGATATTCAAAATCATATGCAATACGGTATGATCATTATTCAAATACTGTAATGCATCAAAACCTTTCACATGAAAACCTTTGGAGGATCTCAAATCAGAATCACCATATCAGAGTTTAATCCATTCCGTACTTTTGTGGTATAGAATTTGCCTAAACTTAGTATCCCGTTGAAGTTTGCCCTACTACCATTCAATAGGACACGTGAAGAAACTCTATATGGATAATTCTCAAGCACACAACAAAGGAAGGCAAATCACATCTCATATAACTAACATCTCACCCATATAGGAGGCATCCTGCTCTCCATCACATATCATAACCCGTATGTTGGCCTTCACACGAGGTTAGCACCACTCCTGCTAGCTGAGGTATCAAGGTGCGCACCAGGACTAACATCACCTGCTGTTAACAGACAGTGTTTCCAATAGGATTTTCCCACAAAAAATATCATATGCACATATGCCATATAATCCAGTATAAACTTTTCAATATAATACAAACTTTCAATCTCAGTATAAATTCATTTATCATAAATTATCCATTCAGGGTTTATCACATATACATGCCATATCTCGAGGCAATCATATAGCTTTATAAATCAATGCTACGTGCATAAATATTCACTTTATCATTTAATGAGAAATACATGTGAAATCAGATATTCCATGGGTTCAGAAATTCAGTTTCAAAACTATACTCTTCTTGAACTGTATTTCAAATTATAGGCAATTCAGATAATTTTAATGCATCTCAGTAACATACAAAAGTGTAAATATCTCATAAACATAATCATATACATGCTTAAAGATCAAGAAAAGTATATGGCAAATCATAGAAAAAATCATCTACTCACAAGATTATGGCTTCAGATTGGACAGCCCAAAAATACACATTTTTCAATCTACATTTGACTAAACAGACTTTAAAAACGTGTCCGAATGGTCCAAAAACCTAAAAAATGACTCATGTAGTTTGGTCACTATTCACAGTCGAAAATACTATTCACGCGGCTGAAATCACTATTAACCGCGGAAAAATACTATTAACTCACTGGAAATCACTATTCACAATGAACAAAAAACTGTCAGATAGCCGAAAAAATCCATATCCTAAGATTTATCTAGCCGAAAAAATCCATATCCTAAAGAAATCACTATTCACAATGAACAAAAAACTATAGTGTTAGATTTTTAATTGGAGGTCTTTAAGTAAGAGTTTTAGAGTTTAACTTTTTTAAAAAAATTTTACTTCAGATATTTGGAGTTTCAACAGCTGATTTGAAAAATTGATAAGTCAAAACCATAGTATTCTCCGTCCTGAATCCAGTGGTACCCTCAATTTTGAGATCGAAAGTCAATAAGCACTCCAGATTTAGAAAAAAAATTGAATGTTATTATTTATCACTATTCATTTCTGCTGATTTCTCTTGGTTACGTCTCCCTTCCGTTCTCCTTTCCCTTTCTTTATTTATTTTTATAATAATAATAATTATTATTTAATAATTAAATATTTATATTTATTTTTATTTTATTTCATATAAATATTGTTTTTCATTCTAAAATATCTCAAAAATTTTTAAAAATTTAGTTAAACTCTTAAATTATGATTTTTCTTGATAAAAATGTTAATAAAATAAATTACAAAATAAATATTTTTATGTATAATAAAAGAAAGAATATTTCTAAAAATATAATAAAAATTTATTATAGACCAATATAATTATTTTAACCAAAAAAATAATTATTTTAAATAAAAATATATTTACTTCTAATAAAACATGCATAATTATTTTTTAAAAAAAATTATATTTATTTATAATAAAATATTATTTAAAAATAAAAATTTTGAGATATTACAATACTTCAGAGAAAATTATGTCTTAATTTATTACTTGAAAAAGTCTAAAATCCTCTTTTTAAGTTAAGATAAATATATAATAAATAAAATGAAAAATGATATCATTATGTCTTTGATTGGTTTTTTAACCCCCAACATGGGATGAAAAATTTTGATCATAAAAAATGATATGGGTGCTACCTATTTTTTTGGGTTAACTTTAGTCTGAAAGTAACCGTTTTCTTTTTCTCTCTCCGACGCCCAATTTCCTTCTCTATTTCTTTTTCACTGTTTTTTTTTTAAACTTATTTTCGCGTCACACGCACGGAAAGGCATATCAAGGGACTTTTGTCTCTTCCTCAATTAAAAGCCACAGCAAATTATTCTTCTGAAGTCTTCCATGAATTCATCTTATGAAATTGCCTTTTTAATAGTATTCATTATTGTGTCTAATGTATCTTAATATCCACACATAATGTTATTAATGAAGCAATTGAGTTAATAATACTAAAATTATCTTTTGGAGTTGAAGACAGAGTATTAAAAAAAAAAAAAAATTAAGGATAAAGTAGGAAGATTTTTGTTAGACATAAAATAGTGTCATATCAGCATACAAAATGATATCTGTGCTGCCACCGCAAAAGATTTAACGAAATTAATGGAAAAGAATTTAAGTCACCATTTTTTAAAAAATTAAAGAAATTTTAAAAAGATTATTATTAATATTGGCATCTAGTCAAGTTGATAGATTGTGTCAATATTTTTAATATTATTTTTAACAATTTTTTCATGTGTCAATTGATGTGATATTGATAAAAATTTTAATTCTACTGATGATGTACTAAACAATAATCTATTTTGGAAAAAATTTTTAAGAGTCCAAAGCAGAATTTAAAATTAAGTTAAGGGACTCCAAAAAATTAAACCCAAATTATTCAGAAAAAATTTCACGTCCTTACTAATAGAGATAACTTTCCACACATGAATTTTTTAGAGGCATTCGTGTAAGCAATCTCTCTTCAAATAGGAGCAAGATGTGATGAACCAATTTGACTAATTTTCTAATTTGTAAAATGGGTTACAAAACATGGAATATAGGAATTATTCAGAGTACCGTCACTCTTCTTGGTTCTTTTTCTCTTTCTGGGCATTTTATTTAGAACACAAATATGTCTTCATGCATATCTTTCTGAAGATAACACTGACACTTTCTTTTTAGTTCATAAGAATATTTGTATAACTTTTTTTTAAAGTAAGACTAATTTTGTTGTTGCAAAAAGCAACCCCTGTTGGAAGATCGAAAACCACCAATGCACGCAGAAAAAATGGTCAAATTTGTACACAAATACTAAGAAGCTCCGATTTCGATGGAATGGACACTACGAGCCATTACTAGCCCACATAGAGAGAAAGCCTAGCAGCACGACAAGAGAAGAGATTCTCAATCTTACTTACCACTGAGTACAAGCTTGTGGATAATGAAACCACCACTTTCTTAGTCTATAGATTTTGTCTTAATTTATTATTTTGAAAAGTCTAAAGTCATTCTTTTTTTAAGTCAAGATACATATAAAATAAATGGGATAAAAATGATATCCTTATTCCCTTGATTGGTTTTTTAACCCCTAAAATAAGATAGAAAATTTTGAACAAAGAACATGCTAACTATTTTTTTAGGTGAACTGCTAGCTTTGATTATCATTAATTAGACATACAATAATTACTCAAAATATGTATTTATATCCATAATTAGTATAAGCCCCCCAACAATCAACATGTTTTCACATGCAAATAAAAAGAAAGGATGCATCACTACATTTTCCACATGGTGGATAATATAGCAAACTTAACCAACTGTCATATTTTGTTTATTAGAAAAAATTATATTTTCAATTGTAACTATATTCTTACAATTTAAATTAGATGTTAGTGTTAACATTAGTTATAAAAAGTTAGCAAAATTAATGGGGTAATAAATAACGAGAAGGATTTTTAGTAATATCACATAATTAATATTAAAATTAAACTCTTATTTAGTTAATGAGAATAAATATAATGAGACAGATATTTTCAAGGATAAATTAAAAAATGAATCAATTAAAAAGATCAAAATTTGTGATAAAAATTAAGGTGAGAAAATATAATTATTTTTTCTAAAGTTTAATAATTTACACAATTTAAATTAGAAAGTACATTATATTTATATTTTCTCTATAAGAGAATTTCTAGTTTCTATGCAATAATTATTAAGGACAATTAAAACATGTTAGTTTAGTTTGGCGGAATAGTATTTCACTTTAGTTCATTTATTAAAATAAAAATAGGTGTCACGATCTGAAGATTTTTGGTTATTTTTCTATAAACAAGAACAAGATGCTTTGAATTATCTGATTATTTTTCTAATTTGTAAAATGGATTAAAGATTTTTGAATATGGAAACCAACCAGATTACTAATTGTCACTTTCATTTTTATGATTATTTTTCATGTCTAAATAAGTTTAAAATACACAAAAATTTATTCATGCCTTTACTAGATGAAAAAGTCTATAGTCATTTTTTAAGTCTTCACAATTTTAACATACATTTATATAGACCCAAGTCATAATCTATTTGATTATGCAAAAGTCCTATTTGATAGAAATAGTTTTTACTTTTACTATTTGGCATCAATATTGTTTAAAAAAATGTGTTGGATTTTTATACATCAACACTTTATCAAATGAAGGTGTGGAGTTAATTCAATAGTTAAGAGGCGATAATATCCTTTCTTCTCAATATAATATGGATTTTTTTTTAGAGAATACTAATATTAAAATCACAAGTGTAGTCGGTCAATTTAAAAAAAGAAGCCCCTGAGATCATCCAGAATGGAAACCTAATCCTTACCCCAAAAGTTCTATAGAAATATAATAATCTTATCTCAAAAAAAAAAAAATACATGAAGGCACTATCTAACTAATTTACACAACATACGTTGAATATTTGGAAATTTCACTCATTTATTCTCAAAATTTTGCTACTTTGATCTCTGAATATCTTTCCAAAAGTCCAAATTAAGTTGCTGAAGTGACATTTTCTATTATCAGCCTTTTGTTTTTGCTCTTTATCTTAAAATTATACAAGTCATTCTTCAATTATAAGCCACGATGAGCAACAAAAGATTTGTTTGTTTTTTATTTTTAATTATTTTCAAAAAAAAAAATTTGTTAGTAATTACTTTTTATTGTTGTTTTAAAACAAGTTTTAAAAACAAATTATTTTTAAAACATAAAAAAAAAAGTGTTTCTGTTTTTTATTTTTATTTTTAAAATATAAAAAAGTAAAAACAAATATTTTTAAAATATTTTATTAAATAAATTTTTTGTACTTTTATTCTGTGTAATAATTTTTAAAAATAATTATTTAAAAAATAAAAAAAATCAAATAAACTCAAAAATTTCACAATGGCTCTTGATCCCTCACATCTCAAGACAAAATTTTGTCTTAATTTATTATTTTAAAAAATTCTAAAATCATCCTTTGAGTCAAGATAAATATAAAAAAAAAAATAACAACGTCATACTTTTGATTAATTTTTTAAACCATAAAATAGGATAGAAAATTTTGAACAGTATCATAAGATCTATGATTTGATAGGGTGTCCTATGAAGAGAAGCAAGATGTCTTGTACCATCTAATTAGTTTAACTTGTAAAACGGATTAGAAAATTTGTAATATAAAAGTCAGCCAGAGTGCTAATTATCATTTTTCTTTTCACAATTCTTTTTCAGTTTTAAGCAAGTTCTATTTAAAATATTAAAAAAATTGCCTTTATTGTATTAAAAATTCTAAAATTATCTTTCAGGTCTCTCTATAATTTTTAGCCTACCCTCGTAGACATCCAAATAATGTAAAATTCTTTGTATATACAGAAATGATATTCATTATAAATTATTTCTATATTTAAAATTAATGATACATTTACTCTTAGTCGTTATAAAATTATTTTATTGATTAACCTATCATAAAATTATAATATTTTAAATTTTAATTTCATCTCGTGACACTTAAATCATCATAAAATTTTATATTTAATTGTTTTTAAATTATAAATAATTGTGATGACTAAGCATCACAACTAGCACAAATTTTAATTAATATTATATTATTTTTATTTTTATTATATTTATTATTTGTTATTTTTTACTTTGGTTCTCGCTTAATTCTTTTCTTAATTCAATTTGTCACATTAATTACATTTTTTATTATATATATCTTTCGTTTAAATTATTTTATTTATTAATATTTAGACTTTCTTTACATAAATTATTTATTTAGTCTTATTTCATTTGTTGATATATTTCTTGTATTTTTTATATAAAAATGAATCTATGTGTTTAGGCCAAATGTCTTAAATTCTGTTTTAATTTCTTATCCAAAAAAAATTCTCCAAGATCTCTTAGTTTTAAAAATGTTACCATTTGGTGCTTTTTCTCAACTTTGTTAATCATGTGCCATTAACGCTAACGTGGCATGTCCAAGTGGCAAACATATGCATATGTGGCACATTGGACTGTGAGTCAATCTCCACGTGTGATTCGACTATTTCCAAAAAAGAAAAGAAAAATGCATATCTTACAGTTGCTCATCTTCTTTAAATTGGGGCTTGTAATGCTTTGCAAAACCAAATCCCAAATTTGTTAACAAATTCTTGTTGAGTTACTCTGTTGCTAAAATTAGGACTGAGTCAACGTCATAGGGTTCTCGTTGAGCAACCCAGTTGCCACAGCAGGGAGGCTGCGATTGTCCTCACATCACACGCCAACGATTTTTTAGAATAATTTTTTTAGTTTATAAAAATAAAATTTTTTTTATTATATTATTTTTATAAAAGTGTAATTTTAAAAATAATTTTTAAAAACATCATTTTAATTTTTGTCACAAAATAATCTTATTTTTTTTAAAAAAAATGAATAATTATTTTTAACAATCACAAAATTGTAAATAATTTATCAAAACTAATATTTAATCATAATGTAATTTACACTATTTTATTTTTAAAATTTACATTCAAATAAATTTTTATTCTTATTTTTTAAAAAATAGTTTTTAGAATTAATTTTAAATCATTATTTTTTAAAAAAAATAAAAAAAACGCATTGAAATATTTTTTATATTAAAAAAAAACAATTTCATGTTTCAAGTGCCTCTGGTTTCTGAGATATAGATGAATTTCCTGAAGAAGCAAAATTTCAAATTGAAAAATTTGAATTATGTTCCTTTTTTTAAAAAAAAAATTCTCTCGTTGTGACGGCTTAACCGTAACGATTATTAAAAAAGAATTTGTGAAATGCTGTGACGACTTAATTCAAAAAAAAAAAAATAGTGTGACAGCTTTACCATTACAAAAAAGATGTCACAACATTTATTTGTTTTAAAAAATTACCGACCATCATCTTTTTTATCAGATAAAAAAGTTCAAAGTCATCCTTCAAGTTTCTCCGTAATTTTAAGCAGACAATCATCGACACTAAATTATATAAATTTGTATCTTACTCTTTCAAATTTTACTATATAAAATACCGATTTCCATAGGACAATCAAATTAACTAACTCCAACATTCGAGAGTTGTATCTTAAAAATTGTAGTCTTCCAAACAATAATCTTACTTTTCCATCTTATTATTTTAATCTTTCATCTTGTCTTTCTTGATCTCTCTTATAATAATCTTATGTCAGTCAAGACATTTAGCTTTAGTCCTAATCTTCAAAGTCTTTATTTAACAAATTCTAGCATTTCATCAAATAATTTTATTTTTTTCATCTTCCTGTTTCAAATTTTCTTGGCTTATCATTCTTGGTCTCTCTAACAATCAGCTGGCATCACCAACTATATTCCACTGAGTTTCAAACTTCACCTCCAATCTTCATGAGCTTTACCTTTCTGACAACTTACAAGAAGGTCCCATTCCAAATGGTTTTGGCAACACAATGAACTCTCTTCAACTTCTTGATCTCACTGATAACAAGTTGTAAGGAAGAATTCCATCATCATTGGAGAACATATCCACATTGCAGACATTATATCTTTCCTATAACAACTTGAGTGGGGAGCTTTTAACTTTCAATCTTAACTCTTCATGTAGCAATAAACAAACATTACAAAGGTTGGAATCTCAGGCATGTTACCCAACCTTGTATTTTCTCATCTTTGGAAGCATTTATACCTTTCCAATAATCAATTAATTGGAGAAATACCTGAAAGCATTGGATCGCTATCTAAGTTGAATTATTTGGGACTGAGTGGAAATCATTTGGTAGGCGTGATTATTGAATCTCATTTCACTAATATCTCCAATTTCATGAACTTACACTTAGATGACAACTCATTGACTCTAGAAGTTAGCACCACTTGGGTTCCTCCTTCTCAAACTCAGCTACGAACTCTCGATATATCTGATGCTAGAATTTTAGATTTTGTACTGGAGTGGTTTTGGTCCATATCAGAAAATATCTGGTCCATGAATATCTCATGGTACAATTCCAAACTTAGGGCTGAAGCTTAATTACATGCCAGAAATATTTATGATCTCAAATAACTTTGAAGGTGCAATTCCATCATTTTTGTTACAAGCATCAGTGCTGCATCTTTTCAACAATAAATTCTTAGATTTGATTCCATTTTTATGTGGCATAATTAAAGATGAGAACTTAGGCATTTTGGAGCTATCAAACAATCTATTAACTGGCTAACTTCCTAATTGTTGGAGCAATATAAACTCATTAACATATGTTGATTTGAGCAATAACAACTTGTCAGGAGAGATTCCAACCTCCACGGGAAGCCTTGTGAATATGAAATCTTTGAGTTTACCGAACAATTGTTTGATGGGAGAATTTTCTTCCTCTTTGATGAGAATTGCACCAAGTTATTACTATTAGATTTGTCAGAGAATAAGTTGATCAGACCAATTCCTTTGTGGATTAGGGAATATCTTGGACAATTGAAAATTTTAAGCTTACGAATGAATCAATTTTCTAGTAGTATACCTTCGCATATTTGCCAGCTAACACAAATTCAACTCTTGGATCTCTCTCAAAATAACTTATCGAAAGGAATACCACCATGTCTGAAGAATTTCAGTGTTATGGCTCAAATGAGCATTATCCCAGCTAAAATGAGTTACCATAGATATGCATGCAATTCAACAGTCTATAACTCCGACATGTTTAAGTTTTATGTAACATTGATGTGGAAAGGTGTAGATGACATGATCAAGAGTCCGAAATGGCATTTCAAAAGCTCGAGCAATGCTTTAACAGGAGAGATACCCATAAAACTTGTGTTTTTATATGGATGGGTTTCTTTAAATTTATCAAGAAACAATTTGATTGAAAAAATTCCTTATGAGACTGAGAATTTAGCATAGCTGGAATTCAAAGATTTGTCAAGAAATCAGTTATCAGGCACAATTCGTTCAAGTCTAGCTCATATTGATTGTCTCGCCATATTAGACTTGTCAAACAACAATCTCTCGAGAAAAATCCCTACTGGAACATAGTTGCAGAGTTTTAACGCCTCTTCCTATGAAGAAAATCTGGATCTTTGTGAAATGCCACTTGACAATAAGTGCCCAGAAAATGAACCGCCTTCACCTCAAGTATTTGATGAGGAAGATGATGACTCACTTTTGTCTCAATAATTTTACATGAGCTTGGGACTGGGATTTGTTGTTGGATTCTGGGCATTCTTAGGCCCAATACTGTTCAACAGTTCCTGGAGACATAGCTACTGCAAGTTGATGAACAAAGCCATCGATTATATCTACGTGGCTAATTACCGAAGGATCTGAGACTAGAAAGGTAATATTTAACTGTTTTGCATGATTATTTTTACTTTCAAGTTCTCCATTAACATTGAATCCTGCATTTTTGTCTTTGTAAATGAGTGGGGAAAAATCCTGACAGGTTGAACACATATAAAAATATTTTTAATCTAAATATTTTGTCATTTTGTAAAGATACTCGTTTCATTGAGAGACAAATATCATATATTTATACAATTTTAATGTTTATGATTATCCACAAATATGCATAGCTACTCGTCTTATTAATTCAATTTTTAAATCATCTATCAAAATCTGGTCATTTTCAAAATGTTAACTACATTGCTTTCCATTTTCATTATCAATTGCTCATTCTATGCTTACAATTTTTTTCTTTTTCTTTAATTAATTAATTTATCTTTTTATGAAATTTCACATGCATGCTTAACAAGCTTCTCTGTTTCTTGCAGAATCATTTACTCCTTTGGTGTAAGACTGATGGAACTTCTGCTGTTAGTGGTTTGTCCAGAGCAATAAATTCAGGCTATGCTTTATAGTGTAATGTACATAATTATAATTAGTATTACTATTTTGTCTTTTTTAATTTATAGGATATGATTTCATCAACAGTGATTATCGTTTTCTATAAATAGCTAGCTTATAAATTACATGATACGGTAAGTTTATATGGGCATTTTATTGTCTGGATGAATGTTTCTACTGGTTTGAAAAAGATATGGCAAGTTTGGAAGTATTTTTGAGGTTCTTTCGATTTGGAATCAAAAGAGCACTTGATCTAATTATGTTTAATTCTCATGCTTTGTCACCGAAATTTAAGGGTATATGGTTTAATTTTTGGTTTGGAAGATGGCTACCTATTGCTTTAGAGAGACTTCTCACATGCTTAGTATGTTTTTAATGAGAAACAAGTTTGTATGAACATTCTATTGTTTGGATGAATGTCTCTAATTGTTTGAAAAAGATATGGAAGGTTTGGAAATATACAGGTTCTTTGGATTTGGAACAAAAATGTGAAGTATGTCAAAGCTCTCGAATTCTCCACCTAGGATTCAGTGAATTCCAGTAGTGAACAAAGACAAGTCTTCCAACACATTTCCAAAGAAATACTCAAACTGTCTGCTCTTTTTGGCTAAAATGCCCAGGAAGCCTCTTTTACACGGGAACAACGTTCCTCAACGCCTAAGGATCTAGTAACTACACCAAGATCATAAATGGAGTGCTAAGCCTACAATATCTGGTTCTTGATGACTAAAACACAGGTGGAAGTTGTTTGTATATTGCCGATAGCTTGATTCTTGTAAACACTGAAGTATAGTTAAAAAACTCTCAAGCATTAGCTTGGGAACAGGATGTAGGCTCAAATTTTGAGACCGAACATCTTTAAATTTGTTTGCCTCTTCTCAATACCTTAACTCCTTTATTAATTTGCAACATATATTCCTTGATTTTCTTATTTGATTGAAAAGGTTTTCTAAAGGCTTTCTGAAGTGTTTTCAAACTGACTTTTAAATATTTCAATTTTTGCAAGTTTTTAATGATTTAAGGAACCAAATCACCTCCTTATCATATAACAAATACTTTAACAGTTTACGTTATATTTCTTAAGAAAAAATTACAAAAGGAAAATTAAGTATCCTCCCAAGAAGAAAGTACTGCAAAGGAACAAGAACAGAAAATAAAAAAAGAAACTCAAACATGCTGCAAAGCTGACCAATCTCTCTGCATATCTAAAAAACAGATTCCCTTAAAAAAAAAAAAAAGCCATGAGCCGAACAGCAAAGAGAGGCCGGAAAATTTATTCTATCCCATGAGGTATCTAAAGACAAAAAGACACCCCTTAAGATCTGAGCATTCCTTTCCACCCAAATATTCCAAATCACATCAAAAACTGTGCAATTCCACAACTCTTTACCCTCCTTTTTCTAAATAAAACCTTTAAACCGTACTAGGAGAAACTTCTCTAAATCTCTTGGCAAACCCAATTCTCACCAAATATCCCAAACAACTCATCCCACAAATAGACAGCCATTGTGCAGTGTAAAAATAAATGAGCACCATGTTCTGCACTAGACATGTACATAACATAAATATTAGGAGACAAGGTTGTATTAGACCTACCAATCTGTCACAAATCATTTGTGTTAGTTCAATTATTGGTATTTCAGACCATCCAAAATTCATGACAATCTAAATGTAACCTGTACTATATATATTTGAACCTACGGCTAATTAGATATGCATAGTGGGAGAAAATATTTCTAGTATTTCTTTAGTATTAAAAAGTTAAGTACCACAGTCATAAATTAATATTTTGATAAATAAGCTTCTTTTTTTCTAATCCAATTTACCCATAATTCAAAAATAAGTTATATGACAAAATATAAATAGCAGTAGTACCTACATTTCAGTATAGAGTACCAAAAAGATCCTAGTGGAGTGGAGGGTATAAAGAAAATTTATTTGGAAGCTACAAGCGGATTTGTTTTTTTTCCTTGCGCAGGCAAGCTAAAAGTAACAAATTAGCTCTGCAATAGCCAAGCCTTAAAACCTAGTAAATAATCTGAATATAGCATGATACATGGATAGAAGGCAGTCTGTAGCTACAGACTTAGTTACAGGTACTACTCATGATAACCTTGGTAGCGTGAAAATGGGACATATAATTGAAGCATTAACGAGAAATGAAAAGTGTTATGTCAATTGTACAGACATCAAACAAATACAAATAATTTTCGCACAAAATTAAGCTAGAGATAACCAAACGTAATTAAAGTACCTTAAATGCCATCAACTCAGCTAGGAGAAACGGACATTTCATTTAACTCCTTCCGTCTAAGATATTGGTGCAGTATGGTAAGCCTAGCCGTTTCAAATGCAAAGTACCCCAATGCTGAAAAACAAGCGCTATGAAGAACTCGAGGACCCATTCCACTGGTCAACCCAATCCACCCTTCTTCCTTCAAAATTTGCTTCACAGTAGCTGAAACCCCACTGTACATAGCAGCAGTAACCTTATTCACAGCATCTCCATGAACCTGGGTCATCAATCTCGTCTTAACCACATCCAGTGGTGTAGTAAGAGAAGCAGATATCGCCCCAGCCAATGCCCCACAAAACACACTCTGAATTGGCTCCAAATGACTCTGATTGGTTCTTAGCAATACCGCAGCTTTCAGATATTCAAATGATGAATAACTCAACACCCCAGCAGGCAAATTTCTCAGTAGTGTAGCAGAGTACCCTGCATACAGACCCAATACACCATCTTTCTCTAAAATTTTCAGCAAAACCTCCCAAGACCTTCCCTTAGCCCCGGCCTGCATTCGCTGAGTTATCAGCTCCTTCGGTACCATAATTGCCGATGACACAATATTGCCCATGGCCCCAGCTGTGGGCGGAATCAGCACTTTAGGGTATTCATCAAATTTCGACAAAAACGATTTTCCAAATTCACAAGTACCAAAATAAACAGCCGAAGAAGCGGTGGAACCAACAATTACAGCGGATACACCACTATAAAACCCAAGAATCCCCTTTGTTTGGAAGGTTTTAACTATGGCATCAAAGGTGTTCCTATAAATCTGAGACGCACCTTTGGTTTGCATCTTAGTTTTGATGGTGTCAAGCGGATGCAGGCAGACATACGTGAAAGCACCAGCAATGCCCCCACCGGCTGCGCCGATAAGGGCCCGTTCAAGAACAGATAAATCCTTCATGAGGGTTTGAACTTTGGGATTGTTTCTTGAATTGGGATTGAGCCATTCCGGGGTTTTGCGTGTCGTCTGAGTCTGAGTGGCCATGGAGGTTGAAGCGAATGTGAGGTCGGCGATGTGTATTTCGCGGAATTTGACTCCGTGGGCATCTTTGGGGGCTCGAGTGAGTGTGGTGAAGTGGTTTAGAATGCCACTGAAGTCGGCGAAAGCGGAGTTATCGCAGGGTGTTGGAGATGGAAGACCAAGGGAGGCTGAGATCTTGGCCTCCATGGCAAAATATACGGAACAGCTTCACTGCTCCGATTAGCCAGAGATTGGAAGGAGAAACGCGAAAGCAACGGAAAAATGGGTTTTGTCGGATCACTATTTATCTGGGCTGGGTCAATCGTTAAATAAAAGGTTAAAATATATTTTTACATTCATATTTCGATACTATAATTGTTTTTTTATATTATTAAAAAAACATTTTATGATAAATAAAATGTTCAAGAATTTTATATTAAATTAATATTTTATAATTATGAAGAATAAAATATAAAGCATAAGAAGAATATTATTCTCTAGTTAGTATAAAAACTGACATGTAATTTAAAATATAATTATTTAAACTAATGAGGCTTATATCAAATAATAATAAGTTCTGATGAATGGATTGGTTGGTTTAAAGACTATTTTCCTATATTTTGTGTAATGTTAATGATTAAATTGACGTGTGAAATAAAAAATGAACTAAATTAATGAATTTTCTAAAATAGAAAAGTTAAAAATGTATTGAAGGCAAAATAAAGATAGGTGTTGAAGAAAAATATTTTTACAAGTTAAACCATGTATAAAAATTTATATAAAATTTGTACTACAACGTTACTAACTTATTTATAGGGTAAAGTATATTCTTTTTTAAAAAATATTTAAAAATTATACTTGTATCTTTTATAGTTTTAATCTATATTAAAATTTATAAAATTTTATTCTCAAACTTTCTCTAATTTTAAAATAACTATATTAAATTTTTTATTTTAATTTTTTAATAAATATTAATTTAACTTTTTAAATATTTTTATTAATTTAAATTTGACTATTCCACCTGCCTCTTTACTTTACTGACACTCCAAAAAAAAATTCCTCTCTTTTTTTGGGCAATTAGAATATCACTATTTATATTGTCACAGTAAATAAATAAAAAATAAAAATAGTAAAAATAAATTTTATAATTTTTAAATATAAAATAAAAAAATTAAATATTATAACTAAAAAAATAAAAAATAATAAATTTTTTAAATATTATATTTTAACATTTTAAATATACGATTAATACAATATAAAAAAAAAGAGAAAGACATATATAATTAAAAAATTAACACACTTTCTAACTTTATTTAAATATTAGCTCTCTTCGAATTTTTTTTATTTAATCACAAATATAATATTATAAATTTAATTTTTTTTTATTTAGATATAAATTCAAAATTATATATCTGAAGTTAATGTTGTAAATTTGAATGAAAAAAATGAAAAAACTTGATATTCTAAAATATATTTAAAAAGAAAAAGAGAAAAAAATTTCTCTAAGTAGAACACTCTTTTAAAAAAAATAAAAAAAAAATACAAGAATGAAGAAAAAGACGAGGATGGCACCCCCACGCCCTTGAGCCAAAAAAAATCCTTTTGTCTTGGACAGCAGGCTTGTGCCATATCAATAAAAGGCTCGACCCAAAGAAATAAAGTTTCCAATAAGACCATGCTTCCATTTAGCTTCAATCTAACTGGATTGGACATAGATAGATAGCAAATAGGCCCAAAGGAATTGAAGCCCTTGTTGACTATATTTGAATAAAAATTAAAAGGATCTCAAGTTTAATAGGGATATCAACTTTTAAGGGGAAACTGATTCTCCCCATTTTATTAGGATTTGATGCTTTCATAAGTGACAAAAGTGATGTTTAGAAGAGCAAATGATATGACGTATAATAAGTTAGAAGTTACAACTCGAATTGTATTGCAATAAAGAGGTCTTCTTAACAAATACTTATTTCAAAAATTGAACTTGTATTTTCATTTTAAAAGTATAAATCGTATAACACAATATTCAACACTTGTTTATAACTTAGCCACACACCTTTATCTCAACATCTATATGTTGAGGATGAGAAACAGCTCCTAATAACTACGACAGCGAAGATGCAAAAAGGCTGTTCCCCTTATTGCTCTTTTGAAGTATACTAACAAAAACGAATAGAATCCATGTTAGCGGTGTTTCAAGCACAACTAGGCTGCAAAGTTTAATAATTGAATAACATTTAGCTAATCAATATTTAAGGGAGTTAGTTCAACAGATAATTTTTTTATAAATTAATGTCTATTTTTTAAAATACTTTTATGATTAAATTTATACTAAGCTTGTGAGAGAATTAAACGAAGAGATTTAGCTTTGATAAATATGAAAATATCTATTCACTTATATGAAAGGTTGATTAAAAAAATCACTTATATATATTGTTAGTTTGGCTTTGTATTAGGTTTAAAAATCTCAATTTCGTGAATTTCTTTTTGTTTATTTAGCTTTTAAGTGAAATTTGAATTCGAAATCATTAGTCTGAAAACGATTTTATTATCATTGAATCGATTAATTTGTTGGTTCAATATTTTTTTTAAAGTTAATACGATGGTTGGTTACAAAAAATAAATCAATATATTAACTTGCAAATTAAAATAAAGTTCCATTATGATTACTTGTAAGGAAAAAAATTGAAAGTCAAAATGTTACCATATCTTTGGAAATTTGAAATCCCATAAACAAATATAATCTTATGTTACTAATATATCTATATTTGTGTTATTTTTATGATATGCTTTTTCTTAATGAAGCAAAGCTCATATTCTATCAAGTCCTGTAAATTTACTTGGATCTTAAATATGTCAGATGGTATTAACTAGACCTTTTCTTAGATTGAATTTTGATTTTTATTTGATATAAAAATTGATCAAATTTTAAATTCAAAATTTTAAAGAACTGGTAAAAAATAAGTTTGTAATTTGACCCATAGCCAATTTTATAGTATGAAAACCTCGTAGGGTTATTAAAAAAATAAATTAAATTCTAATTAATTAATTGAAACGTACACCAATTAGATTTGACACTAACTTACCGTTATTAAAAACAATAAATATATTCTAACATAAAATAAATGTCATAATGCACATAATTTATAATAATCAATGGAACAAGGCATCCCCTTTGACCCTGCATGCCTTACAAAAATGAGTTATTCTTGGTATTCCAATTTAGTAATTAGACTTGTTTATTCCATTTCACATTCAATGTTTCAAGCACTAATTAGGCTGCAAAGTTTAATAAATTGAATAACATTTAGCTCACCTAAGTTTTTTTAAATTTATACCTAAATTTTTTTAATTACAACTTATATGAAAGTTTTTCCTTTATTTACAAAATTATTAATAAAACTTTTTTTTTTCTTAAAAACTCATAAATGCAATATAACTCACTTAAAGGTCCAATTAGTGCTTTTAAAAAAATTAAAATAATAAAATTTAATCTTTTATTTTTTAAAATTTGAGCAAGTTTGATTGTATGTTTCAAGAGAATTTATTATCTCAATTTAAAGCTAAAAAAGATATGAGTATAACTTTTATAAATTTGAAAGAGAATTAATGTAATTTACTTTAATTACTTTAACATCTCTCTCAATATGAGCTTATTAGTCAATAAATTAACATTTAATCATTTGAGATGTGTGCTTGGATTAACTTATAGTAAATTAAATTAAAAATTTTGTTTATAAAAGATACAAAAGTTCTCAATTTGGTCTCTCATTTTCAATTCTTCCTAATTTAATATTTTTATTATTAATTCTTCATCATTTTACTTCTTGCCTTAACTTCTGCAAAATTATTGACAGATAAACAAAATGTATTAAAAAAATTATGTTAATAATTTAATTAAGAAAACATGATTTAAATTGATAAAATAAAAAAATTAAAAAAGAATGAATCATTTAAATAATAAATTCAGAACATTTGAAAATCTATCATCACGTTGAAATATTAAGGATGTGTTTGATTTACGAAAATATTTTTTATTTTCGTTGTCTGTTTTTATTTTTTAAAAATAGTTTTTATTTTTTATTTTTCATATTTTTAAAAATATGTTTAATTTATATTTATATTTTCACTATTTTTTAGTTATATAATTGTATTTTTACTTTATTTTTATTTTTATCACTTTAAAATTATATAAACAATAAAATATTGTGCATATAATTTAAAATAATTGTGAAAATATCATTATTACAATATGTTATAATACTAAAAATTTTAAAAACATTTTTTGGAGTTTTAAAATTATTTAAAAATTCAAGAAATATTTTTTAAAAATAAAAATAAAAACAATAAACAAACACATTTTTATATTTTTTTTTAATTTTCGTTGAAAATAAAAGCTGAAAACATTCAAAGCAAACATGCCTTAATCATTTACTTATAACTGCTTATATTGCCTCTATTAAATTTCACAAGTTTAAAAATTAGTGTTTATTTTTTTCTTTCTTTTTACTAAAAGGAAATATTTTATTTGAAATAAAGTCAAACAACATTTATGATAATTATAAGAATTTCAGCTCTAATAATAAATAAATATTTATAATTTCTCGTTAAATTATAAAAAAAGAAAAATAGAGAGAGAAAACAGGAAAAAAGAAAAAGAAGAAACGGAGGGAAAAAAAAATAAGGGAATGGGTGGCCGCTATTTGTAGTTGATAGTAACAATCCCAGAGAGGAATCTTTTTCACATGTTCTGCGGCCAGAGAAGATTGAGAAAGAGATATACTTTATGGAGTTTTACAAGAAATTTGGACAAAATTACTCTTATTATTATCTCAACTATATAATTACTTATTAAAATATATATACACAAATTATTTTTACACTAATTCTGGATAAAACTATCCTCATTAATACCATAAGTATATAAACACTTCTCACAATATCAACCCAAACACAAACTGTTTCTTAATTAATTGAATTATTTTCCAAATCAAACTTGTGCCATAAATATACAACTGCGGGTTATGGATAATTAATTAAAAAAATATATTAAGCTCAAATTCATGCTCATCGTATATTAAAAAAAAAGATATTATTATAAAAAGCTTGACTTTGACATATTGAGTTTTTTCATGTTTGAATGTCTATATCTTATTTATAAATATAATAACACACATTTTAAAATAAAGATAAATTCTAATTATGTTTTTAATTAATTTCTCTTTTGTTTTTTTTTCTTAAGTTGAATGTGCACTTTAAGTTCATATCCTGCCCTTCCTAAATTTGTAATGAGGAAGATAGTTTTTTGTTTTTTCATTCTATAAATGAATGAGCTTTCTCGTAAAAAAAGAAAAAAAAAATAAAAGAAGTGAAATTTTTTCTATATAAATTATAGTATCTGAAAATATTAAATTTGTTATACATTAATATTTGTAATAAGTTTTATATTTTTCAAAAATGATTTAATAATTTTAAAAATTAATTTATATATTTAAAAACGTAAAAAACAAAAATAAATAATTTTATAAATTTAAAAATTAAATTATTAATTTACTTTTAAAAAATATATAGTTAAGGGGGCCACTTAGACTTAAAATGGGACTAGCCACGTGGGTGCTGCCAGCAGAGGCCCATTGCCAAGTTTTGCAGGTGTGTTGTCTCTTTTCTTAAGATTAGCGTGTCGTAGTATGTTCGACGAAGTTTTTATCAATGTAGCTTCCTCTCCCCTTTCTCTCTCCCTCTCTTCTTGACTTTATCTTTTAACTTTTTTAATATATTTTTTTTTTCATTATGAAAGCTTTTTTCTTTCATTAAAAAAATTGTTTTCTTCCATTAAGAAAGTCTCTTCCTTTTATTGAGAAGGTATTTTTTTTTATTAAGAGAAGTTTTTTCTCTTGGTTAGAGAAAATCCAATGCTAATCATAATTATAAAGTTTATATTTTTTTTTTCAGATTTACAATATTTCAAGTTTAGAAGAAATATCAAGATTAAGAGTTGTAATCTTCAAATAAGATTGGTAGGTGTGTTACCTTCTCTTAAATTTTTTGTTTCTTCTTTTGTATTCAAAGTTAGTTATATTTAGATAAAATTTATTATATTTTCTATGATATTAGTTAATAATAGTTAAAAAATGTGTTGTCTTATAATTTAAATTTTGTAATGTATTTTTTATCTTTTTTTTGCTTGACATTTATAAACTCAGACTTAATGCCTATTTATTAAATATTATAATATTTAATCTTATCTAAAAAAAATCAATATTGAATTTTGTTTTAAAGTAGGGGTGTACAAAAACTGAACAAAACCAAAAAAATCAAACCGAACCGATTAAAAATCGATTAAAATCGGTTTAGTTCAATTTTTTTTTTTTTGAAAAACCGACCGGTTCGGTTCGGTTTTCGGTTGGGACCGAGTCCCAACCGAACCAAACCGAACCGGACCGATTTACTTTAAATATATTAATTTTATATAAATAAATTTAATTTTTATTATATTTTAAAAATATTTTACATATTGTTTTTAGACTTAGCCATCTCTATTTGGGCCTAAACAAAAATTTAAAAAAATAAGTTCAAAAAAATTTAAATAGGTTAAAAAAATAAAAAAAAATTGGCCTAAAAAAGATCGAAAAATCGAACCAAACCGAACCGATTAGGTCCACTTTTTGCAATTTTCTTTTGATTCAGTTCGGTTTAATTGAGTTTCAAAACTGAACCGAACCGCACTTATTAGATAACAATTACATTGGTTATAGTCTGTAGGGTACAGGCTCTTTTATTCTTATTTTTAGCCTCACGCCACATAAAAATATACAATTCTTCAAGCACAAGAAGCGAGGAAACCAAAAGATGTATATAGCAGAGCATGATTGATGAACACATCAACGAACAGCAAAGCAGCACACCCTATTATAAAAATACAACAAGACCAACAAAAAAAAAATACAACTAAATAAAAAGTAAAAGAAGAATTCTTCAAGATCTTCAGACACACTATATCTTTTTACCTTTTTGGAGAGTGTAATTTTTTTGAAAGAGTTTTCTTATTAGGTTATCAAATCTATAATTACATAGCTGAAAAGCTAAATGTTAAACACTCTATGCAACACCTGGAATCTTATAAAAGAGGAAAGACTATGGAGCAAGAAAAAACTTCTATAAAAAAAAAAGTAAACTAAAAAAGAAGTAGAAGAAGACAGAGGAAAGTGAGAACTCCCGCCATTATCGTCGGGTGACAGCCCAGAAGCTGGAGGTTTTGTGGCGCTGGTTTAGGACAAGAGGTTCTGCAGTGCTAAGGCCAATTCTTGACTCACTCCATTGTGTGGCTATCATTTTTTTCTTATGGTGGAACTTTTATCCTCCCAAAGAACGCCTTCCATAATTGCATTTACCTTACAAGCCAGCTGGTTCAGTTGTTTTGATTTTTTTTTTTTTCAAATGTTTCAAGAGTATTCAATTCTAAAAATACCATATAGAGTGTGACCTCAGGATATATTTAAAAGTTAGAAGAAGAAAGAAAATGAAAAAAATTTAACGAAAAAGAAAGAGAGAGAACAAAAAAAGAATAAATGGGTAAATAATAATTTCTCTTCTTTTTCATTTGGACCCTCTTAAAAGTTAGAACTATGAATAATAAAAAATATTTGAAAGTCAGTCAATATTTCTTTATTTTTTTCTCTTCATATATTCTAAAGAAAGAGAATGCCTACCTTTGTGCCTGTTTAGTTGAATAGAATAAAAAAAAATGGAGGATAAAATCTTAAATTTTATAATTTGAATGGATAAAATAGATGGAATAGAACATTACATGGAATGATATATTTTACTAGATAATAAAAAAGTCAATCTCTCAAAAAATGAGTAGAATCTGATATTCTCTCAAGAATGGAAAAAAATAAAATATATTTCTACCCTAGTTCTTAGCAAAATTAAAAATAAAAATGATGATAATATAAATAAAATGAAAAATGAAAAATAAAATAAAAATATAGAACTAGAAGAAGTGACGAAAGAACAAAAAAAAATTGTTTGTTTTTTTTAAATAACAATTAAATTAATTCATATTAAAATAAAAAAATTTATAATTTCAAATTTAAGGATAATTTAATTTTTTTTACTTACACTATTTTTCTATTTCTTTAATTTATTGTCATACTAAATAATAAAATATTATATTATTTTAATTTTTTTTTATTACACACTAAACAAGATAATAGATTTTTTATTATTTTTACTTTATCTTTTTTTTTTTACTAAAACTTGTTTTATCCAACGGGTATTTCACTTTTTTTTTCTTAAATTATTCTCTATGTTTTTTTTCTATTCAAACATATTTTTAAAATAATTAGACTAAAATATTTAATTTATGTCAAGATTAGAATGCGAATAATAATAATAATAATAATAATAATAATACCTATTTTCCAACAAAAAGCTATTTATGGTGGAATAAGCACGTACTGGCATTTAATGAGCTAAGGAAGAAGGAAAAAGCTATTCGCTGCAGAAAAGTATTTTAGTTTGATGTCTATGTCAAAATTAATTAAATATAATAAATGGACGTAAATTATTTTCTTCGGGTCATCAGTTGCTGTATTATACAAATGACAGTCATTTTAGACCTTCGACATGATCGAAGATGACATCTATCCCCTATATATCTCATCTGAATTCCAATATTCCACTATCAATTAATTAAATAAAATATCAAATAAAATTGAATTTATTTTCATTCAAATTAAAATATGTCACCAATTGATGTTAAAGAATTGATCTCGTGATAATAAACAATATGTGATTTTAGGTATATAATTTCAAAATTTAAATCTTAGTTAAAATTTTAATTAAGTTCAGCCTGGGAGTAATTATTTTTATAATTTTTTTAATCTCGAAATTAATAGTCTAATTTTGATCAAACTAGAAAAATAATTAAATTTTTTAATACAAAGATTAAGGATATTTTTAAGTTTTACATAGGCTCAGTTTTCTCTTGTTAACATAATGCATTTAACATTTTCATTTTAAAGTGTTCTCATGATAACTCAATCCATGTTAATAAGAAAGAAAAATAGTATTTACTCTTTCTAATTATTATGTTTGAATTGAGAATAATGGATTGAAAAATGAGAGAATCATTGAAACATTCCCTTTGAGAGTTTATGGAGGAGAAGAATTTTTTTTTAAATAATTACCTTCTAAAATTCTATAAACTCCTCTCTCTCTCTCTCTCTCTCTCTCTCTCTCTCTCTCTCTCTCTCTCTTATAAATTAAAGTTTCCCTTATTGCTAATTTGGAGAATTTTTTAGGATAAGCTAATCATTAAGTATTATGTTATTCTTTATTTTTAATTTTTTTCAATAAAAAAATTATTTTAATTAACTATTTTGATAAAAAAATTATAAAAATAAATTATTATCAACTTTTGTATAAAGTTTTAACATATAATAAAAAAATAAATTAGCTTGATGGCTTAGAGCCTGTTTGGATAGTAAAACTTACAGCTTATTAGAGCTTATCTATCAGTATAAGTGCTTTTATGTTAAAAAAACAGTGTTTAGATGAGTTTAAATAAATAACTTATCAATTTTCAATAAGCTAATTTTAACTTATTTCATAAGCCAGTTTTTTAAGCTTATTGAAAAAAAACCTCTGTGAAAGCTCAAATTTACATGATCAGAAAATTATTTTGCACTTTTACAAATTAAAATTTCATCAAAACTATATCATTCACCTCTCTCCTTCCATCAAAATTATATCTAAATGTTTTAAAAAAAAATTATAAATTTGAAAAGCACTTTTTCAAATATGCATTCAAACGTTAAATAACTTAATTTAAAAGTCCTTCTTCTATAAGCGCTTTTTATATAAGGCCTTATTTTATAAGTATTTAAATAAACTGTATATCCAAACTGAGTCTTAAAGCTCAAGTGGCAACTTTTGAATAAAAAATAAATTAGGTCTAACGGTAAGATAATATTTTTAACCTATAATATATTATTAAATATGTTTTTATTGGTTAACAATAAAAAATAGTATATTATAACGACAATCATTAATTTAACTTATCATGCACTGTTCATATATAAAAATGGGAAAGTTTCTTTCAACCAAAATTAAAAAATATAGTAGCTAACCAAGGAAAATTAAATATAGTATCTATTTTTATGACATATTTTTGTTATACATTTAAAATTGGGGCATTATAAGTCACTTACTATTATTATTTTCTATAATAAATAATATTTGAAAATTATTAAAAATTCGTGTGTGTATCACTAAATTTATTTAAATAATTTATTTTACTTTATTTGCTTTAAGCATGAGGAAAAAAGAATAATACTTTTCAAAAAAATTAATTTATTGAATGAGATAAATTTAAATTTTAAATACTATTTTAAATATCAATAGTTATCTAACATGAAATATATCAAGCTCTTAAGATAGTAACAAGAGTTTCAATTTTTATTTTTAATAAAAATAGAAAATAAGATGTGTTTATTTACTGTTTTTATTTTTATTTTCAAAAAAATATTTTTAAAATTTTTGGAAATGTTAAACAAATATTTTAAAATTTTTTAATACGGCAGCGCAATATAACAGTAACAATTATTTTAAATTTATTACAATATGAATGAACATGTTTTACCGTTTAAATGAAAATAAAATAAAAATACAAAAAAAAATATTAGTGACTGTTTTAAATCTTCATCTCAATCGTCTACCTTAAAATCAATAAACTTTAATTGACTTTTAGCTATTACTTGTTACTTATTTTTATCCATTTTAATAACAGAAAATGAAAAGAATTTTGTATTTATTCAATTGCGGTTGATTAAGAAAAACCTCTAGCCAAATCTCCTCTGTGAATCATTTTCTTTTCAAAGTAAAAAATAACTCTATTGAATAAAATGAAAAGAAAAAAAAAACAAGAAAACCTAAAGAGGGTGTAGAAGGATTTAATTTCATAATCTCAAATCTCCAAAAGATTTAAAGACTTAAAAAACTAACAATTATATTAGCAGGGAAACAAGGTGATTTTGTAAGTGGGACTCTAAAGTGTGTTTGGTTTGTAAATTTTTTTATTTTTTTTAAAAATAATTTTCATTTTTTATTTTTTATATTTTTAAAAATATGTTTAATTTATATTTTTATTATCATTTAATTATATAATTATATTTTAAATTTATTTTTATTTTTACTATGTTTTAATTATATAAACAGTAAAATTTGTTCATATAATTTAAAGTAATTGTAAAAGTACTATATTTATAATTTGTTATAGTGCTAAAAAATTTGAAAATAACTTTTTAACCTTTTTTGAATTTTTTAAAAATAAAAATAATAAATAATAAAGAAACACATTTTTATGATTATTTTTTAAATTTTAATGAAATTGAAAATAAAAAATGCTTAAACCAAACAGACCCTATCGTACCAAAGTGTGCACTTGACGAAGATAATTTCACGCGCAACCAAAACAAGGTCAGATACATAAGGTCCTGGTTGTGGATGTTGCATTTAAAAACTATTTTGGAGTTGAAATTTTCATGAGTTTTTTTAACGCTTGACTACTTTAATAAATTCAGATCGTCTGACTCACTCATTCAAAGGTCTAATTTTGATTCTTAATGTACTAAAAAAAAGGCCTAATTTCAAAATATCACTTTGAAATTGAAGAAAAATTTTAAAAATAAGACAGGACAATAAAGGGGTTGTTTGATTATTTTTTTTAAAAATCATTTTACAAAATAAAAAAATAAAAAAATTTGTTTAATAAATTTTTTTCAAAAATATATTGTTCTCTGTATTATAGAAACAAAAAAAATATTTTTTATTTATTTTAGAAATAAGTGTTTTTAAAATTTATTTTAAAATAAAAATAAAAAATAAATTTTCAAACAAGTTTTTTTAAAAATGATTTAAAAATAATTTTCAAACAAGCTCAAAAATACTGTAAGCCATACAATGGATAATTGGTGTCTATAAACTATTCTAAGAAATTCTTTTCATTTTTTTGGGTTTATTTAAATAATTTTTACTTTTTGGATTCGTATCAATAGATATTTTAAAAAATATTTTAATTTAAATGTTTTATAATATTTCAAAAAATATTAAATCTGATTTAATAAATAAATAAAAATAGATATCTTGTTACAATCTTTAATAATAATTTTTATCTCAAAATTTAAGATATCAATAGAATTTTTATTACATTATTGAATTTTTTTTTTCATTTTATCACCATTTTAAACTTAAAACAGTTCAATAGCTTAAAAAAAACTGAAAAAAAGAGTCCTCTATCACATTGATGTATCATATTCTCCTTTGGTATTATTTTAAATTTTATATTGCCGCCAACCTTATCTTTCTCTTTTCTGGTGCTATAAACAATTTTCTTATCTGTTGTAGACTATTTTAAACTTTATTTTTGATTCAGAATATCTTCATTTTAAATTAATTCTGGCTTTTTTACATGCACCTAAGATCTCAGATCATTGTGATTCAAACTATTTTTACAATTAGTTGTCTATATTAGATTTTTGTTGTGTCAAGAAGCATTATACTTTAGATGAGCAAGAAACTTTGAATGGCTCAATCTCTTTATCATCTTTTTGTTAAAAAAAATTATTTACGGGTAAAAAGGTTCTTGATTCTGTTCTTTTACCGAAAAGGCAATATGGTAGTGGTCAAATATGCTATGAACCAGGGCCGGCCCAACACTTACAAAGGCCTAAAGCAAATTTTAAAGTGAGGCCTTTTAAAATAAATAATTAAATTTTATTAATATTATTATATGTTTATTTAAAATTTATCTTTCGTGCTTTTTGAGATGCAAAATCATTTATTAAATTATTGTAATCGATTTCATTTAACAATTCTTTCTCAATTGATAATAAAGCTAATTCACTTAATCTTTGTTGAGACATTGACGATCTTAGATAAGATTTTATTAATTTTAATTTTGAAAAACTTCTTTCTGCCGAAGCAACAGTTATTAGAATCGTTAACATTATTCTATAAGCAATATATGTATTTGGAAAAGAATCAAGTCTTGTTATATAATTAAGTATATCAATTGGTGTATCATTTTCTACTTGTATAATTTCTCTTAAAATTTTTAATACTGTAAATAAATCTAATCCATCAATATTAGAGTTGTCATTATGTTTTAACGAATGTTCAAGGTTAAGACAATTTTTTTTTAAATTGTTATTATCTAATGACTTTAATTTCTCAATGTTAAATAGAAAACCAAAAATATCTTGATACATTTTAAATTGTTCAAATCTACTTTGAAATGAAGTGATTGCTTTGTCTATTATGTACAAAAAATAATCAACTTTAAATGATTCTTCAGGAGATTTTACAATTTCATTGTCAATAATTTCATCAAATTGTTTCTTTCTATGAATAATACGTTTTTCATGGAATTTAGGTTCTATATTCATTTCTATAGCAATTTCTTTAGCAGAAATAATAGTATTTTCAAATCCGTCTTCCCTATATTTTTTTTAAAATAAAATAAGACCTTTCAATTGTTGTATAGCAATATCAATACACATATCCTTTGATTGCATATTTTTACTAACTAAATTTACCGCAAACAATATCTCATACCAAATAATCATGCCTAATAAAAATTCAAAATTTTCTAACTCATAAGATGCTAAACAATCAGCTTCACTTTTTATTTTAGGTTCGTCATTAACTTCACCTAATTTCAATAAAGTATCTCTTATTTGTGAAGTTTGAAATCTTAAAGCTTTTACACTTTCAATACGACTTTCTCAACGTGTCTGCGACAATGATTTAAGAGTTAAGCTAGGAATATGATCTTGTAGAATTTTTCATCTTTTAGTAGATGAAGAAAATATAGTATATATACGTTGTAGCACTCCAAAAAAAGATATAGCTCTAGGACAACAATTAGCCATATCACAAAGTATCAAATTCAGACTATGACAACCACATGGAGTATAAAATGATCTAGGATTAATATCTAAAAACCTTTTTTGCACACCTTGATGTTTTCCTTTCATATTAGACCCATTATCATAACCTTGTCCTCTTAGGTTACTAATATCAAGTCCAATAATATTTATTTCATTCATAATAGCATCAAAAAAGACCTTTTCCGGTTGTATCATCTACTTTTAAAAATTCTAAAAAATATTCAAATATTTGAATTGGGGTTGAAGAAATATCTACACATCGTAATACAAAAGACATTTGCTCTTGATGACTTACATCAGGAGTACAATCAAGTATGATTGAAAAATATTTTGCGTTGATAATTTTTTTTATAATTTTTGTTTTAATTTCATTTGCTAGCAAATTTATCAATTCATTTTGTATTCTATGTCCAAGGTAATGATTATGAATTTCATTATCTTTAATTCGACGAATGTGTTCTTGCATTATAGGATCAAATTCTGCAATCATTTCAATTAGATTTAAAAAATTTCCATTATTTTCTTGGTAAATCTTTTCATTTGTTCCACGGAAGGCTAAGTTACTTTTTCCAAGAGTTTTAACAACTGCAATAATTCTGAATAACACATTTCTCCAATGTTCTCGATCTCTATTTATTTGTTCTTGAACATGTTTGTCAATTGTTTTATTTTTTACATTTCTAAATCAATCCATGAACTTATATTAACAATGTGCTCATTACTTATCTCATGACTCTTTAATTTTTTACTAATATTTCTCCAATCCCTACTACCTTCATTGGCTAAACTACTTGTACTAGGAAGAGCTTTAAGCAATTTGCAACAAAAACAAAATACTCTATCCAAATCTTGAGAATAAATAAGCCATTTTCTTTCACGTTTTTCACCATTAGTCAATTTTTGAATGTAAAGTGATGAAGAAAAATGTCTTGAAAATTCATCTTTAGGAAAATCTACATTAGTAACTTTAACAGGACCTTTTTCTACTAATAAATCTCTCAAACTTACATCAATATTTATCCATTGACTTGGATCATATATATTTTTAGTAGTGGATTCTTCTAATTTATTAATTTCTATTTCTTGTTCATTAACTAATATTTCTTCTCTATTTTTATTTTCATCCATGTTTACATTATTAACTTGTTCATTCAATGAGCAATCACCTATATTTTCAACTTTCTTATTTGTTTCAAAAAATTTCTCAATAGCCCCCCTTTGTGATTCAATTAAAGCTTCAACTTTTTTCCTTTTTTTTTAGTTTCGAATAACCTGATTCAAATTTTTTAGTTGACATTTCTATATGTTAAAATAAAAAAAGTAATGTATGTTTCATAAAATTAAATTAAACGACTATAAATCAAAACTAAAGAAAAAAAGTTAGAACAATAGAACCTGATTGTCAAAAAAATTCTTCTGATTTAGATGCTTGCTTGTTGAGCCTCCTCAATTGATCAATGCAAGTAGGAAATAGAAAACTACAGCCAGATCCAGATGAAATAAGACTCCTCAATTGATCAATGCAAATATGCAACACACAATAGCGCAAAAACCTTCGGCGGTGGGCAATGCAATACAAGCGGCGCTGACACAAGACAAAGCAATATACAAGGGCGCTAACACAAGAAAATAACTCCAGCCTCCAGGGTTTTACTTTCAATCTCCTTGGACCCACAAAAAATTAAATAGTCAATGCATTGAAAAAGAAAAAGGTGGCTAGGTTAAGGCGCTGGATGGCATCCAAGAATAAAGCAAGGCTTTTAGTTTTGAAAAGTCAAATATTTTTATCTTTATGGACCCACAAAATAATAAATACATGATGTATTGGAAATGTAAAACAATAAAACTTGACTTGAAAATTGAAAAAGTAAATGAGTTGGACAAATAAAAACTCTTCAAATTTTAAAAATATTTTTCTTAAAAAATAATTATTAAAACATAATTTTTTTTGAGGAGGCCTAAAGCCCTTGCTTTGCTGGCTTCTAGCTGGGGCCGGCCCTGCTATGAACCTTATTGATAGTTAGATATGCTACGAACCTTGCTGAACCTACTTCTAATTTTACAAAATGCCTATAATATGTATAAGATTTTATTATTTATTATTAAAACCAAACTAATATCTAAAAATGAGATTTTACAATAACCAAACTGAATAGTTGAAACATAAGAAGGGCATTTCATTTAGTGCTAGAATTACCAAGCAAATTTTTGAAACTCTAGTCTTTTGCCATTCATTTAATTGTGCTGATATATGTTGCTTTTGGATTATCCATGTCACGACCCAAAAATAGAAGTACGTAACCGGCACGGGTTTTGAGAATAATCTCATCCCGTAAGCCTCTAGTATGATACATATAAATAATTTTCTCATAAATAGGATAGATTGTAACCAAACACATAATCACATTCATTTGAGAGCTTACTGTATAATTTCAATAATCTCAAATATACATAAATACTCTGCAAATGGAAGCTGAGATCCTGCCTATGATATATGGAGCAACTCTAGAGTACAAGTACAATGTAAATTAAAATCTACGAGCCTTGAAAATAAAGTAGGTTTACCCAGAGACCATGTCGTTTAGCTGGTCAACTATCTGAAAACAAAATATAGAAATATCGTGTAGTGAGTTTGACAACTCAGTGAGCAAATATAGTTTACTATAATTGAAACAGAACAGACCATTCGCACGAGTTTTCATAAATAGAAATTATTGTAGAATATAACATTATCTAAATCAATGTATATAACAGCAAACTAAAGCTTTAAAGAAGGTAAATTTTGTTAAAAGAAAATCTAAAATATTAAGATTTAGTATAATAAACAATAATTTCAAAATCAGATAAGGAAATAGAAAGATAACTCTTTATATAAAAAAATGTTTAGAGGAGGACTCAAAGTAGATCTATAATTATAATTTTTATACCCAAGCACAAAGCCTGGTAAGGGCAATCACCATATACATTATTTTATCCCAAGCACATAGCAATGGGACGGATAAATCACCATATTCTCATAATTCATATCATAAGGTTGGGAGGAGCTCTCCTCAACTCCCTGACCTTTCCATATGTTGACTGTCCTAAGCACACAGCAATAGGACAGGTAAATCACCTCATTCTCATCATAAGTAACCAGGCCAATTGCCACTGGTTATTGGAGGAGACATACTCAACTCCATACTTATTCATAATTCAATCCTCATGTGCCCGTTCGCACAAGGGGCTAGCAACTTTCTTGTTAGCTAAAGTTTCATGGTGCATCAAGGCTAGCTATCTCTGTCGCTAGCTAACAGTGTTTCTATCAATGATTCCTCCAAAATAAACTAGTTTAATAAACCAAAAATATAAACTGAAAGGAAAATTGAAAATTATGAGGTTAAAATTATTTTTAAGACAAAATATATCCCTCTCTTCCAAGATATTCCTCGAACAGAGTTCCGGCATAGAAATTCATTCTTCAAAATCAGAAATACAATATTTTCATTCAAGTCCAGATAAACCATAATATCCAGTATCAATGACACATTTGAAACTCAAATACAAATTCAATTTCACCATATCCATGAAACAGTGAGGTATCATTTATAACACAAATCATATGAAACAATATAAAAGATGATACAATTATAAGATTCAATAAAGTGTAATATAATACCACATTTTCATCATAAATTCAGAAGGGACTTATTAGAGGTCTGTTCTGCATGTCCTATTGCTTCTAAGAGTATAAATCAATATAAACATGAAATTCAATTTATGCTATTCACAATTAAAACTTTGTTTTAAATGCATGGACATGAAAGAGATTTAAAAATGCGTTATAGTAAATTATATTCACTCACAGTGTAAGGGCCCCAGATTGGACAGCCCCAAAATCCATGTTTCCCATCTGAATTTGATCAATTAGATATTAAAAAATGAGTCCGGAAGGTTCAAAAACTTAAAAAAAATGACCCCGGGACGCTGGCACTGTTCATGGCCGGAAAACACTGTTCACGTGCGGCTGAAAACACTATTCACGCGCAGAACTGTTCATGGATACTGTTCGACACTGTTCACAGTCACTGTTCACCGAAGTAAAGTTTGCAAAATTAAACCACCAAATCACATTTTCTGACAGTAAATTTTATCCTACAACTAATATACTACATCCTTAACAAAAGCCCTAAGTTTAAATCTTCAAAAACCATCAAAAATTCAGTATTTTAGAAAATACCTTGAAGTTACTATTTACGAAATTCCGACGAAATTCCGGCGAACCTCAGGTGAAAATGATCGGTGGGTTTTGAAGCTCTCGCCGCCATGAGTCCAACGGTATCTCCGGTATCTTAATTGGATGTCTAGAATTGGAGAAATCTTAGAGAGAAGTTTTAAAAAATTTTTAGAGAGAGAGAGACTTTTTTTCTCACCGACTCTGCTGCTGCGGGCTGCTGCGTGCATTTGCTTGCCGTTCCTTCCTCTCTTTTTTTTTAATAATAATATTAGTATTATTTAATAATTAAATAATAGGATATTTTTTATATATAAATTGATATAAATTCCGTTTTTCATCTTAAAATTTTCTAAAATTTTCTAAAAATTTACATTCTAGTTAAACTCTTAAATCATGATTTTTATTTATAAAAATATTAATAAAACAAATCAAAAAAATAAATATCTTTATATATTATAAAAGAAAGAATATTTCTAAAAATACAACAAAAATGTATTAAAAGCCAATATAATTATTTTGAGCAAAACAATAATTATTTTAATTAAAAATATACTTTCTTTTAGCAAAACATAATCATTTACAATAAATATATTTTTTTTATAGCAAAACATTATTATTTAAAAATAAAATTTTAGGATATTACATTCTTCCCCCCTTAAGAAATTCGGTTTCCGAATTTCAACCTATCCTACCACATGTAGGGAAGGAAGTCAAAACATAATTCAAAGTTACCAACTTTATTACTCAAATAATTAGGGGCCATAAGTTCTTCACTTGTCGATCAACAATAAACATCGATTGTACCCATAGTTTAGCTAAATTTTTGTCCAATTAAATTTCTTGAAATTAGGTAATATAAGAAGAATCTAATAAGTAGTTCCTTAGCATTGATGCAAGAAAGTCTATATCCACATTATTCAATCCTGATGGCAAGGCTAGGTAATGTATTACTTTGCCTACTTCGTTCAAAAGAGTCTATATACTAGAGCTTAACTTTTTCTTTCTTTCCAAACCTCATTACCTCTTTCATTGGTGAGTCTTTAAAAAAAAATACGTGGTCACCAACTGATAATTTCTAGTGCTCAACATTCATGGTCCTTATAAACTTTTGGCCTGTACTGAGTTGCTTATATTTTTTTTTCTAATCAATTTCATCTCCATAATTGCAAATAAATACTACCCTTATCACTATGTATCTGACGCTCATAAGTAGCCTCCTCTGAAAAGTGGTTCTGCTACATGTACCGTGGTATTTCTTTTGAACATTTTTTTCTATCTACTATAGTCACTGATTTTTGCTTTTCTCATATGACAAATCTTTGTCTAACTAGATTTCTCGACATTGGATAACATGTGTTGGGCCTGGTAGATACTTTTGTAGCATAGACACTTGAAAGATAGGATGAATATTACACAATTCAGATAGCAAAGCCCAACGGTAAGCTACTGGGCCGATCCTATATACTGTAGACCTAACTTTACTCAACTTACTAACTTATTAGGAGATCTATACTATTTTATATATATAACCTCAAATGGTGCCATTTGTATTTTGGCCTGATAACCACGGATATGAGCAAATTCAATCAAGGACAAATAATTTCTCCTTTCTCAACAATTATTTACACATAAATTTTCAATCTCAACATAATTCAAATCCTAGATACTAAACTCATCTTCGCATGGTATAATCCCTTAATTCAAGTACCTTGATCCTTTCATTATTTTCAGACGTAGTTCTCAAAATATTCTCCATATTTTCAAATTAAGAGTTCAAAGATTAATTTAAATCATACTTCCCATATTTTATTCCTCAAGAACTTCAACACCACTAATTCTCTTGATTACAGTCGTCAAAACACTATAAGGTCATTATCTATCTATTTCTTTCAAACTTTTCATTACTTTACCTACTAACCACTTGGACACCATAATAACAGAGTTTCAAAGAAAAGAAATTATCTTTTATTGCAATGAGGGAAAATAACCTTGCATTTAATGCCAACCGTTAATGAGGGAGAATGCAGTGAAACAGACGAAAAGCATAATAGAGAATGGTGCCAAAATAGAAAGTCAAAAATTTGGACAAAGCATTGAAAAACATTAAAATCGGTGGCCGTAATTCTTGAAAATCTGTACACGAAATCTATCTACAATTTCGGCAAAAATCGGTGGCCGCAAATTTTGAATATATGTGTCAGAATCTACTTTAAAGCTATTGATATTCGGTGGAAAAGAAACATTTCCGAACTTATAAAAGTCTGTGAAAAATAAAGAGTACGTAGCTAACTGGTAAGATGCAGTTGATTGCTTCAGAATAGATGTAATCAATCAACTGTAAAATAACCAGTCCAAATTAAAATTTCTCAAAATAGCTAGTCGACTTAATAATACTGATAGTCGACTGAAAAAAAAACATTGAGAAAACAAAATAAACCATTTGATTGTTCCTCTTCAACAATTATTTGGTTTGCATTTTCATTTTTTTTACATTGACGGCTATCACCTACAACTTTTCTACAAGAATCAAGACATCATCAAAGATAACATGAAAAAGACAGATTTCTGGTGATATCTTATCTTATGCTTTTTATGTGCTTAATATAAGTCACAATCATAATTACTGTACATATACATGCTTGCCGTCATTTTTGAATTTTTTTTACCTTTAATTTAGCTGATATCCACCAATCACTCACATAGTTATTCTAATAATACATGGCCTATTCGCATAACTATTATAAATATACCCTTCTCTGAGTTCTATAAATGCTTACATTAGTATCTTTATCTTCATACTCAGAGTTAAGGTGATAAAAATTATGGTGGGAACCGCATTCCGTCAGTTTCGAAATATCTGTGTCTTTTGTGGTTCCAGTCCTGGAAAAGATGGGGAGTATGTTAAAGCAGCACAAAATCTGGGTATGGTGCTGGCTAGGAGAAGAATTCATTTAGTGTATAGTGGAGGTAACTGTGGGTTAATGGAATGTGTAGCTACAACTGCATATATGGGAGGGTGCCAAGTTCTAGGTATTATTCCTACAGCTCTAGCTGCATCCAATATTGTAGGAAAGACAATTGGGGAAGAATTTAGGGTAGCTTCTATGCATGAACGCATGGCTAGAATGATGAGCAATGCTGATGCCTTCATTGCCTTACCAGGTGGTTTTGGTACTTTAGAAGAAATTTTCCAAATAGTTTCTTAGGCACAACTGAATATGCATCACAAACCAATAGGTTTGTTAAATGTTAATCACTTCTTTGATGGTCTGTTGGCTTTTCTAGATCAAGCTGTAGAACCAAGGTTTATTCCACACTCAGCACGACGGCTTCTTATCTCGGCTTCAAATGCTGAGGAGTTGATTGATGCCTTACAAGCATATGTTCATGTACCTAATCCAACTATTGCTCAAATAGAATGGACGACAGACAACCGCAGGAAGTGCAAATTGGATTTGGATCTTCATCTGTAACTGTAGTAGAACGTAGCCATTGCTATTCCACTTTTATTTTCTTAGGGTCTATTTGGATACCATCCTTGCTAAACATACTCATTTAGAGTTTGTAAAACTATCTTTAAATTGCTTATGATCTTTTGAACTCTTGTAATATTTTAGTGTATCGTCAATAATTATAATAACAAATTGATCCAGGAATGGCTTAAGTACTCTATTTATTAAGTCTATGAATAAAGCTTGGACATTTGTCAAACTAAATGACATAACCAAAAATTCATAATGTCCATAATAAGTCCTAAAAGAAATTTTTGAATATCCTCTTCCCTTATCCTCAATTCATGATACTCATATCCCAAATCAAGTTTTTTTTTTTGAAAAAAATACTAAGCACCTTATAACTGGTTAAACAGATACGAGGTAATGGATTTTTCTTTTTCACACTGTCACCTTATTCAACTGTCTATAATCTATGCATAGTCATAGTGATCCATCCTTCATTTCCACAAATAGGTCTAGAGCACCTCAAGGAAAGTATTAGAGAGTATAAATCCTTTGTCTAACAAGTCTTGTAACTTTTTTTTAAGTTTAGTCAATATCATTCTATAAGGGGGTATAGACAGACACTGGTTAGGTTTCAGGAAGTAAATAAATACCAAATTTTATTTTACATTTCGAGGTAATCTTGGCAATTCCTCAGGAATTACATCAGAATTTTTTTTTTTACCACTAGAACTTGATTTACACTGGCATACGTCATATCAATATCTCTCACCACTGCCAAATATCCTTTGCACCTTTTTGTAATCACTTATAGGCTGCTAAAGCAGAGATTAGATTATTGGATATTTCACTATAGTCTCTCTGTATCAAGAAAGAAAATTCTCCAAGAATTATTGAATTTAATCACCTTAAAGTGACATTCTGAAATGGCATGGCTTGATACCAACCAATCCATTCTTAGTATCACATCAAAATCTACCATATCTAGACAACGGGGTAAAACGAATATTATATTCAGAAACGATCGTAATTGGCATTTGTCTCAATTCTTTATATTCTCAAGGATGCCTATCCCTTTCACTTTCAGGCAATAATTCACCCATAGATATGTTTTTTTTTAAAATGCCACAATATTCAATAAACCTTATACTAGGAACTTTAGCAATCTTGGAATAGAAAGGAAAGCGAAACCTTATAGAATCCTTCAGCAGCACCAAAAGTATAAATATGTCCGGCTCATACCCATACTAAAGGTCCTACTAAAGAATCCTTTGCTCCGATAGTCACAGGGAAACCTAATGCTCTGATACCAACTTTGTCACGACCCAAAAATAGAAGTACGTATCCGGCACGGGTTTTGAGAATAATCTCATCCCGTAAGCCTCTAGTATGATACATATAAATAATTTTCTCATAAATAGGATAGATTGTAACCAAACACATAATCACATTCATTTGAGAGCTTACTGTATAATTTCAATAATCTCAAATATACATAAATACTCTACAAATGGAAGCTGAGATCCTGCCTGTGATATATGGAGCAACTCTAGAGTACAAGTACAATGTAAATTAAAATCTACGAGCCTTGAAAATAAAGTAGGCTCACCCAGAGATCATGTCGTTTAGCTGGTCAACTATCTGAAAAAAAATATATAGAAATATCGTGTAGTGAGTTTGACAACTCAGTGAGCAAATATAGTTTACTATAACTGAAACAGAACAGACCATTCGCACGAGTTTTCATAAATAGAAATTATTGTAGAATATAACATTATCTAAATCAATGTATATAACAGCAAACTAAAGCTTTAAAGAAGGTAAATTTTGTTAAAAGAAAATCTAAAATATTAAGATTTAGTATAATAAACAATAATTTCAAAATCAGATAAAGAAATAGAAAGATAACTCTTTATATAAAAAAAATGTTTAGAGGAGGACTCAAAATATATCCATAATTATAATTTTTATACCCAAGCACAAAGCCTGGTAAGGGCAATCACCATATACATTATTTTATCTCAAGCACATAGCAATGGGACGGATAAATTACCATATTCTCATAATTCATATAATAAGGTTGGGAGGAGCTCTCCCCAACTCCCTGACCTTTCTATATGTTGACTAACCTAAGCACACAGCAATAGGACGGGTAAATCACCTTATTCTCATCATAAGTAACCAAGCCAATTGCCACTGGTTATTGGAGGAGACATACTCAACTCTATACTTATTCATAATTCAATCCTCATGTGCCCGTTCGCACAAGGGGCTAGCAACTTTCTTGCTAGCTAAAGTTTCATGGTGCAACAAGGCTAGCTATCTCTGTCGCTAGCTAACAGTGTTTCTATCAATGATTTCTCCAAAATAAACTAGTTTAATAAACCAAAAATATAAACTGAAAGGAAAATTGAAAATTATGAGGTTAAAATTATTTTTAAGACAAAATATATCCCTCCCTTCCAAGATATTCCTCGAACAGAGTTCCGGCATAGAAATTCATTCTCCAAAATCAGAAATACAATATTTTCATTTCAGTCCAGATAAACCATAATATCCAGTATCAATGACACATTTGAAACTCAAATACAAATTCAATTTCACCATATCCATGAAACAGTGAGGTATCATTTATAACACAAATCATATGAAACAATATAAAAGATGATACAATTATAAGATTCAATAAAGTGTAATATAATACCACATTTTCATCATAAATTCAGAAGGGACTTATTAGAGGTCTGTTCTGCATGTCCTATTGCTTCTAAGAGTATAAATCAATATAAACATGAAATTCAATTTATGCTATTCACAATTAAAACTTTGTTTTAAATGCATGGACATGAAAGAGATTTAAAAATGCGTTATAGTAAATTATATTCACTCACAGTGTAAGGGCCCCAGATTGGACAGCCCCAAAATCTATGTTTCCCATCTGAATTTGATCAATTAGATATTAAAAAATGAGTCCGAAAGGTTCAAAAACTTAAAAAAAATGACCCCGGGACGCTGGCACTGTTCATGGCCGGAAAACACTGTTCACGTGCGGCTGAAAACACTATTCACGCGCAGAAACTGCTCATGGATATTGTTCGACACTGTTCACATTCACTGTTCATCTAAGTAAAGTTTGCAAAATTAAACCACCAAATCACATTTTCTGACAGTAAATTTTATCCTACAACTAATATACTACATCCTTAACAAAAGCCCTAAGTTTAAATCTTCAAAAACCATCAAATATTCAGTATTTTAGAAAATACCTTGAAGTTACTATTCACGAAATTCCGACGAAATTCTGACGAAATTCTGACAAAATTCCGGCGAAACTCCGGTGAAAATGATTGGTGGGTTTTGAAGCTCTCGCCGCCATGAGTCCAACGGTACCTCCGGTATCTTAATTGGACGTCTAGAATTGGAGAAATCTTAAAGAGAAGTTTTAAAAAAAATTTAGAGAGAGAGAGTTTTTTTTCTCACCGACTCTACTGCTGCGGGCTGCTGCGTGCATTTGCTTGCCGTTCCTTCCTCTTTTTTTTTTTTAATAATAATATTAGTATTATTTAATAATTAAATAATATAATTTTTTTTATATAAATTGATATAAATTCCGTTTTTCATCTTAAAATTTTCTAAAAATTTACATTCTAGTTAAACTCTTAAATCATGATTTTTATTTATAAAAATATTAATAAAACAAATCAAAAAAATAAATATCTTTATATATAATAAAAGAAAGAATATTTATAAAAATACAACAAAAATGTATTAAAAGCCAATATAATTATTTTGATCCAAACAATAATTATTTTAATTAAAAATATACTTCCTTTTAGCAAAACATAATCATTTACAATAAAAATATATATTTTTTTATAGCAAAACATTATTATTTAAAAATAAAATTTTAGGATATTACAATCCATTTATTTCCAAGAGAATAATTTTTTTTTTGAACTAAAGGTCTAGGCCTCAGATACAATCTGAAAGGGCTTAAAGCCCAAAAATGCTGAGAGACACAGGAGACCTAGAATCCAGGGAAACAGTGGGTCTGGCTCCCAGAAACATCGAGAAAATACGACAAAAGGTAAGAAAAGCATCAGAGCAACACACTCTGGAAAAATCGTGGAACATGAGAGAAACTCTGTTGTTGGGTTGTTGAAGGCTAGGCATGCTTAGCCTCAGCCTCAGCTTCCTTTTGCAATAGCATCTTGAGTGGTATCAGTGGTTGAGATACCCAATTTCTGTAGAGTCTCCTTCAAGAAAGGAGTTCAGCAACTAAGTGCACAAGTTCGTTCTTCTCCCGCTGCACCTATTCAACTCGATTTTTCTCCTGTATGAGGTAATTTCTTTGATCGTGTTTAGGATGTGGTTAACCTTCTTGATCTGGGCCTTTTGATTACAAACTTCCACCAATTGCTTACAGTTGGTCTCAATGATCACTTTGTTCAATTGTAGGTTACTGATAAGCATCTAAGCTTCCTTCATTGCTCTGCTTTTTGCTTCCAAGGTTGAGTGGGCAAAACTCTGTTTTGCAGTGCTAGTTTGTAGTGTACCTCTATCATCCTTCACGATCGATGCAAGGTAACATTCTGATCTTTGCTTTGGATATGCTGCATCTATGTTGATCTTTAGCCATCCTTCTGGGGGGTGTCCATTTTATAGTTATGGTTGGGCTCCCTCCCCTTTTGTTATTGTTTGTGTGCACCTCTCTGTTCTCTAGGTTAGCTAAGCTTGCTAGTAGGGAATTAGTTTTCTGAATGACTCTGCTAGGATCCATATTCATCTGTTCGAACACAAAAGCGTTTCTCTCTTTCCGCATATGTCACGTCCCTAATTTTAGGGCACATAAAACACGTATACCATGAACATATATTTTCCATAAACATAAATATTCCAATCATTTATCATGAAAACAGATACATATAGGTACTTCTATACATATACCATATACAAACAAAGTCTATAAAACATTAGAGTTACAGCAGAAGTACAGATCATGCTTGTAGCTTTCAGAGCATACTCTAAAGTACAAGTACAAGATAATCCAAATCTATGAGCCATGGAAACAAAGTAGACTCACCCAGAGATCATGTCGTCTAGCTGGTCAACTATCTGAAGGGGAATGACCAAACTCTATATCCTTATCTGAAAAACATATAAACAACGTGTACTGAGTTTTACAACTCAATGAGCAGATAATCCCTTCTATGACCTCTCAGATCAACATATGGATGTACTCATATTTTAAAATTTATCACATTGAAAATGACAATTCAGAAGTACATTCATATGGGACCCGCATTACAAATATTCTCGGTTCATATCAAATTCAGATATTCAAAATCATATGCAATATTGTATGATCATTATTCAAATACTTTAATGCATCAAAACCTTTCACATGAAAACATTTGGAGGATCCCATATCAGAACCACCATATTAGAGTTTAACCCCTTCCGTACTTTGGTGGTATAGGATTTGCCTAAACTCAACATCCCGCTGAGGTTTGACCTATTACCATTCAAGAGAACACGCGAAGGGACTCTATATGGGTATTTCCCAAGCACATAGCAAGGGAAGGTAAATCACATCTCATATAATTGGCATCTCGCCCATATAGGAGGCATCCTGCTCTCCTTCATATATCATCTCCCGTATGTTGGCCCTCACATGAGGCTAGCACCACCCTCTGCTAGCTGAGGCAATCAAGGTGTGCACCATGGCTAATATCACCTACTGTTAGCAGACAGTATTTCCAATAGGATTCCTCCATAAAAACATAATCTCATATATTTCATATTAATCAAAACAGAGATACTATCATAATACAGCTTTTGCATTTTCAATACATTACTCTGTCAAAAACTTCCTAATCAGGGAAATCACGTATACATGCACATATCTGAGGCCAACATATCACTGTACAAATCAATATCATATGCACATATGCCATATAATCCAAGTATAAAATTCTCAATATAATGTAGACTTTTAGTCTCAGTACAGATTCATCTGTCATAAATTCTCCATTCAGGGTTTATCACATGTACTTGCCCTTTCTCGAGGCAATCATATAGCTTTATAAATAATGCCATATGCATAAATATTCACTTTATCATTTAATGAGAAATACATGTGAAATCAAATACACCATGAGTTCAGAAATTCAGTTTCAAAACTATACTCTTCTTGAACTGTATTTCAAATTGTATGCAATTCAGATAATTTTAATGCATCTTAGTAACATATAAAAGTGTAAATATCTCATAAACATAATCATATATATGCTTAAAGATCAAGAAGAGTATAAGGCAAGCCATAGGAAGAATTATCTACTCACAGGGTAAGGGCTTCGAGTTGGACAGTCCTAAAATACACTTTTCCGATCTGAATTTGACCAAATAAACCTTAAAAACGTGTCCAGAGGGTCCAAAAATTTAGGAAATGACTTCGGGAGTTTGGTCAACGCTAGAGGTACTGTTCACCTCTGAAATCACTATTCACTACCACACAAAAAGTTACCAAATGACTGAAAAGAATTCATATCCTAATATTTATCTAATTTCTGAATCCATCTACGGTGTCAGATTTTGAGGTCTATAAGTAAGAGTTTCAAAATTTACCTTTTTCTAAAATTTTCTACTTCAGATCTACGGTGATTCAACGCCTGATTTAAAAAATTAATCGGTCAAAATCGTAGTATTCTCCGTCCTGAATCCAGTTGTACCCTCAGTTTGGATATCAGAAATCAATAGGCACTCTAGATCTAGAGAGAAAATATGGAAATTACTATTAATCACTATTAATCACTATTCATTTCTGCGTTCGTCTCCCCTCTTCCCGTTTCCTCTTTTGATTATTTTTATAATAATAATAATAATTATTATTTAATAATTAAATATTTAGATTTATTTTTATTTTATTTCATATATATTCATATAAATACCCTTTTTCATCCTAAAACATCCCAAAAATTTCTAAAAATTTACATTCTTATAAACTTTTAATGAGACTCTCAAATAATAATTTTTCTTGATAAAAATCTTAATAAAACAAATCACAAAATAAATATTTTTATACATAATAAAAGAAAAAATATTTCTAAAAATACAACAAAAAATTTATTAGAGGCCAATATAATTATTTTAAGTAAAACAATAATTATTTTAAATAAAAATATATTTACTTCCAGCAAAACATGCATAGTCATTTTAAAAAAAATCATACTTATTTATAATAAAATTTATTTAAAAAAAATAAAAATTTTGGGATATTACATTCTTCCCCCCTTAAGAAATTTGGTTCCCGAATTTCAGCCCATCTTACCACATGTAGGGAATGAAATCAAGGTATAATTCGGAGTTAACCAACCTTATTACTCAAATAATTGGGGATATCTCTTTTGTATCTTCACTAATATCTGAACTTTCCTCAATTTTGCATACTTAAATCTATAAGTCGATATTAGGAAATACACACATCAAGAACATATTCATATCCACATTGGGTAACTATTTTTTCTTATTCCAGACTTCTATCAAGTCATCTTTAATTCTCACATGTCAACATACTCCCATGAATACCATCATCTTAATCTATTATCTATTTTTATCCTAAAATCCAATAATCAATATGTTAAACATATGTAATAATAAATTCACCAAACCTTTTATAACATTTAGTCACCATTGACATATCTCTAACAATTTCAACTTTCCTTATCACAGTAACTCTATACGCTCTTATTAACACCAATATAAATTTATTATCAAAAATTTCAAACATTTCTTCTATCATATCTAAAAGCATCTCATTCTAGTTCCTATGAATTCCATTCAACTAGCTCGTTTGTTCTAATAAGACTTTTCTCAACAACTATTCATACATAAATTTTTTAATTTTAACATACTTCACATCCTAGATACTATACTCAATTTAACATGGTATAAACCTTTAACACAAATATCTTGATCACTTTACACTATTTTCAAACATGGTTCTCAAAATATTCACCATATTTCCAAATTAAGAACTCAAAGATTAATTTGAATCCTACTTCCCATATTTTATTCCTCAAGAACTTCAATACTACTATTTTACTTTATTACATTCCTCAAATCACCATAAAGCATTCATCAATTAATTATTCTCATGTGAACTTTTTATGTATTACGATACGCAAATTCACCAACTTATATCATGTAAAGTTAAATGCCCAATTTACTCTAAGATTTCTTCCATTAATCACTTCCAACATATTGAAATTGCAAATTTTCTAGTTTTGTCTTACCTATCCTCAAGTAAACCCAAGATGCTCAAATTTCTCTCTTATGACACTTCCCCATCAATAGTCAATCCTTAAGTAGTTTCAACATATCTTGCTTTCACTATTCATAACATGTCTGCTACCTACCCATTTCAATGCACTTCTCACACATTCATACATTTTAGTGGCATAATATCCAAACCTCAAATGTCATTCAAGTCACAATCTCAACATACCAAAAATAATTATAAATTTATATTACATAACCACATTATATAACTTATAAATTTAGACACAAATATATAATTCTTTTCTCCATGCCATAATTTATGCCATTACTCACTCACCTATTAGGAAACCTACGATATTTCATGTAAAATCTCAAATAGTTCCATTTGTATATTGTCTTGGTAGCTATTCATTCGTCTAAAACTCTCTCTAAAAAAAAACTGAGAATTGTGGTCCTTAATAAAAAATGATCGATATAAGTACCTCATGAAGTCTCACTATATTATTTAAATACAAATTTGCATACTGAGCTACGTTATATGTGGTTTTTACTGTGTTGATTTAGTCAATCTTTCAATGATCACTTGAGTCAAATCTTTTTTTTTTGTCTGCGGTAGCCCTGTAACAAAATCCATAGTTATTTTCTCTCATTTCTATTCAGGTATTTCTATTTGCTGTTATAACCCTGCAAGTCTTTGAGTTCTGCATTTACCTGCTGGCAAGTTAAACATCGAGAGACAAAATCAACTATATCTTTCTTCATACCGTCCCACCAATAAATTTCTTTTAGATCTTTATACATTTTAGTTACCTCATGATGAATTGTATATATGGATCTATGGGCTTCCTCTAAAATCTCTTCCTTAAGTTCTTATTTATTAGTTACACACAATCACTTGCCCAATCTCAAAATTCCTTCAGAGTCTACAATAAATTCAATATCACTGCCATTCTTTACCTCTTAAATTTTCTTACATAAATAGGCATCATCGTCCTGTGCCTTTTTCACCTGCTCAACTAAAGATGATTGAAACTGTATGAATTTCACATGTATCACCATACAGATAATGTCTCAAAACTTTGAGAGCAAAACCACTGCTGTTATTTCCAAATCATAAGTCTGAAAATTTTGCTCATGTGGCTTAAGCTGTCTAGATGCATATGCAATGACTCGACCATATTGCATCAACACACATCTTAATCCAATTTTTGATACATCACAATATACCGTGTATCCATCAGTGCCTAAAGAAATTGTAATAACCGTAAAATTTAACGAAAAATTCCAATTAAAGGAAACGTAGAATAAAAAAGAGAATTTTGACAATAGAGATAAGAACCAGTGAAAATATGTATATTTATTACATGGATTAAAGAATTACAAAAGAAATATGAGAATTTATATTTTGGCGCGCTATTAGCAAAAATATTTTATTTATGTAGAAATAATTATAATTTGTTAAAAGTAAGTGGACTTTTAAGTAAAAGAAGTATTGTGTTGCTTAAAATAATTATACCGGCCTCTGTTGAATTTTTACGGTATTTTTAGAAATATTCTTTCTTTTAATATGAATAAAGATATTTGTTTTGAAATTTGTTTTATTATGATTTTTATCAAGAAAAAATCATAATTTAAGAGTTTAACTAAAGATTTATGAGAATGAGAATTTTTAGAAATTTTTGGGATATTTTATGATGAAAAACGGAATTTATATGAATTTTTATAAAAGAAAATCTTATTATTAATGATGTAATAATTATTATTATATTAAAAAAAAAAGAAGACAGCAGAATGTTTAAACGGAAGGCCGGGAGAGGAATTGAGAAAGGAAAAAAAATCGAAGAAATGCACAGTAGTGAATAGTGAGTGAATAGTGATATCCAATTTCATCTTTCGATTTGGAGTGTTTATGGGCTTCCGATACCAAAACTAAAAATGTTATTGGATTCAGGACGAAGAGTACTTCAGTTTTGACCGATCAGTTTTTCAAATCAACCGTTGAATCGCCGTAGATCTGAAGTAGAAATCTCGGTAAAAGGTAAGTTTTGAAAAACCTTATTTAGAGACTTTTAATTAGAAATCTGACTCCGTAGATGGATTCAGAAACTAGATAAACATTAAGATATGAATTCGTTTTGTTGATTCGGTAAAAACTTTTGTGACGGTAAATAGTATTTTCCGGCGATAAATAGTGGCAGTGAATAGTGTTTTTCGGCGGTGAACAGTCTCCGAGCTCATTTAAGGTTTTCGGACCCTTCGGACGCGTTTTTGAAGCTTATTTGGTCAAATTCAGACTAGAAACGAGGATTTTAGGGCGTCCAATCTAGAGCCCTTACCTGTGAGTAGATGATTCTTCCTATGACTTGCCTATACTCTTCTTGATACTTGAATATGTATATGATTATGTTTATGAGATATACACACTGTGATATGTTTCTAAAATGTATTAAAACGATCTGATATGCTTACAGTTTGAAATACAGTTCAAGAAGAGTATAGTTTTGAAAATGGATTTATGAACACATGGTGTATATGATTTTACATGTATTTCTCATTAAATGATAAAGTGAATATTATACACGTGACATTGATTTATAGAGATATATGATTGCTTAGAGAAAGGGCATATATATGTGATAAACCCTGAATGGGTAATTTATAACAGATGAATTTTAAAATACATTGAACATGTGATTTTTACATGTATTTCGCATTACATGTCAAAGAAAGTATGTTATACATGTGACATTGATTTTACAGTGATATGTTTGCCTTGGATATGGGCATGTATACATGTTTCCCCTGAATGGGAAGTTTTGACATATGAGTATTTTGAGACTGAAAGTCTGTATTATATTGAGAATTTATACTGGATTATATGGCATATGTGCATATGGTATTTTCTGTGGAGGAATCTTATTGGAAACACTGTCTGCTAACAGCAGGTGATGTTAGCCTTGGTGCGCACCTTGATTGCCTCAGCTAGCAGGGGAGGTGGTGATAACCTCGTGTGAGGGCCAACACACGGGAGATTATATGTGAAGGAGAGCGGAATGCCTCCTATATATGGGCGAGATGCCAGTTATATGAGATGTTATTTTACCTTCCCTTGCTGTGTGCTTGGGAAAGACCCATACAGAGTCCCTTCGCGTGTCCTCTTGAATGGTAGTAGGGCAAATCTCAGCGGGATGCTGAGTTTAGGCAAATCCTATACCACTAAAGTACGGAAGGGGTCAAACTCTGGTATGGTGGTTCTGATATGGGATCCTCCGAATATTTTATGAGAAATGTTTTGATGCATAGCATAATTTGATTAATGATTTTACAGTATTGAATATGATTTTGAACTTGACATGAGCATTGTGTATACAGTACCGCATACGGTTTGCAAGACCTGATTATGATTTTTTTGAACAGAGAATAATTGAAAATGCGGGTCCCATGTGGATGTACTTCTGAAATGTAATTTTTGATAACATAAATTTTATTATATGAGTACATCCATATGTTGACCTAAGAGGTCATAGGAGGTATTATCTGCTCACTGAGATGTAAAACTCACTACACGATGTGGATTTATTTTTTAGATAAAGACATAGAGTTTGATCCAACAGCCACGTGAACGACTAGGGGTCGTACTCTAGTGGTGAGCCTACATTGTGTCTAGGCTCTCAATGTTTTATATTGTAATATATTTGTACTCTACAGTTGCTCTGAACGTCACAGGCAGGATCCTTGCTTCTACTGTTACTCTAGTGTTTATAGACGTAAACTGTATATTGTATATGTGTGTGGGAACTTATATGTATTGATTTATATGATTAAGAATGGCATTATGTACATTTATGGAAATATATGTGTATGGTATATGGATTTCACGTGCCCTAAAATTAGGGTCGTGACAGAAATAGACAGTATTAGCGCTGTAGTCAAACATTCCTTTAGTTTCTAGAAATTTCTTTCACATTCATTTTACTAGTCAAATTTTATTGCTTCCCTTGTCAACCTCGTCAAAGGACCAGCAATTTTTGAAAAATATTTAATGAATCTATAGTAATAACCTGATAAACCAATAAAATTACGAATCTTTGTAATTGTGGTAAGGTGTGGCCATTGCTGCACTACTTCTACCTTATTAGAATTAATTTGAATATCATCATTGGTAACCACATGCCTAGAAAAATAACAATATTAAGGCAAAATTCACATTCTGAAAATTTAGCAAACAACTGGTATTCTCTTAGAGTTTACAAAACTATCCTTAAATGTCCTCATGCTTGTCAAAACTCTTTGATTATACCCAGATAGCATCGATGAATACAATAACAAATTGATCCAAGAAATGTTTTAATTACTCTATTAATCAAATCTATGAATGCAGTTAGAGCATTTGTTAAACCAAAAGGCTTTACTATGAATTCACAATGTTTATACCAAATCTTGAAAACAATTTTCGAAATATCCTTTTCCCTTATCCTTAATTAATGATACCTAAATCTCAAATCAATTTTTTTATACATTGAGCACTCTATAGTTTATAAAACAAGTCATCTTTACGAGGTAATGGTTATTTATTACCCACTGTCACTTTATTCAATTATCTGTAATCTATGCATAACTGTAGTAATCCATCTTTTTTTTTTACAAATAGGACTGGAGCACCTCATGAAGAAGTACTAGGGTGTATAAATCCCTTGTCTAACAAGTCTTGTAACTATATTTTTTTTTCGTTCATTAAATTCAGTGGGTGCTATTCTATATGGGGGTATAGACACTAGTTGGGTTTCAAGAAGTAAATTAATACCAAATTCTATGTCTCGTTTTGGGGGTAATTCAAGCAATTCTTCTAGGAATACATCAAGAAATTCTCAAATCAATAGAACTTGATTTACACTGGCACACTTTATATCAATATCTCTCACCATTGCCAAATATCTTTAGCACCCTTTTTTTTGTAATAACTTACGGGCTGCTAAAGCTAGAATTAAATTATTGGATATATGCTTCCACTTATTGTTCACTACTTGCAACTCTTTTACTAACCTTTTATGCTATTGATGACATCTTCATACTGTATCAGTTAAAACACACTTCAAAACACTTAAACAAGATCAACCCATTTTGACTTTATTCTTTAACATGTTTATACAATGTCTTAACAATCAATCATGAAAAACTTATGTCTATCCAAGAGTCCTTCACATGAATTACTTATCTAATATACCTCAAATTTTAAATTTTCATGGAAAAACCTTCATTTCTCATACTGCTTGTACAAAATATTATTGAAAACCAAACTGTCTTCGAATATTTTATATCAACAAAATATGTCATTGAAAGCATTATCTTCATAGATTTCCTACTCTCAAATTCAATCCACCCCACAGCTTGCCAAATCTATTTATATACATAGATTCCAACTCATCCATCCAATAAAAGATTTACATCTGTTTCCAAAATACTCACTTTATTACAAACTGTTATTTTAGAGTTAACAACCTCGATCACATCATAACCCACTATCAATATTGTATTAGTCATTCGTCATATTGTTTCATATAAACAAATCAAACAAATCAAACAGCCAATTCAAACTTTCTTGAGATTTAAACACACCATTACTTTTGTGTTTGGATGAAATCTTCTTATTTTCAGCTAATTCTTTTTCTTTATACCCAAAATGGTTCCATTTTTCACTGTTCATCAATACGATTTTAAAAGCTAAACTGGTAGTCCACACTCAAGAAACACTGTCTAGAATATACGAATTGATGTTTAAACATCGCACATCTAAGGAAAAGAGTCAGAAGGAAGAAGATAATGACACCTTATAGAATTCTACAGTAGCACCGTGAGTATAAATATGTCCGTGGTTACATACCCATACTCAAAGTCCTACTACAGAATCCTTTGCTCTGATAGCCACAAGAAAACCTAATACTCTGAAACCAACTTGTCACGTCTCTAATTTTAGGGCACATGAAACACGTATACCATGAACATATATTTTCCATAAATATGAATATTCCAATCATTTATCATGGAAACAGATACATATAGGTACTCCCACACATATACCATATACAGACAAAGTCTATAAAACATCAAAGTCACAGCAGAAGTACGGATCCTGCCTGTAGCTTTCAAAGCATACTCTAAAGTACAAATACAAGATAATCGAAATCTGTAGGCCATGGAAACAAAGTAGGCTCACCTAGAGATCATGTCGTTTAGCTGGTCAACTATCTAAAGGGGAATGACCAAACTCTATATCCTTATCTGAAAAACATATAAACAACGTGTAGTGAATTTTACAACTCAGTGAGCAGATAATCCCTTCTATGACCTCTCATATCAACATATGGATGTACTCATATTTTAAAATTTATCACATTGAAAATGACAGTTCAGAAGTACAATCATATGGGACCCGCATTTCAAATATTCTCAGTTCATATCAAATTCAGATATTCAAAATCATATGCAATATGGTATAATCATTATTCAAATACTGTAATGCATCAAAACCTTTCACATGGAAACATTTGGAGGATCTCATATCAGAACAACCATATCAGAGTTTAACCCTTTCTGTACTTTGGTGGTATAGGATTTGCCTAAATTCAGCATCCCACTGAGGTCTGCCCTACTACCATTTAAGAGAACACGCGAAGAGACTCTTTTGGGTATTTTCCAAGCACACAGCAAGAGAAGGCAAATCACATCTCATAAACTGGCATCTCACCCATATAGGAGGCATTTCGCTCTCCTTCACATATCATTTTCCGTGTGTTGGCCCTCACACGAGACTAGCACCACCCTCTGCTAGCTGAGGCAATCAAGGTGTCACAGCCCCAAATGATGGAACACATGATCGGCACGGCATAAGGGTTTCCCCCTAGCCGCAAGCCTAACGCATAGCACATACAAACATCCAGCACACAATCCAGAGTACATAATAAATATAACTGGCCACATATGCCACATCCAATATAAGGAAATACTGTATATATATATATATATATATATATATATATATATATATATATATATATATATATATATATCTCATGAATCCAACATTTGTGATTCAACTTGTCCCATGGCCTCATAATACAACATCGTTGTAAAACATAAAACCATTTTCCAAACAACACATCAAAATATGCAAGAAGCGATGATCCTGCCTGTAAGTTCATAGAGATACACTAGACATAACTAAACCAAACAACCAGTACAATGGAGCCTTGCCCAAACTGAGGCTCACCAATGCTATATTCAGCCTCTTACGGAACTGTAGCTGGATCAAAGTTTCTTTGACTATTTGTGGGGGAAAACAGAAGAGGGGTGAGATTACCACATCTCAGTGAATGGGTAAATCATACTATAACAGAAACAGGGCAAACTAAGCACGAGTGTTTCGCAATGAATTAAATAAGTGAAATCAAGGTATAGAAAACATTAAACATTTAACCATAATTTATTGAAAGAATGCTAAACAGTTCAAATGTATGTTCAAAAGATAAAACAGGATTAAATCAATAACCGTAAGCAAATCAATTATGCATGGTAAGTAATAAATGAAGATATTTATGCAATAACAATGATGAATGAGGTATTTTAGAAATATTTAATCTTTAAGAAAAATGCACTAGTTTATTGGAGGTCTTTCCTAACAGATCTATCATCTCCCCCAAGCACACAGCAAGGGTAGGGTAATCACTGTAGGCGTAGACATAAGTCCACCCTAAATTTCCCCAAACACATAGCAATGGGTATGGCAATCACTGTAGGCGTAGACATAAATCCACCCTAAATCCCTGTGTCTTAGGCAATCATATGCCCGTCACAGTATCCTAGGCCGAAGCCTTAACATGATCATGGTGCACCAGGGCTAGCACTACCTGCGGCTAGTTAACAGTGATCTAAAAGGGTCCCTCCAATAGAAAACATTTGAAATATGCTATTTAAAGAGTTTAAAGTAAAACATTTCAATAACTTTACAATAAAGCTATAATTCTCCATCAAGCTCTTTTCATGCATAAAATTCCATTCTAAAATATATCTCATCCGTGAATTCCCATGGAGACCTTTATAATCATAAACTTTCCCTTATAAACATAGATCGTCCATAGACGTCACATAGATGCTCATCATGCATCAAATCATTTCATGGCTAACTTAGTTCATTTCTATGACTAAGTTTGCATTTCTATAAATCTAGCTCAAATGGAGAATTATCAGTCAAGATGCTTGCCCTGCATACCTAGGGTTCAACTAGGATTGAAATTTATAATTTCTAACATGGTTGGAACGTATTGGTTTTGAAAGCGGTAAAACAATTTAACATACATTCCAACTAGTTAAAATCATACGAGAGAGTTATAAATCAAATTCCTAAAACATGCGCTATAGTATGAAAAACCCACTCACCGTACTAGAAGTCCAATAACGAGAATTTCACCTCGTGGTGGCTCAACAACCTAGAAAACATAGACATAACATGAAAATTAGATAAATCCTAAATGTCACTATTCATGCCAGAAAACACTATTCACTCCGAAATCTAAAAACCCTATATTCTAGCATAGAAACTAATTCTAAGACTATCTATGGAAAGAATTTCGGTAAAAACGAAGCCTAAAACGCGATTGGACGGAATTTACCTTGGAGGTTACTATTCATGCGATTTACCGGCGGTTTTCCGGCAAAACTGATCGGTGGGATTTGTAGCTCTCCTTCCCACGAGTCCAACGGTACCTTGCTTGCTCAAATCGGACGTCCGGATGATGAGATATCTTAGAGAGAAGGTAGAGAAAATTTTTAGAGAGAGAAAGTTAGGGTTTAGATATGGAGGAATACAGGAAATGAGGGAGAAGGCTGCAGAAAACGCAAAAAACAGCCTGAAGCACGGCCTGGCCGTGTCCTGGAGCACAGCCGTGCTTCGGGGCTACAGTGCCTCCTGTAAATTGCCGAATTTGACAAAACGTCCAACATGAAAGTTGTAGCTCTTTCTCTTAGCTTTCATTAGCCACTTGAATCACCTAATTTGGAGTACATATGAAGGAGTTATGCATAAAAGAGTGAGAAAATGTCCAGACCACACTGCACTTCGGTGTTTGCCTTTTATCACTATAATATTCACGGAATTAGCAACAGTTCCCAACATCAAAGTTGTAGATATATGTCTTATCCTTCAACAGAAAGTGGAATCACTTAATTTTGATTTCATATAAGAGATTTATGCTTATATTAGTGAAGACAGGTCAGAAGAAAGGTCAGAAACGCTATAAAATTTTACATTGTTCTCAACTTCCTTGTTTCAAATGATTTGTATTTAACTTCCAAAGGTTTGGGTTATTACATTCTCCCCTCCTTATAAAAATTCGGTCCCCGAATTTTACAAAAACCAACAACATGAAAAACTTCCCACGTAGCTTCCTCTTTGGAATGATTCTGCCAGATCACCTTCACTGTAGGGATATCCTTAGACCTCAACTTTTTCACTTGTCTATCAACAATGGCCACGGGTTTCTCCTCATAGGCCAACTTGTCATCCAAAAGGATTTCTTGTGGTTGAATCACATGAGATGGGTCGGGTAGATACTTCCTCAACATCGAGACATGGAAGACTAGATGCACTTCACTCAAGCCAGGTGGTAAGGCTAGGCGGTATGCCACTGTTCCTACCCTATCCAGAACTTCAAAGGGTCCAATATACCTCGGGCTTAACTTCCCTTTCTTACCAAACCGCATGATTCCCTTCATGGGTGAAACTCTAAGGAACATGTGATCGTCTAGAGAAAACTCCAACTCCCGACGCCTATGGTCCACATAAGCCTTCTGACGACTTTGTACAGTTAAAAACCGTTCCCTTATTAGCTTTACCTTCTCTATGGCATCTTGCACCAAGTCTGGCCCTAGCAGCTTGGCTTCTCCAACTTCAAACCATCCAACGGGAGATCGGCATTTTCTCCCATAAAGAGCTTCAAAAGGTGCCATCTGAATACTGGCTTGATAACTGTTGTTGTATGCAAACTCAGCTAATGGCAAGTATCCTTCCCAACTGCCACCAAAGTCCAAAATACATGCTTTAAGCATATCTTCCAGAATTTAAATCGTGCGTTCTGACTGGCCATCTGTTTGGGGATGAAAAGCGGTGCTTATATCCAACCTCGTCCCCAAAGCTTCTTGAAAAGCTTTCCAAAACCTTGTCGTAAACTGTGAACCTCGATCAGATATGATTGATACAGGGACTCCATGCAATCTGACGATCTCACACAGAGACAGGCTTGCATACTGAGCCGTACTTAAGGTAGTCTTCACTGGTAAGAAGTGGGATGACTTGGTCATTCAATCCACTATTACCCATACTGAGTCATTACCCTTAGGGGTCCTTGGTAACCCTGTAACGAAGTCCATAGTGATCCTTTCCCACTTCCACTCCGGTATCTCAATCTGTTGGTGCAAACCGGCAGGCTTCTGGTGTTCAGCTTTCACTTGCTGACAAACCAAGTACTGAGCTAGAAAATCTGCTACATCCTTCTTCATACCACTCCACCAATACAAGTCCTTGAGGTCACTGTACATCTTATTTGTTCCTGGGTGGATAGTATAGGCTGATTGATGTGCCTCCTCCAAAATCTGCTTCCTCAAAAGAGTGATTTTTCCATATCACCTTTACTGTAAATATTTCTTTTGACCGTAACTTCTTTACTTGTTTGTCTATACTGGTTGTTCCTCTTAGGTTAAATCTTTCTGTAACTGAATCTATGGACACTGTATAACATGTGTAGAATTCGGTAAATATTTCCGTAGTATAGACACATGAAAAACTGGATAAACATTATCCAATGCAGGTGGTAAAACCAAACAATAAGCCACTGAACCGATCCTATCAGGAATTCAAATAATTCTATATACCGAGAGGGTAACTTCCCTTTCTTTCAAAACCTCATTATCTCTTCTATGGGTGAGTCCTTCTAGAATATATATATAGTCACCAACTAATACTTTCTCGTGCTCAACATTCATAATCCTTATAAACTTTTGACTTGTATTGAGTTTCCAGTATATTTTTTTTTAATCAAATTCACTTAATCAATAACATCTTATAATAAATCTAACTCCACTGAGTCATTTAACAGAACATTTTTAACACCTCTCACATAAGGCTTACATCTTCTAATATCATTTTATTATAAACAAATTCTGTTAAGAAATCTCCTACCTATCTTAAAAACATATGCTTGAAGCATGCTCTCCAAACTAGCATCATCAATTTAGATAATTCATATGCTATTTATTGCATGTTATTCCAAATTAGATTTCCAAAGTTTAACTTTTCTCAATTCACTCACATATTAAGAAACCTATGATGTTCATGTAAAACTTCAAATGATGCCATTGTATAGTGGCATGATAATTACTACTATGAGCAAATTCAACTAAGGACAATTAATTTCTCCAAACTTTCACCACAATAATATAAAGATCCTTAAAGCATAACTTCTAATGTATAAACACATTATTTAAATTTAGTATCAGTCATACTATTATCTAATAAAGATCTTTAGACTTCCTGAATAACTCTCTTGAGATAATATATTCAATTCGTACTTACCAACATACCTGCTAATGAAAAATTTCACTTGTATCTTCTTTTTACCATTATACTAGTAAATTTTTTTTTCTCAGTATATCCTTATTACCTCGGGTAATCCATATTCACAATCTATGGCTTCTTCTGAAATCTCTTTTCTCAACAATTATTTATACGTGAATTTCCAATCTCAACATAATTCACATCTTAAATACTAAATTCGATTTAGCATAGTATAAACCTTTATCACAAATATCTTGATTACTTACATTATTTTCGGACATGATTCTCAGAATATTCTCCATATTTCCAAATTAAAGATCAATTTAAATCCTACTTTCTATATTTTATCCCTCAAGAACTTCAGTACCACTAATTCACTTTATTACATACCTCAAAGCACCATAAGGCCATCATTTTTTTTCTATTCCTTTCATCTAAAAATCGTTATATAGTTCGGTGTCCAAACTCACTATTTTAAGTTATATTTTTCCAAGATTTCATTCATTAGTCACTTCTAACCAATTGAAATCACAAATTTCCTACTTTTGTCTTATCTATCTTCCACTAAACCCAATATGTTCACATCCTCCTCTTATAACATTTTTCTACCACTATCCAATCCTTAAGCAATCCTAACATATATTACTTTCACTATTCATATCATGTTTGCCACTTATCCATTTCAATTCACTTTTCACACATTCATATATTTTCATGACATACTATCCAAATATCAAACATCACCCAAGTCACAATCTTGACAAACGAAATAGTCATTTACTCACTCACCTATTAGAAAGCTTACGGTATTTTATGTAAAACTTCTGCCCAAAACTTCTTAAAATACTCTCTAAAAACAATCTGTGAACAATAGTTCTCGATCAGATATAATCGATATCAATACCTTATGAAGTCTTACTATTTTATTCAAAAAAAAATTTGAACTTATCAATAATCACCCATTTTTATTCAGGTATCTCTATCTGATATTGTAATCTTGCAAGTCTTTGATGTTCTACTTTTACCTGTTGACAAGTTAATCATCGAGATACAAAATCAACTATATCTTTCTTCCTACTGTCCCACCAATACATTTCTTTTAGATCTTTATACATTTTAGTTACCTCAGGATGAATTGTATATATGGATCTATGGGCTTCCTCTAAAATTTCTTCCTTAAGTTCTTCTTTATTAAATACACACAATCGCTTGCCCAATCTCATAATTCCTTCAGAGTCTACATTAAATTCAATATCACTGCCATTCTTGACCTCTTAAATTTTCTTACATAAATAGGCATCATCGTCCTGTGCCTTTTTCACCTACTCAACTAAAGATGATTGAAACTGTATGAATTTTACATGTATCACCATACAGATAATGACTCCAAGCTTTGAGAGTAAAACTACTGCTGTTGTTTCCAAATCATAAGTCTGACAATTTTTGCTCATGTGGCTTAAGCTGTCTAGATACATATGCAATGACTCGACCATATTGCATCAACATATACCTTAATCCCATTCTCTATGTATCACAACATACCGTATATCCTTCAGTGCCTAAAGAAGTAGACAGTACTGGCGCCGTAATCTAACATTTCTTAGTTTCTAGCAATTTCTTTCACATTCATCTTACTAGTCAAATTTTATTGCTTCCTTTGTTAACCTCGTCAAAGGAGAAACAATTTTTTTTTAAATGTTGAGCACCTTGTAGCTAGTCAAACATATCATCTATATGAGGTAATGAGTATTTATTCCACATTGTCACTTTATTCAATTGTCTATAATCTATGTATAGTCATAGTGATCCATCTTTCTTTTTCACAAATAGAACTAGAGCACTTCAAGTAAAAGTTCTAGGGCTTTTAAATCCCTTGTCTAACATGTCTTGTAACTACTTCTTTTTCAGTTCTTTAAGTTCAGTGGGTGCCATTCTATATGAAAATATAGATGCTGGCTAGGAAATAAATCAATACTAAATTCTATTTATTATTTCAGGGTAATCCTGGCAATTCCTCAGGAATTATATCAGAAAACTCTCTAATCACTGGAATTTGATTTACAGTGGTATACTTTATATCAGCATCTCTCACCACTGCCAACTATCCTTGGCACCTTTTTGTAATCACTTATGGACTGCTAAAGCAGAGACTAGGTTACTGGGTATCTCACTAAGATTTCTTTGTATCAAGAGATAAAATCTCCAAGAATATTGAATTTAATCACCGTCTAGTGACATTTCAAAATGACATGACATAATGCCAACAAATTCATTCTCAATATCACATCACAATCTACCATATCTAGACAACCGGGTACAACGGATGTCACATTCAGAAACCATCATGATATCTCATTCAGAAACCATCATATTTGGTATCTGTCTCAATTTCTTAAATTCTTTAAGACGCATCTCGCTATAAAACAGAGATAGCCCAACCATCACTTAACCATGCCAACATAGCATACTATAAACTGACTTACTTAAACAAAAAGACAACATCCTATCGAACCCCTTTAGCAGCACCGTGAGTATAAGCATGTCCGGATTCATACCCATACTGAAAGTCCTACCTAAAGGTCCGTTACTCCATGAACACAGGAAAAACCTAAAGCTCTGATACCAATCTGTCACGGCCCCAAATGATGGAACACATGATCGGCACGGCATAAGGGTTTCCCCCTAGCCGCAAGCCTAACGCATAGCACATACAAACATCCAGCACACAATCCAGAGTCCATAATAAATATAACTAGCCACATATGCCACATCCAATATAAGGAAATACTGTATATATATATATATATATATATATATATATATATATATATATCTCATGAATCCAACATTTGTGATTCAACTTGGCCCATGGCCTCATAATACAACATCGTTGTAAAACATAAAACCATTTTCCAAACAACACATCAAAATATGCAAGAAGCGAGGATCCTGCCTGTAAGTTCATGGAGATACACTAGACATAACTAAACTAAACAACCAGTACAATGGAGCCTTGCCCAAACTGGGGCTCACCAATGCTATATTCAGCCTCCTACGGAACTGTAGCTGGATCAAAGTTTCTTTGACTATCTGTGGGGGAAAACAGAAGAGAGGTGAGATTACCACATCTCAGTGAATGGGTAAATCATACTATAACAGAAACAGGGCAAACTAAGCACGAGTGTTTCGCAATGAATTAAATAAGTGAAATCAAGGTATAGAAAACATTAAACATTTAACCATAATTTATTGAAAGAATGCTAAACAGTTCAAATGTATGTTCAAAAGATAATTTCTAACTAGGATTGAAATTTATAATTTCTAACATGGTTGGAACGTATTGGTTTTCAAAGCGGTAAAACAATTTAACATACATTCCAACTAGTTAAAATCATACGAGAGAGTTATAAATCAAATTCCTAAAACATGCGCTATAGTATGAAAAACCCACTCACCGTACTAGAAGTCCAATAACGAGAATTTCACCTCGTGGTGGCTCAACAACCTAGAAAACATAGACATAACATGAAAATTAGATAAATCCTAAATGTCACTATTCATGCCGGAAAACACTATTCACTCGCCGGAAAATACTATTCACGCCGAAATCTAAAAACCCTATATTCTAGCATAGAAACTAATTCTAAGACTATCTATGGAAAGAATTTCGGTAAAAACGAAGCCTAAAACGCGATTGGACGGAATTTACCTTGGAGGTTACTATTCATACGATTTTCCGGCGGTTTTCCGGCAAAACTGATCGGTGGGATTTGTAGCTCTCCTTCCCACGAGTCCAACGGTACCTTGCTTGCTCAAATCGGACGTCCGGATGATGAGATATCTTAGAGAGAAGGTAGAGAAAATTTTTAGAGAGAGAAAGTTAGGGTTCAGATATGGAGGAATGCAGGAAATGAGGGAGAAGGCTGCAGAAAACGCAGAAAACAGCCCGAAGCACGGCCTGGCCATGTCCTGGACCACGGCCGAGCTTCGGGGCTACAGCGCCTCCTGTAAATGGCCGAATTTGACAAACCGTCCAACAGAAAAGTTGTAGCCCTTTCGCTTAGCTTTCATTAGCCACTTGAATCACCTAATTTGGAGTTCATATGAAGGAGTTATGCATAAAATAATAAGCAAAGGTCCAGACCACACTACACTTCGGTGTTTTCCTTTTATCACTATAATATTCACGGAATTAGCAAAAGTTCCCAACATCAAAGTTGTAGATATATGTCTTATCTTTCAAAAAAAAGTGGAATCACTTAATTTGGACTTCTTATAAGAGATTTATGCTTATATTAGTGAAGACAGGTCAGAAGTAAGGTCAGAAACGCTCTAAAATTTTACATTGTTCTCAACTTCCTTGTTTCAAATGATTTGTATTTAACTTCCAAAGGTTTGGGTTATTACACAAGGTGTGTACCAGGGCTAAAATCACCTGCTGTTAGCAGACAATGTTTCCAATAGGATTCCTCCATAAAACCATAATCTCATATATTTCATATTAATCAAAATAGAGATACTATCATAATACAACTTTTTCATTTTCAGTACATTACTCTGTCAAAAACATCCCAATAAGGGAAATCACTTATACATGCCCATATCCGAGGCAAAAATATCACTGTATAAATCAATATCATATACACATATGCCATATAATCTAGTATAAAATTCTCAATATAATGTAGACTTTTAGTCTCAGTACAGATTCATCTGTCATAAATTCTCCATTCAGGGTTTATCATATGTACATACCCTTTCTCGAGGCAATCATATAACTTTATAAATAATGCCACATGCATAAATATTCACTTTATCATTTAATGAGAAATATATGTGAAATCAAATACACCATGAGTTTAGAAATCCAGTTTCAAAACTATATTTTTCTTGAACTGTATTTCAAATTGTATGCAATTTTGATTATTTTAATGCATCTCAGTAACATATAAAAGTGTAAATATCTCATAAACATAATCATATACATGCTTAAATATCAAGAAGAGTATAGGGCAAGCCATAGGAAGAATCATCTACTCACAAGGTAAGGGCTCTGAGTTAGACAGTCCTAAAATGCACTTTTCTAGTCTAAATTTGACCAAATAAACCTCAAAAATGTGTCCGGAAGGTCCAAAAACCTAGCAAATGACTTCGAGAGTTTGGTCAACTCTAGGTACTATTGTTCACCGCCGAAAATCATTATTTACCGCCTCACAAAAAGTTATTAAATGACCAAAAAGAATTCATATCCTAATTTTTATCTAACTTCTAAATTCATCTACGGTCTCAGATTTTCAATTTGAGGTCTCTAAGTAAGAGTTTTAGAGTTTACCTTTTTTTGAAATTTTTTACTTCAGATCTACGGCGATTCAACGGCTAATTTGAAACATTGGTCGGTCAAAATCATAGTATTCTTCATCCTGAATCCAGTGGTACCCTCAGTTTAGAGATCGGAAGTCAATAGACACTCCAGATTTAGAGATAAAATATAGAGGTTACTATTCATCACTATTTATTTTTGCAATTTCTGCGTTCGTCTCCTCCCTTCCCGTTTCCTCTTTTTTTTTTTTATAATAGTAATTATTATTATTATTTAATAATTAAATATTTAAATTTATTTTTATTTTATTTCATATATATTCATATAAATACCCTTTTTCATCTTAAAACATCCCAAAAATTTCTAAAAATTTACATTCTCATAAACCTTTAATAAAACTCTCAAATCATAAGTTTTCTTGATAAAAATCTTAATAAAACAAATCACAAAATAAATATTTTTATACATAATAAAAGAAAGAATATTTCTAAAAATACAGCAAAAATTTATTAGAGGCCAATATAATTATTTTAAACAAAAATATATTTACTTCTAGCAAAACATGCATAGTCATTTAAAAAAAATACTTATTTATAATAAAATATTATTTTAAAAAATAAAAATTTTGGGATATTACAGCATAAACCACATCATAGCAAAGCATTTCGCCAATTATTCCATCTCTTCAATGTACTGAACCCCCTTGTATATGCTAATTTTTGCCTCCAACCACTCTAATTTTGTATCCTTGATTAAGGTTAACCTAGTTCTGAATACTTGCTCCAAACCACGCTGGCCTTGTCTAGCCACACTCCAAGAATTGGTGTTCTATGGTTTCTAGGGCCTCATTACAGATGGGGCACAGAGTCTTGAGTGAGTCTTGTTATTTGTAGATTCTCTATGGTGGGTAGGGCGTTATGCATGATCTTTCATATGAGTATCTTCATTTTAGGGGGCACTGTTGAGTCCCAAACTTTCCCCCAAATCTTTGTGATGATAGTGGTAGAAGATGAAGCCTTGTCTCAACTTGTGTTTGTATCCCCATTCTTTGTAGTGTCATAACCACTTTTCACCCTGTACTAGCCCTCATTTGTCTGTGGCCATATAAACTTGTTTGGTTGGTTGGAGTGGGGGATGGGTATAGCTAGGACATCCTTCAAGAGGTGATAGGGTACCATTTTCCTTAGGATTTCAATATTCTAGGACTTAGTATTATGGTCAATGAGGGAAGATACTTTGTCCATGCTGCTGTTAGTGTTGTTTTCTAAAACTTCACCACATCTTAGCCACTTATCCTTCCAAATATTTATACTATCCCCATTTCCAACATTCCATCTCCCATGTTTTAACAGAAACTCCTTGCCTTCCCATAGACTGAGCCACCCCTAAGAGCTACACCTTCCCCTTCTGGCATTTAGGAAATTAGAGTTGGGGAAGTACCTTTGTTTGAATATCCTTGCCCACAGAGAGTTGGGTTCCTCCAAGCATCTCCAAGCTTGCTTTGCCAACAGGGATATATTCATATGCATAAAATCTCTGAAGCCTATGCCCCCCTCACTCTTTTTTTCTAAACAAATTTTCTCAGGAAATCCAATGTATTCCACTATCTTTCCTGCACCCTCCCTACCAGAATTTTGCTATTTTTGAGCAAAGTTTGGTCTAGAAAATTTTGGGAAATAAGACTGTGGACATTGCATAAGTTGGTATAGTTTGGATTACAACCTTTATTAGCACCTCCCCCCCTGGGATAAGAATTTCATCTTCCAGCTGGACAATTTCTGTTTTACCCTACCCATGATGCAGTTAAGAGCATGTTTCTTGGATCTACCCCATATAGTCGGCATCCCAAGGTATTTCCCTGGGTTATCCCAAGTAGGTATGTTGAACTCCTTTTGTACCTTCTCTCTTATACCAGCTAGTGTGGCTTTGCTAAAAGTAATGCCAGATTTCTCAAGGTTAATCATCTCCCTTGAATGTCTTGAATAGTCATCTAGAAGCCTTCTTAAATTTTTGGCCTCTTTCTCATTAGCAGCTGCAAAGAAAAGGGAGTCATCAGCAAAAAATAGATGAGATAAAGTAGGTGAGTTTTTTGCTAGTGCAAAGCCATTAATCTCCTTGTTTTCCATTGTTTTTGTTGTACCCTTTGAGAGAGTTTCAGCTATCATTATGAATAAATATGGGGATAATGGGTCTCATTGTCTTAAGCCCCTTTGAGGGTAGAAAGCAGGGCCGGCCCAACACTTACAAAGGCCTAAAGCAAATTTTAAAGTGAGGCCTTTTAAAATAAATAATTAAATTTTATTAATATTATTATATGTTTATTTAAAATTTATCTTTCGTGCTTTTTGAGATGCAAAATCATTTATTAAATTATTGTAATCGATTTCATTTAACAACTCTTTCTCAATTGATAATAAAGCTAATCCACTTAATCTTTGTTGAGACATTGACGATCTTAGATAAGATTTTATTAATTTTAATTTTGAAAAACTTCTTTCTGCCGAAGCAACAGTTATTGGAATCGTTAACATTATTCTATAAGCAATATATGTATTTGGAAAAGAATCAAGTCTTGTTATATAATTAAGTATATCAATTGGTGTATCATTTTCTACTTGTATAATTTCTCTTAAAATTTTTAATTCTGTAAATAAATCTAATCCATCAATATTAGAGTTGTCATTATGTTTTAACGAATGTTCAAGGTTAAGACAATTTTCTTTTAAATTGTTATTATCTAATGACTTTAATTTCTCAATGTTAAATAGAAAACCAAAAATATCTTGATACATTTTAAATTGTTCAAATCTACTTTGAAATGAAGTGATTGCTTTGTCTATTATGTACAAAAAATAATCAACTTTAAATGATTCTTCAGGAGATTTTACAATTTCATTGTCAATAATTTCATCAAATTGTTTCTTTCTACGAATAATACGTTTTTCATGGAATTTAGGTTCTATATTCATTTCTATAGCAATTTCTTTGGCAGAAATAATAGCATTTTCAAATCCGTCTTCCCTATATTTTTTAAAAATTAAAATAAGACCTTTCAATTGTTGTATAGCAATATCAATACACATATCCTTTGATTGCATATTTTTACTAACTGAATTTACCGTAAACAATATCTCATACCAAATAATCATGCCTAATAAAAATTCAAAATTTTCTAACTCATAAGATGCTAAACAATCAGCTTCACTTTTTATTTTAGGTTCGTCATTAACTTCACCTATATTTTCAACTTTCTTATTTGTTTCAAAAAATTTCTCAATAGCCCCCCTTTGTGATTCAATTAAAGCTTCAACTTTTTTTTTTTTTTTAGTTTCGAATAACCTGATTCAAATTTTCTAGTTGACATTTCTATATGTTAAAATAAAAAAAGTAATGTATGTTTCATAAAATTAAATTAAACGACTATAAATCAAAACTAAAGAAAAAAGTTAGAACAATAGAACCTGATTGTCAAAAAAATTCTTCTGATTTAGATGCTTGCTTGTTGAGCCTCCTCAATTGATCAATGCAAGTAGGAAATAGAAAACTACAGCCAGATCCAGATGAAATAAGCCTCCTCAATTGATCAATGCAAATATACAACACACAATAGCGCAAAAACCTTCGGCGGTGGGCAATGTAATACAAGCAGCGCTGACACAAGACAAAGCAATATACAAGGGCGCTAACACAAGAAAATAACTCCAGCCTCCAGGGTTTTACTTTCAATCTCCTTGGACCCACAAAAAATTAAATAGTCGATGCATTGAAAAAGAAAAGGTGGCTAGGTTAAGGCGCTGGATGGCATCCAAGAATAAAGCAAGGCTTTTAGTTTTGAAAAGTCAAATATTTTTATCTTTATGGACCCACAAAATAATAAATACATGATGTATTGGAAATGTAAAACAATAAAACTTGACTTGAAAATTGAAAAAGTAAATGAGTTGGAAAAATAAAAACTCTTCAAATTTTAAAAATGTTTTTCTTAAAAAATAATTATTAAAACATATTTTTTTTTGAGGAGGCCTAAAGCCCTTGCTTTGCTGGCTTCTAGCTGGGGGCCCTGGTAGAAAGTTGGGCCCAAACTTCCATTCACCTTAATTCTATAGCTCACAAAGGTTATACAACTCATAATCATTCCTATCCACTTCTCATCAAAGCCTATGGTTTCCATGACTTTCCTTAAAAAGTTCCATTTCAATCTGTCATAGGCTTTGTTCATATCCAGCTTTATGGCCATGTAATGTTTTTTTCTTATTTCTACTATGCTTCAAGACATGAAATGCTTCTTGTGCAAGAAGGATATTCTCCTGTATAAGCCTCCCACTCACAAATGCACTTTGGTTTTGGGAAATTAAGCCATTCATCAGGGATTTCATTCGGTTTACAATGATCTTTGAGACCACTTTATAGCTAAAATTAGTACAACTAATGGGACGGAACTGTCTAATAGTCTCTGGGTGCTGCACTTTGGGGATCTAGGTAATATGAGTCTCATTGAGTTCACTAGGTAGCAATCCTTCTTTGAAGAAACTTTTTACTGCATTGTATACATCCATTTTCAACACCTCCCATGACTTTTGATAGAAAGTACCACTCATACCACAAGGACCTGGGGCTTTCATAGCCCCAAGATTGAATATAGCATTTTCTACTTCTTCCTCTATTACTTCTCTTAACAACCCTTCGTTCATCTCTTTTGTGATGTATTTGGAGATTACCTCTTCAAGATTAGGAAAGTCCCCTGGATTAGTAGACTTAAAAAGTTTCATATAAAAGTTCTAAAAAATGTTATGAATGTTCTCTTCCTCCTCTTTCCAGTTTCCCCCTTCATTTTTGATTCTCAAGATATTGTTGGATTTCCTTCTTTACATGGTGGAGTGGTGAAAAAATTTGGTTTTTTTATCTCTACATTCTAACCATTTTATTCTAGCTCATTGGGCCCAAACTTTTCTTTTTGTTTCCATAAGCTGTTTATTCTTTCACTGGCCCTTCTCTTTTCTTCCATCACCTTCTTGTTTTTCACACCATTCCGAATATGTTGCATTCTTCTTTAGTTTAGCTATCTGGGCATCTGCTCTTCTGAACTTTCTCTTCTTCTAGCCTTCTAAGTGCTCAGTTATGCTTGTAATGCTAAATCTGCCAAGTTTTTGCTATTTTCCTTGCTGCTCTAGTTTTGCTCAACTACCTCCTTAAACTCTTCATGATCAGCCCAGTAGGTCTCAAACTTGAATCTTTTTTCTCTCTTTTGAAAATGGTACTTTGTGTTTAAGATTAGAGGGCTATGGTCTGATCCCACTGCTGGGAGGGCAACAACACTAGCGCTCTTGTATTTTTTAAGGCACATACCATTTTCTACATGTCTATCTATCCTCTCCTTCACCCCTCGTTCTTCCATCATATTACACTAAGTGAATCTACAGCCTTTAATAGGTGAATCATAGAGATCATTTTGTAGCAAAAAACTCCTAAAAGACTCAATATGTTTCTTTATAGGTAACCTCGCACCTTCTTTTTCAGAAGGATACAAAATTTTATTAAAATCACCAATACAATGCCAGGCATACCTTTGACCAGGGTTTAGTTCTGCTATGTCCTTCCATAGTTGCCTCCTTCTTTTAGGTTCTAGATCTCCATATGTAAAGGTACAAATGTTGTCCTCCAACTCATCCTCCATTCTAACTCTAGTGTAAATGTAGTTCTTGCATTTGTCTATGATTTTCACTTCACATCCAGTTTTCCACATGAGGCATAGCCCCCCTGCTTTCCCAACTGGGTTAACTACTGTCATTTCTTTAAATCCGAATCTTCTTTTTAGATTATCCATCTTTTTCTCTCTTGCTTTTGTTTCCATGAAAAACAAAAGCGAGGGTTTATTTTTGAGACATAGGTCCCTTAGTTCACGAATTGTCAAGGGAATCCTCACCCTTCGACAGTTCCAGCTAATGGTCATCATCTAAAGGGGGCATGGTAAGGCCTGCCTCCTCAGCTATTCTCATCATCTAGGCTTGGTAACCTTTATTACTCCCATATTTAGTTTGCTCCAGCCATTTGATTTTCTTTAATTCTCCTCTCCCCTCTGCTTCTTGCTCTTTTGTACTTTCTAGGTTGATTCCTTCCTGTTGTTTTTTGCTCTCCTCTGATTTTTTCCGTCCTCTTTTCAAATTCAGAACTTCCCTCATCGATTTTTCCAAGTCATACTCCACCAAGGTCCATGTACCTTCTCTTGCCTTATCCTCCTCACCTACATCTTCTTCTATTTCATCCTCACTTGGTAATTCTACATAGTACTGGTGGTGTGTTTCTGGGTCTCTTTCTCTTCTCTTCCATGTTCTCCTTGGTGGGATAATTTCATCTGGACTTATTTTATTTCTCATAAACTTACCTAGTGCCCCATCTTTATAATTTTTCCTCATGTAGACTGCTGTAAACTCCTTACGTATTGCTCTTATATCTTCATCTGGGCCGAGTTTCGTTTGCTTTCCATCCATTTCAGCCTCCTGGGATTTGATACTTTCTAGGCCTTGAGTCGTTGTGTTTCCATACAACCCATAATGGAGTGTGTCCATTGTTCCTGTACTTGCTTTGTCTATTGGGTTGGGATTGTGTGTCTAGTTAATGGAATTAATTGGCCCATTCTCACTCTCTCCTGGTCTTCTTTCCGTTAAATTGGGTGGTAAGGTTACGGCCCAAGAACCTAGGGTAGAGTAGTTGTGTAGGGCTAAGGACCTCATGTAGTGGAGTGGGCCCACAAGTTTGGGGCAAGACAACTGTGTAGGGAAGAAGGCCTTGTGCAGGGATTTTGGGTCATTACACTCAAGTTTCTTTCTAATAAAATAAGGTAAGGGTGAAGTCGTGGGCTCCTAAGATGGAATGTGTAATTTATAACAAAAATTAAGATGAGAAAAGATAATTATTTTTCTTAATTTTAATAATTTATAATATTTTGATTAAGAAGGACACTAGACTTATACTTCCTCTATAAGTATCTTTGAGTGTCTGTGTAATAAAATAAAGACAATTAAAACATGTTAGTTTGGTGTTGTGAGATAGCACTCTACTTTAGTCCACTAGTTATATAAAATTGGACATCATGCTATTAAGACTTATAATTTGATAGAAGCATTCATCTAAGTAGTTTCTACAAATAGGAACAAATTGCTTTTTACCATCTAATTATTTTTCTAACTTGTAAAATGGATTAAAAAATTTTGGAATACAAAAACCAACCAAAGTGCTAATTGTCACTCATCTTTTCATTGTTCTTTTTCAACTATATGTAAGTTTTATTTTAAACACAAAAGTCTAATTCATATCCTACAGCAAACATGAAAGATAATAACACTGCCATTTTCTGAATCAATTTGTCTTTACTACATGAAAAAATCTAAAGTCCTTCAAGTTTTTCTACAATTATAGCATACACTGACAAAGAATCAAGTCATAGTCTATTTGTCTATGCAAAAATCATATTTGTTAGAAATCATTTCTATATTTACTATTTGGTATCAATATTGTTCAAAAAAATATGTAGAATATTTATGCTACATGAGTATGACTAAAACTTTATTAAAGAAAAGTGTGGAGTTAATTCAGTAGTTAAGAAGTGATAGTATCTTTCTTAATTAATATAACATTGATTCTCTTAGAAAATACTCTAAAATTAAAATTTTAAGTGCACCCAATTAATTTAGAGGAAGGAGTCCTTAAGATAATCTGAAATGGAAACCTAATCCTTATCCAAAATGTTCTATAGAAATATAAAAATCTTACCCCAAAAAAATCTTACATGAAGACACTAGATGAATACTTGGAAACTTTGCTCATTTATCTTCAAAATTTTGATGCTTTGATCTCTCAATTTCCGTGGACAGCTTTATGTTTTTGCTTTTTATTGTCAAATTCCACAAGTCATCCTTCAATTATAGGCCCACAATGTGCAATATAAATTCCACAATAAATTCTTGATCCCTGACGTCTCAACAAAAAATTTTGTCTTAATTTATTACTTGGAAAAGTCCAAAGTCATCTTTAAGTCAAGGTGGATGTACAATAAATGTAATGGAAAGTGATAACCTTATGCTTTGATTGGGTTTTTAACCCCTAAAATGGGATGGAAAATTTTGAACACAAAATGATATCTGTGCTAACTATTTTTTTTGGTTTGAATGCTAACTTTAATTTTGATTAGGTAGATATAAAATAATCATGAATTGTCTAAAAATGTGTGTAAATAGCGAATTTAATCAACTACCATATTTTGTTTATCAAAAAATATTATATTTTCAATTGTACTTTTTTTTAAATTCATTAATTTTAATAATTGATCTTCTAATATATTCGTTTAATGCAATTATCTCTCTACAGTTTAAATTAAACGTTTATGTTAACGTTTATCCAAATACCTTTTTCATTAAGAAAAATGCAAAATTAATTTGACATTTATTGATATATTTGATTGGTTTTAACCCCTAAAATGAGGTGGAAAATTTTGATCACAAAAAACAAAGATGTGTGCTAACTATTTTTTTGAGTTAACATCTAACTTTAATTTTTATTAAGTAGACATACAATAATAATGAATTGTCTTAAAATGTGTTTATATCCATAATTTGCACAGTTCCCATAACAATCAACTTGACAACATGAGATGTTAGTGCTAACATTAGTTATATAAAGTTACCCAAATACTTTTCTGATGAAGAAAATTGCAAAATTGAAATAAAATAAAGACAATTAAAATATGTTAGCTTGGTTTGGTGAAATAGTATTCCACTAACTACATGGAAGTGTGCCTCACGAAATTAATTCTTATGATTTGATCGAAGCATCCATGCAAGCAGTTTCTACAAATAGGAGCAAGATGCCTTATCCCATCTAATTATTTTTCTAACTTGTAAAATGGATTAAAAATTTTGGAATAAAGAAACCAACCAAATTGCTAATTGTTACATGGAAAATAGACTTTGTCAATAGACTTTAAAATTTGGAATATAGGAACAAGATAGCAATGTCATTTTCTATGTCAATAGACTTTGTCTTTATTACATGGAAAAGTCCAAAGTCATCCTTCAACTCTTCTCACAATTTTAGCATACATTCATGGATGCCCAAGCCACATAAATATATTTGTTTATACGAAAATTATATTTAATATAAATGGTTTATATACTGATTACTTGGCATCAATATTCCTAAATTTGTATTGGATTTTTATATTTTATTATGTATCATCAATACCTTAATAAAGAAAAGTTTAGAATTAGCTTAGTAGATAAGAGAGGATGACATCCTTCCTAAGTAACATAGGTTCAATGATTTTAGAAAATATTTCGAGATTAAAATCCTAACATACTAAGCCCAAGAGTGTCCCTTCCGCTACATCCAGTAAAATGAAAAATAAATGGAGAGTGCACCCTAAGACTTTTCTTTACCCTAAGTTCTATAGAAATATAATAATTTTATTACCCAAAAAAAAATATCTCACACAAACATTATCTAAATTCAGAATTGACATCCTTTAAATGTTTTAAAGAACTTTAGAGGATAAATTTTGAAAGATATAGATACATACATATAACTTATATTTGAATTAGTAAGTTCTATTTACTTATTAAATATTAAATATTACATAAAGTCTTATTTTAATTCTTCAAATTTACAATGAAATTCAATTTAATATGTAGCTAAAGAAGTATGATTAGCACTCATGGATAGGAAATTAAGGAACATACAAAATAGAGTAATGAAGAAACAAAGTCTTAAAATATCAGTCTAGTTTGAGTTTAATAGGTGAAAGCACCTATATAACACGAGTAGAGAGAGATTTTAAAACTTGAAAAGTAAAAAAGGGAACTGACTAGAGTTATCCTAGAACCCAACAAATGAGGCAAAGGTCATGGATTAGCGATATTTGGAGAGAGACGTTGGAGAGTAATTTACGAAATTCAACATTTCAAAATTTAAGAAAATAAAATTCCCTCTTAAATTTTAAACCCATTGTAGTTTCTGAATTTACATAATCTATTCACAACGTTAGTTTCTGAAATGACAATTTCTACGTACAGCTTTATGTTTCCGCTTTTTTATTGTAAAATTCTACAAGTCATCCTTCAACTATAGGTCCAAAATGAGAAATATAAATTCCACAATAGATTCTTGATCCCTCACATCTCAATAGAAAATTTTGTCTTAATTTATTACTTGGAAAAGTTCAAAGTCATCCTTTTAAGTCAAGGTAGATATACAATAAATAGAATAGAAAATGATAACCTTATGCCTTTGATTGGTTTTTTAACCCCTAAAATGGGATAGAATATTTTGAACACAAAATGATGTGTGTGCTGACTATTTTTTTTAGGTTAACTGCAAACTTTAATTTTGACTAGGCAAACATACAATAATCATGAATTTTCTAAAAATATGTTTGTACAATAGCAAACTTAATCAACTATCATGTTTTGTTTTTTTGAAAATATTATATTTTTAATTGTAATTTTTCTCAAATGAATTAATTTTAATAATTGATCTTCTAATATATCCATTTAATACAATTATCTCCTGAAAAATTAAATTAGATATTAATACTAACGTTAATTATATAAAGTTACTCAAATACCTTTTTCATTAAGAAAATTGCAAAATTACAGTTTTTATTAATTAATTTAGTACACTTCTTTACATAATGACATTTTTGTCAAAATAACATTATTTTTATTTTATCGATTTCTTATCAAACAAAAAGTATAATTATGTTATATAATAAAATATATTATATATTGATGTCACAAACTTACGATAATATAAAAATTTATCTTATATTATTCGGTTATTATTATTTGATTAGATCTAATTATATATAGTACATCAAATAAAACTTTAAATATATTAAGATCTCATTTAGTGTACTGTATAAAGTTATCACTACAACAAAACTGCAGCATTACGGCGGTTTTTAAGTGGACATAACGACGGTTTTGACCGTCGTTATGCCCATTAACGACGGTTCTAAAACCGTCGTGGAACTCCAGACATGGCGACGGTTTCAGCAACCGTGGGAATAACCATCGTTATAACTGGCTTAACGACGGTTTTTAAAACCGTCGTTAAACCAGTTTTAACGACGGTTTTTAACCGCCGTTACTTTTTTTTTTTAAATTTTTGATTAATAAAATTAATTTAATTTTTTATATCAAACCCTAAACCCTAAACTCCTAAACCCTAAAACCCTAAACCCTAAAACTCTAAAACCCTAAACCCTAAAACCCTAAACCCTAAACTCTAAACCCTAAACCTTAAACCCTAAACCCTAATAATGCTTAAATTTTGTTTATATCCACGACCAAAAACTTGAGATGGGCTCAGACTGAAAAACGTTTGTAATACAAATGAAGAAGGCTGCTGAATTTATAGGCGAACGCGTGGTTTAACGACGGTTGGAAACCGTCGTTAAACCAAAAAAAACCGTCGCTAAATGGGTTTAACGACGGTTATCAGGACAACCGTCGTTAAACCACACGAATATCAAGCAACGGTTAGAATTCCGAACGTTGGGATTTAACGACGGTTTTCTAGAAACCGTCGTCATTTAACGACGGTTTTATAAAAAACTGTCGTGATTTCACGACGGTTTTATATAAAACCATCGTAATGTTCATAAATTTTTTTCCCACGTTCAGACCGACACAGATCACTACGGTTGGATCCTAACCGTCCGTATTTAACGACGGTTTTCTGTAAACCGTCGTTAATTACCGAACTTTAACGACGGTTAGGAAACCGTCGTTAAAGTTGGCTTTAAGGACGGTTTTTTGTAACCGTCGTTAAATTTCCGTCGCCATTTCCCGCCTTTCTTGTAGTGTATATATGATAGTATAAATTAATACAATCAAGTCTTATATACTGTTTGATACAAATAAAATAATTATTTATCCGTCAAATTTCCATTTAATTTTAATTAGATTGTATATACTTTCAGTTTTCTCAAACCAGTACTTGTGTTTGTAATTTCATATTCAAATATAATAAGAAATTAAAATAAAATGTGAGTTCTTTAATTCAATATATATATATCCAAAAAGAAAAACGTTTAAGCGTGTGGGACCAAGATCAGAGTGGCAGCCACGAAAGGAAAAAAATTAAGAGTGTAACAAAAAATCTGATGAAGTGGTTATCACGCTGTTGAGACATGATTTGATAGAAACAATTGGGAAAGAAAGTCCTTCATCCATTTCATGTTAACTAACCTAGAAGACATTGGAACCCAGCCTTTTCTGCCTGCGGATCCTCTGCTCAAAACACAGCAAAACGTAATTACTATAGTATTTAAAAAAATTGAAAATATGTGTTTGGCTGTGTATTTTGAGCACAACACCGTGTACTGTCTTCAAATCACAATAGAAGATCCGAACTCATCTTTTTCTAGTCTATTAGACTTTTCCTTGCTCTTTTGTTTTTATAGCCCTGAAGTCCAGCATTAGCCATATAAATCTTATTGGTTTATACAAAGAAAATGTGTGTGAATGAGAAATAAATCATCTTCCTTTATAGAAGAATCAAATTATTATTTATATTTTATTCCTACATTCTACCAAATTAAAAAGACTCGAAAATTTTGTTGACTTATCTTTCGACGCTTTGGTTTTCCATCTTGGTGTCTCCAATAAAAGTGGTACCCAGTCTTTAGTGACATTTTCAAAGAAAGCACCATCGTTTTATAGAAGGATATGTTTCAATTGAGGAAAATGGAATTCAAAAACCAATGTAAGAGATGAAAAAATCACAGGACTTAATTCAAAATGCTTTATTATTCTTTCACAACAGCATGATTGTATTTAAGATTTTTTCAAAATGCTCTCTTAAAAAATTGGCTAAATTATTTTGTTAGTCCTTTAACTTATTTTAAAATTTTGTTTTAGTCTTTTAATTTTGTTAGAATAAAATATTTTTCTATTAATGCATACGTAATAGAAAAGTTGGCATTTCGTACACTTACAATCATTTTTTTGTTTTTCTCTCTGTCTCTTGATTTTGTTTTCTTTCATCCTATCTCTTTCTTCTAATAGCATCTCCAATGAGGGTAAGAACCCCCATTGTGAGTTATTTATGGTAGAGCCACCTCCAAAGTGATACCAAAAACAAGAAAAAATTTAAGCACTGTCGCTTCTATAAACAATGGTATTTAAATAAAATAATAATTTTTTTATTATATGTTTTTATTATTTTAATTATTATTATTAAAAATTTTATTTATGTATTTATTATTTTAAAGTTTATATTAAAAAAAATTTTTACTTAAAAATTTATACTAAAATATTATTATTAAAAATATTATTGAAATATTTTATGTATTTATTGTTTTAAAATTAAAATACAAATTAATTATATTTTAAGTTAAAATATAAATAAATATGAATAAAATATAAAAATATAAAATAATTTGTAGAATTTTTTTAATGAATTTTGTAGAGTTATACTATTGGAGTAAAGAATTGTTTAAAATAGTGAAGAGTTGCTTAAAACAAAACAAAAAATGATAATATGACAACGTGGGCTCTACTTAAACAACTACGAAAAGGATCACCATTGGTGATGCTCTTAAACTCTACAAAAATCAAGCAACCATTGATAGATGGTGTGTGCCATATTAGCATACAAAATGTTATTTGTGCTACCACCACATAAAATTTAACGAAATTAACAGAAAAAAATTTAAGTCACCATTTTTTTAAAAGTTAAGAAATTTCAAAAATTTTATTTTAAGACACCAAAACAGATTTTAAAATTAACTTAAGGGACTCTAGAAAATGAAACCCAAATTATTAAGAAAAGATGTCATGTTCTTATTAATTGAGATAACGTTCCGCACATGAATTTTTTAGAAGCATTTGTGTAAGCAGTTTCTACAAATAGGAGCAAGATGTGACGAGCCAATTAGATTAATTTTCTAATTTTTCAAATGGGTTACAAAATATGGAATATAGGAATTAATCCGCTAATTGTCACTCTTCTTGATTCTCTTCCCTTTTCTAGGCTTTTTATTTAAAACACAAATGTCTTTTATGCATTTCTCACCGAAGATAACACTTCCACTTTCTTTTTAGATCATAAGAGTATTTTTATACTTTTTTTACGTAAGACTAATTTTGTGGTTGCAAAAAGCAACCCTGATGGAAGATCAAAAACCACCATCGCAAAAAAATTGGTCAAATTTGTACACAAAAGACTAGGAAGCTGCAATTTGCATGGAATGGACACTACAAGCCATTACTAGCCCAAACAGAGAGAAACCCTAGTAGCACAAGACGATGACTAGTAGCACGAGACAACGAGAGGAGAGATTTCTCCATCTTACTTACCACTACGTACAAGCTTGTGGATAACGACACTACCACTTTTTTAGTCTATAGATATTGTCTTATTTTATTACTTAGAAAAGTATAAAGTCATCCTTTTAAGTCAATGTATATATACAATAAATGTGATGTAAAATGATAACCTTATACTTTTGATTGTTTTTCTAACCCCTAAAATGGGATAAAAAATTTAGAACAGAGAACGACATGCATGCTAACTATTTTTTTAGATCAACAGCTAACTTTGATTTTCATTAATTAGACATACAATCTACAAGCCATTACTAGCCCAAACAGAGAGAAACCCTAGTAGCACAAGATAACGAGAGATTTCTCCATCTCACTTACCACTACGTACAAGCTTGTGGATAACGACACTACCACTTTTTTAGTCTATAGATATTGTCTTATTTTATTACTTAGAAAAGTATAAAGTCATCCTTTTAAGTCAATGTATATATACAATAAATGTGATGTAAAATGATAACCTTATACTTTTGATTGTTTTTCTAACCCCTAAAATGAGATAAAAAATTTAGAACAGAGAACGACATGCATGCTAACTATTTTTTTAGATCAACAGCTAACTTTGATTTTCATTAATTAGACATACAATCTACAAGCCATTACTAGCCCAAACAGAGAGAAACCCTAGTAGCACAAGACAACGAGAGATTTCTCCATCTCACTTACCACTACGTACAAGCTTGTGGATAACGACACTACCACTTTTTTAATCTATAGATATTGTCTTATTTTATTACTTAGAAAAGTATAAAGTCATCCTTTTAAGTCAATGTATATATACAATAAATGTGATGAAAAATGATAACCTTATGCTTTTGATTGTTTTTCTAACCCTTAAAATGGGATAAAAATTTTTGAACAGAGAACGACATGCATGCTAACTATTTTTTTAGATCAACAGCTAACTTTGATTTTCATTAATTAGACATACAATAATCATGATTATCTTTTCTTTTTGAATTTGGAAACCAACCAGATTGTTAATTGTCACTTTTCTTTTTATGATTAGAAATAGTTTCTATATTTACTATTTAGCATCAATATTGTTCAAAAAAATATTGGTGTTTTTTAACTCAGAAAATGGGATAGAAAATTTTGAACAGTGTGGTAACTAAATGGAAGTAGGCATCAAGCTATTAAGATCTATGATTTGATTAGGGTGTCTATGTAAGTAGCTTCTACGAAGAGAAACAAGATGTCTTACACCATCTAATTAATTATTTTAACTCGTAAAATGGATAAAAAACTTTGCAATATAAAAATCAACTAGATTGCTAATTATCATTTTTCTTTTTACATCTCTTTTTCAATTTTAAGTAAGTTCTATTTAAAACACAAAAAATTTGGGTTATATCCTATAGGAATATGAAAAATAGCATTAGCGTTATTTTTTAAGTCTATAAACCTTGTCTTTATTGTATTAAAAAGTCTAAAATTATCTTTCAAGCATCTCTATAATTTTTAGATACCTTCATAAACATTTAAGTCATGTAAATCTCTTTGTTTATACAAAAATGATATTCATTATAAATTGTTTCTATATTTAAAATTAGTGACTCCTTTATCCTTAGTCGTTATAAAACTATTTTAATGATTAAATTATCATAAATTATGATATTTTAAAATTTAATTTCATGTCGTGACACTTAAATCACCATAAAATTTTATATTTAATTATTTTTAAATTATAACTAATTGTGATGACTAAGCATCAAAACTTTGGTGGAATAGTATTCCACTTTAGTCCACTTACTAAAATGGATGTAGGTTTCACGATATTAAGACTTTGGTTATTTTTCTATAAACAAGAACAAGATGCTTTGCATTATTTGATTATTTTTCTAACTTGTAAAATGGATTAAAAATTTTAGAATATGAAAACCAACCATTAAGAATTGTCACTTTTCTTTTTTTGATTATTTTTCAGCTCTAAATAATTTTTATTTAAAATACCAAAAAATTGATTTATATTCTATATTGAACATGAAAGATAGCAGCACTGCTATTCTATACATCTATAGACTTTCCCTTTATTACATGAAAAAATCTACAGTCATCTTTCATGTCTCCTCACAATTTTAGTATACACTTATAGAAATCCAAGTTATAATTTATTTGATTATGCAAAAATCATATTTGACAAAAATAGTTTCTATATTTACTATTTAGCATCAATATTTTTCAAAAAAAATATGTCAAATTTTTATACACCGACACTTTATCAAAGGAAGGTGTGGAGTTGGTTCAACAGTTAGAGAGGATAATATCCTTTCTTATCAATATACTATGAATTTCTTTTGGAGAATACTAAGATTAAAATCCTAAGTGTACTATGTCAATTTAGCAAAAGAAGCCCTTGAGATCATTGGGAATGAAAACTTAATCTTTACCCCAAAATTTCTATAAAAATATAATAATCTTACCCAGGAAAAAAACCTTACATGAAGACATTATCTAACACACTAATTTACACAGTATACACTGAATATTTTCTATTATGAGCCTTTTGTTTTTGCTCTTTATTTTAAAATTCTACAAGTCATCCTTCAACTATAGGCGACAATGAGCAACAAAAATTCCACAATAGATTCTTGATCCTTCACATCTCAAGACAAAATTATTACTTGGAAAAGTCTAAAGCCATCCTCTGAGTCAATATAGATATAAATAAATGAGATGAAAAATGATAACGTCATGCCTTTGTTTGGTTTTTTAACCCATAAAATGGGATAGAAAATTTTGAACAATGTGATAGCTAAATGAAAGTGGGCATCAAGCTATTAAGATCTATGATTTGATAGGGGTGTCCATATAAGCAGCTTCTACGAAGAGAAGCAAGATGTCTTGTATCATCTAATTATTTTAATAAATTTGCAATATAAAAGTCAGCTTCTACGAAGAGTGCTAATTATCATTTTTTCTTTTATAGCTTTTTTTTAGTTCTAAGTAAACTCTATTTAAAACACAAAAAATTTGAGCACCTATAAGAATATGAAAAATAGCAAATTATTTATTTAGTCTTATTTCATTTGTTGATATAATTTTTGTATTGTTTTATATAAAAATGTATCTTTGTATTTAGGCCAAATGTCTTAAATTTTGTTTTAATTTCTTATCTAAAAAAAATTCTCCAAGATCTCTTAGTTTTAAAAATGTTACCATTTGGTGCTTTTTCTCAACTTTGTTAATCATGTGCCATTAACGCCAACGTGGCATGTCCAAGTGGCAAACATATGCATATGTGGCACATTGGACTGTCAGTCAACCTCTACGTGTGATTTGACGATTTCCAAAACAAAAAAAAATGCGTATCTTACAGTTGCTCATCTTCTTTAAATTGGGGCTCATAATGCTTTGCAAAACCAAATCCCAAATTTGTTCACAAATTCTTGTTGAGTAACCCAATTGCTAAAATTAGGACTGTGAGTCAACGCCATAGGATTCTTTTTAGTCGCTCAAATTGCTACTGTCAGTATGAACTCCGCGGCTTATACGGTGAGCGTTGGACGGAGAGGGGAACGTTTATGCTACAGCGGGAGGCTGCGATTGTCCACACATCGCACGCCAACGAAAGTCTCTGGACTTATTTGGAAATAATTTTTAAAATAAATTTTTTATTTTATAAAAATAAAAAAAAAATTATTTATCATATTATTTTTATAAATTATTTTATAAAAGTGTAATTTAAAAAATTATTTTTTAAAAAACATCGTTTTGTTTTAAAAAAAACAATTTTCTGATAACTATTTTGATAAAATTGTAAATAATTTATTAAAACTAATATCTAACCATCAAGTAAATCACATAATTCTGTTTTTAAATACTGTTTTCAAAATTTACATTTAAACAAATTTTTTTTTTGTTTTTTAAAAAATAATTTTTAAAATAATTTTTTAAAAAGTAATTTTTAAAAACAATAAAATTAAAACTTTTCAAAACAGTTGCCTTTGGCATTGAAATATTTTATATCAAACAAAACTTTTCATGGTTTAAGCGTCACTGTTTTTTGAGACATACATGAATTTTCTGAATAAGCAAAATTGAAAATTGAAAATTTTGAATTCTGTTCCTTTTTTTAAATAAAAAAAATTCTGTCATTGTGATGGCTTAACCATCACGATTATTATAAAAAAATTGTGAAATTCTGTGACAACTTTATTTGAAAAAAAAAAAGCGTGACAGCTTTACCATTACAAAAAAAGATGTCACAATTTTTTATTTCTGTAAAAAGACTTTGTTTTCTTCACTGCAAAATTCTACAAGTCATCCTTCAAGTATACCCCACAAGAGCAATTATAAATTCTACAATAGATTCTTGATCCCTCACATCTCAAGAGAGAAAAAAAATTATCGTAAGAAAAGTTGTGAATCATATAGTTCTCTCTGCTTGTTTTGCTTTTAAAGTGATTGTATTGAAAGTATTCCATCTGAGGAAAATTAGAATGAAAGGCTCTTTTGTGAAGTTTTTCTATGCAGTACTGATGTTGTTTTTGTTTCATATAAGATCCAATTGGGCCACTAAAGATGTAGAAGTGAAGTGCATTGAGAGGGAGAAGAAAGCACTGCTCATGTTCAAACAAGGCATCCAGTATGAATTCGGCGGCATGCTGTCCACTTGGAGAGACGATGAAAATGGAGACTGTTGCAATTGGAGAGGAGTTCGTTGCAACAATGAAACAGGTCATGTTCAATTCCTTAATCTTCGCGGTTCAAATGATCTAGAATATTATTTGATTGGAATAATCAATATTTCTTTATTGGTTGAGTTGTATGATATGAAACATTTGGACCTCAGTAACAATAATTTCTGTGGAACTGACATCCTAGAAGCCACGGGCTCCTTCAGCAACTTGAGATATCTCAACCTTTCTCATTCTGATTTTGGGGGGAATATTCCTTCTCAACTAGGGAGACTTTCAAATCTGCGGTATCTTGATTTGCATGGGAATGATTTATACGGATCTATTCCTCGTCAGCTTGGAAATCTCTCAAAGTTGCAATATCTTGATCTTGGAGAAAATTCTTTAAGTGGAGTGATCCCTTATTCGCTCGGGAATCTTTCTTTGTTGCATTCTGTTAAGCTTGGTTACAATTATGGTCTCAAAATGCATAACCAAAATAATTCTGATGCTGAGTGGCTATCTAAGCTCTCCTTATTAATAATTCTTGACTTGAGTAACGTGAATGATCTTAACTTCCAACAAGTGACTGATAAGCTTTTTCCAAAATTAAGAGAATTGAGACTCCAAGATTGTGGGCTTTCTTTGTCTCATTCTCTTTTAAACATTTCCACTTCACTTGTCATCCTTGATCTCTCTAATAATATCTTGACTTCTGCAATGTTCCAATGGATCTCCAATTTAATCAACTCCAACCTTCGAGAGTTGTATCTTAGCAATTGTAGCCTTCCAACCAACAATCTTGCTTTTCCATCTTATTATTTTAATTTTTCATCCCTTGTCATCCTTGATCTCTCTTATAATAATTTGATGTCAATTCAAGCATTGAACTTTAACCCTAACCTTCAAAGTCTTTATTTAAAAAATTGTAGCCTTTCATCAAATAATCTTATTTTTTCATCTTCCTATTTCAAATTTTCTTCACTTAACATTCTTGATCTCTCTTACAATCAGCTGACATCACCAACTATATTCCACTGGATTTCAAACTTCACCTTCAATCTTCATGAGCTTTACCTTTTTGGTAACTTGCTAGAAGGTCCCATTCCAAATGGTTTTGGCAACACAATGAACTCTCTTCAACTTCTTGATCTCTCTGATAACAAGTTGCAAGGAAAAATTCCATCGTCATTGGGGAACATATCCACATTGCAGACATTATCCCTTTCCAAAAACAACTTGAGTGGGGAGCTTTCAACTTTCAATCTTAACTCTTCATGTGGCAATAGACAAGCATTACAAAGTTTGGAATTATCTTACAATCGAATCTCAATGTTACCCGACCTTGCTACTTTCTCATCTTTGGAAGTATTATACCTTTCCAATAATCAATTAATTGGAGAAATACCCGAAAGCATTGGGTTGCTTTCTAAGTTGAAGTATTTAGAGCTGGATGGTAATTCTTTGGAAGGCATGATTACTAAATCCCATTTCACTAATCTCTCCAATCTGAGGGGCTTAAACTTAGATGACAACTCATTGGCTCTAAAAGTTAGCACCACTTGGGTTCCTCCTTTTCAATTACAATATTTGCGATTAGCATCTTGTATGTTGGGTCCTAATTTTCCAAATTGGCTTCAGACTCAGAGCTATTTATTTACTCTTGATATATCTGATGCTAAAATTTCGGATTCTGTACCAGAGTGGTTTTGGTCCATGTCAAAAAATATGGGGTTCATGAATATCTCATATAATTATTTTGTTGGTATAATTCCAAACTTACCGCACAAGCTTAATTTCATGCCAGGAATATTTATGACCTCGAATAACTTTGAAGGTGCAATTCCATCATTTTTGTTACAAGCATCAGTGCTTCATCTTTCCAACAATAAATTCTCAGATTTGATTCCTTTTCTATGTGGCAAAATTAAAGATGAAAACTTGGTCGTTTTGGACCTATCAAACAATCTATTAACTGGCCACCTTCCTGATTGTTGGAACAATATAAGCTCATTAACATATGTTGATTTGAGCAATAATAACTTGTCAGGAAAGATCCCACCCTCCATAGGAAGCCTTGTGAATATGGAGGCTTTAAGTTTACGAAACAATAATTTGATGGGAGAACTTCCTTCCTCGTTGATGAATTGCTCCAGGTTATTATTGTTAGATTTGTCAAAGAATAAGTTGATTGGACCAATACCTTCTTGGATTGGGGGATATCTCGAACAATTGAAAATTTTAACCTTACGAATGAATCGATTTTCTGGTAGTATACCTTTGCAGCTTTGCCATCTAGCACGGATTCAACTCTTAGATCTCTCTCAGAATAATTTATCCAAAGGAATACCACTATGTCTTAAGAATTTCACTGTTATGGCTCAAACGAGTATCATCCCAGCTGAAATGAGTGTCCATCCGAATATCCACTATTCATTTGGGCAAGTTCTTGAAGATGATTCTTTTAATTTCTACATAACATTGATGTGGAAAGGTGTAGATGATATGTTCAAGAGTCCGGAATCACGTCTCAAAAGCATTGATCTCTCAAGCAATGCTTTAACAGGAGAGATACCAACAGAACTTGTGTCTTTATATGGATTGATTTCTTTGAATTTATCAAGAAACAATTTGAGTGGAGAAATCCCTTCTGAGATTGGGAATTTAGAATCATTAGAATTTCTAGATTTGTCAAGAAATCACTTATCGGGTAAAATTCCATCGAGTCTTGTTCATATTGACCGTCTCTCCACATTAGACTTGTCATGCAATATTCTTTCTGGAAAAATTCCAACTGGAACACAGCTGCAGAGTTTTAATGCCTCTAGTTATGAAGAAAATTTGGATCTTTGTGGAATGCCACTTGACAACAAGTGCCCAGATGAAACACCTTCGCGTCAAGTATCTGATGAGGAAGATGATGACTCACTTTTCTCTCAAGAATTTTACATGAGCTTGGGACTGGGATTTGCTGTTGGATTCTGGGCATTCTTAGGCCCAATACTATTCAACCGTTCCTGGAGAACTACCTACTACAGGTTGGTGAACAAAGTCTTAGATAATGTCTACGTCAAGGTTGCAATTTATGTGGCTAGGTGCCGAAGGATCAGAGACTAGAAAGGTAATATTTAACTATTTCTTGGGATTATTTTTACTTTCAAGTTCTCCATTAACATTGATGCTTTACAAGCTCTTCTGTTTCTTGCAGGATCTTTTGGTGTAAGACTGATGCAACTTCTGCTGTTAAACTACACTGTGCTTGAACCTTGACAATAATGTGATCCAAGTTCTCCATTAACTATTGCTATGCTATGCTTTATAGTGTAATGTACTTAATTATAATTAGTATTTATATTTTTTCTATTGTAATTTAGAGAATATGATTTCATCAACAATGATATCGTTTTCTATAAACAGCTAACTTATAAATTATATGATATTGAATACTGTTAGATCCTACTATTAATAACCTTGATGATAACAACAAATTAACCCTATGACTTAGTTTGATTACTGGAGTCCTAAGCAACTCATACCACAAATAGACAGCCATTGTGCAGTGTAAAAATAAATGAGCACCATGTTCTGCACTAGACATGTACATAACATAAATATTAGGAGACAAGGTTGTTTTAGGCCAACCAATCTGTCACAAATCATTTGTGTTAGTTCAATTATTGTTATTTCAGACCATTCAAAATTTATGACAATCTAAATGTAATCTGTGCTATATATACTTGAACCTATGGCTTATTAGATATGCATAGTGGGAGAAAATATTGCTAGTATTCTTTAGTATTAAAAAATTAAGTACCACAGTCAGAAATTAATATTTTGATAAATAAGCTTCTTTTTTTCTAATCCAATTTACTCGTAATTCAAAAATAAGTTATATGACAAAATATAAATAGCAGTAGTACCTACATTTCAGTATAGAGTACCAAAAAGTGCATAGAAAATGAACCACCTTCACCTAAACTATTTGATGAAGATGATTATGACTCATTTTTCTCTCAAGAATTTTACATGAGCTTAGGACTGGGATTTGCTATTGGATTCTGGGGATTCTTGGGCCCAATATTATTCAACCATTCTTGGAGACATACCTACTACATGTTGGTGAACAAAGTTTTAGATATTATCTATGTCAAGTATGCAATTTATATGGCTCGGTGCTAGAGGATCATAGACTAAAAGATAATAATTTACACTTTCTCATGGTTATTATTATTTTGAAGTTCTCCATTGACAATGAATCTTGATTTTTGTCTTTGCAAATGAGTGGAAAAAAATCATGACAGGTGGAAAACATATAAAAATATTATTAATCGACTATAGCTTAAAAAAACTGAATTGATAATTTCATAAAATATTATTCTTAATCTAAATACTTTATCCTTTTGTATATTCACTCGTTTTCTTGGGTGACAAATATTATATATTTATACAAATAGCCTAAGACAAATATGTATCTTCTCGTCTTATTAATTCAATTGTTAAATCATATATCAAAATCGACATGCATAAATAGACGAAGATAAAATTTTGTATGATGCATAATCTATATGGAATTATATATTGTATTATAATACTCCTATCACCGCTGTGGTACAAAGAATCTTTTTTTTCTTTAATTTATATTTTTATGGAATTACGTTTGCAGGATTTACAAGCTCTTCTGTTTCTTGCAGGATCTGTTACTCCTTTGGTGCAAGACACATGCATGATGCATCTTGTGCTGTTAAACTACACTGTGCTTGAAACTCGACAATAATGTGATCAGAGTAATAGTGATTTGTTCAAGAAAAATAAATTCAGGCAATGCTTTATAGCGTAATATATTTAATTATAATTAGTATTTTTATTTTCTCTATTGTAATTTTGATGATAGGATTTCATCAATGTCACGGCCCCAAATGATGGAACACATGACCGGCACGGCATAAGGGTTTCCCCCTAGCCGTAAGCCTAACACATAGCATGCACAACCATTCAGCACACAATCCAGTACATAATAAATATAACTGGCCACATACGCCACATCCAATATCAGAAAATACTGTATATATATATATATATATATATATTTCATGAATCCAACATCCTTGATTCAACTTGGCCCATGGCCTCATAGTACAAACATTATTGTAAACGTAAAACCATTTTTCAAACAACACAAGAAGCGAGGATCCTGCCTGTATGTTCATGGAGATACACTAGACATACACTTAAACTATACAACTAATACAACAGAGTGCCCAAACTGGGGCTCACCAATACTATATTTAGCCTCCTATGGAGCTGTAGCTGGATCAGTGTTTCTTTGACTATCTGTGGGGAGAAAACAGAAGAGGGGTGAGATTACCACATCTCAGTGAATGGATAAATCATACTATAACAGAAACAGGGCAAACTAAGCACGAGTGTTTTGCAATGAATTAAATAATTGAAATCAAGGTATAGAAAACATTAAACATCTAATCATAAGTTATTGAAAGAATGCTAAACAGTTCACATGATAAAACAGAATTAAATCAATAACTGTAAGCAAATCAATTATGCATGGTAAATAATAAATGAAGATATTTATGCAATAACAATGATGCATGTGGTATTTTAAAAATATTTAATCTTTAAGAAAAATGCACTAGTTTATTGGAGGTCGTTCCTAACAGATCTATCATCTATCCCAAGCACATAGCAAGGGTAAGGTAATCACTGTAGGCGTAGACATAAATCCACCCTAAATTTTCCCCAAGCACATAGCAATGGGTATGGCAATCACTGTAGGCATAGACATAAGTCTATCCTAAATTTTGTGTCTTAGGCTGTCATATGCCCGTCACAATATCCTAGGCCGAAGCCTTAACATGATCATGGTGCACCAAGGCTAGCACTACCTGCGGCTAGCTAACAGTGATCTAAAAGGGTCCCTCCAATAGAAAACATGTGAAATATGCTATTCAAAGAGTTTAAAGTAAAACATTTCAATAACTTTACAATACAGCTATAATTCTCCATCTAGCTCTTTTCATGCATAAAATTTCGTTCTATCATATATCTCATCCATGAATTCCCATGGAGACCTTTACAATCATAAATTTTCCCTTTTAAACATAGATCGTCCATAGACGTCACATAGATGCTCATCATGCATTAAATCATTTCATGGCTAACTTAGTTCATTTCTATGACTAAGTTCGCATTTCTATAAATCTAGCTCAAATGGAGAATTAATAGTCTAGATGCTTGCCCTGCATACCTAGGGTTCAACTAGGATTGAAATTTACAATTTCTAACATGGTTGGAACATATTGGTTTTCAAAGCAGTAAAACAATTTAACATACATTCCAACTAGTTAAAATCATACGAGAGAGTTATAAATCAAATTCCTAAAACATGCGCTATAGTATGAAAAACCCACTCACCGTACTAGAAGTCCAACAACGAGAATTTCAGCTCGTAGTGGCTCAATAACCTAGAAAACATAGACATAGCATGAAAATTAGAAAATTCTAAAATCACTATTCATGCCGGAAAACACTATTCACTCTGAAACCTAAAAACCCCATATTCAATTCTAAAGCTATCTACGGGAAGAATTTCGGTAAAAATGAAGCCTAAAACGCAATTGGACGAAATTTTACCTTTGGAGGTACTATTCATGCGATTTTCCGGCGACCTTCCGGCGAATTTCCGGCAAAATTGATCGGTGGGTTTTGAAGTACTCGTTGCCACGAGTCCAACGGTCCAGACGGTTCGTCAATCGGAGGTCCGTAACTCCAGATATGAGGGTTTGAAATTCGAAGGGGAAAAGGGAAAAATGGGGGCTGCGGGTTTTTTTTTTCTGCTCTCTGCCTCTGGTTCCCGAGACATATATGTGCAGCGCTACAGTAAAAAAAATATTTTTTTTTAAATAATTATTAAATAATTAATAATAAGATTTTCTTTATAAAATTCATTTAAATTCCGTTTTTCATCATAAAATATCCTAAAAATTTCTAAAAATTTCATTTCTCATAAATCTTTAGTTAAACTCTCACATCATAATTTTTCTTGATAAAAATAGTAATAAAACAAATTTCTAAACAAATATCTTTATTTATATTAAAAGAAAGAGTATTTCTAAAAATACCATAAAAATTCAATAGAAGCCGGTATAATTATTTTAAGCAACACAATACTTCTTTTACTTAAAAATTCACTTACTTTTAACAAATCATAATTATGTCTACATAATAAAAATATATTTGCTTATAGCGCGCCAAAATATAACTTCTAATATATTTTTTTTTCTATGTAATAAATATACATATTTTCTACGGTTCTTATCTCTATTGTCAAAATTCTCTCTTTTATTTTAAATTTCCTTTTCATTAAATTTTACGGTTATTACATTCTTCCCCCCTTAAAGAAATTCGGTCCCCGAATTTTTACAAAAACTAACAACATGAAAACCTTTGACTACTCTTGAAACAGCTGAGGATACTTCTCTCTCATGACATCCTCTACTTCCCACGTATCTTCCTCCTTGGAATGATTCTGCCAAATCACCTTCACTGTAGGGATATCCTTAAATCTCAACTTTTTCACTTGTCTATCAACAATGGCCACGGGTTTCTCTTCGTAGGCCAACTTGTCATCTAAAAGGATTTCCTGCGGTTGAATCACATGAGATGGGTCGGGTAGATACTTCCTCAACATCGAGACATGGAAGACTCGATGCACTTCACTCAACCCAGGTGGTAGGGCTAGGCGGTATGCCACTGCTCCTACCCTATCCAGAATTTCAAAAGGTCCAATATACCTCGGGCTTAACTTCCCTTTCCTACCAAACCGCATGATTCCCTTCATGGGTGAAACTCTGAGGAACACGTGATCGCCTAGAGAAAACTCCAACTCCCGACGCCTATGGTCCACATAAGACTTCTGACGACTTTGTGCAGTTAAAAGCCGTTCCCTTATCAGCTTAACCTTCTCTATGGCATCTTGCACCAAGTCTGGCCCTAGCAGCTTGGCTTCTCCAACTTCAAACCATCCAACGGGAGATCGGCATCTTCTCCCATAAAGAGCTTCAAAAGGTGCCATCTGAATACTGGCTTGATAACTGTTGTTGTATGCAAACTCAGCTAATGGCAGGTATCCTTCCCAACTGCCACCAAAATCCAATATACATGCTCTAAGCATATCCTCCAGAATTTGAATCATGCGTTCTGACTGGCCATCTGTTTGAGGATGAAAAGCGGTGCTTAGATCTAACCTCGTTCCCAAAGCTTCTTGAAAAGCTTTCCAAAACCTTGCCGTAAACTGTGGACCTCGGTCAGATATGATGGATACATGGACTCCATGTAATCTGACGATCTCATTCAGATACAGGTTTGCATACTGAGCCGCATTAAAGGTAGTCTTCACTGGTAAGAAGTGGGATGACTTGGTCATTCGATCCACTATCACCCATACTGAGTCATAACCCTTAGGGGTCCTCGGTAACCCTGTAACGAAGTCCATAGTAATCATTTCCCACTTCCACTCTGGTATCTCAATCTGCTGGTGCAAACCGGCAGGCTTCTGGTGTTCAGCTTTCACCTGCTGACAAACCAAGCATTGAGCCACAAAGTTTGCTACATCCTTCTTCATCCCATTCCACCAATACAAGTCCTTGTGGTCACTGTACATCTTATTTGTTCCTGGGTGGATAGTATAGGCTGATTGATGTGCCTCCTCCAAAATCTGCTTCCTCAAGCTATCCACATCGGGTACACACAAGCGCTTCCCATATCTTAACACTCCTTCAGCATCCACGCTGAATTCAGAAGTCTGATTATTCCTGGATTCATCCTTGAGCTTGCACAGCTTGGCATCCTTGTCCTGATCTGCCTTAATCTGCTCAACCAGTGGAGAGTGTAGTTGCATGTGGGCTAACAACACCCCTGGCTCCTTCACTTCAAAGCGCATCCCCTCACCTTCTAGCCGATGAATATCCCTTACCAACGGCCTCCGGAGTAGGGTAATATGGGCTAGACTCCCCATCGACTTCCTGCTCAAAGCATCTGCTACCACATTGGCCTTGCCTGGGTGGTACAAGATAGTGCAGTCATAGTCCTTCACCAACTCCATCCACCTTCTCTGTCTCAAGTTAATATCTCTTTGTTGAAAGATGTACTTGAGACTCTTGTGGTCCGTGTAAATCTCACAGGGTTCACCATAGAGATAGTGCCTCCAAATCTTCAAGGCAAAGACCACTGCCGCCATCTTCAGATCATGTGTAGGATAGTTCTGTTCGTGCTTCCTGAGCTGCCTAGATGCGTAGGCTACAACATGACCATTCTGCATTAACACACAACCCAAGCCCACCCTTGAGGCGTCACAGTATACTGAGTATCCTCCAGTGCCCGTTGGGATAGTTAGAACTGGGGCTGTGGTTAGACACTTCTTCAAGGTCTGGAAACTTTCTTCGCATATATCCGACCACTCAAACTTAACTCCCTTCCTGGTTAATCTGGTCAAAGGAGCAGCAATTCTGGAGAAATCCTTGATGAACCTCCGGTAATACCCTGCTAGACCCAAGAAACTTCGAATCTCCGTCACACTAGCTGGGCGAGGCCACTGCTGTACTGCCTCTACCTTCTCGGGGTCTACTTGAATGCCGTCCTTCGTGACTACATGCCCCAGAAACATAACACTGTCCAACCAGAACTCACACTTAGAGAGCTTGGCATACAACTGCTGATCCCTCAAAATTTGCAGAATGACCCGTAGGTGCTGTTCATGCTCCTCATGGTCTTTAGAATAAACCAAGATGTCATCAATGAACACAATGACAAACTGATCTAAGAATGGCTTGAACACCCTGTTCATCAAGTCCATAAAAGCAGCTGGTGCATTAGTTAGTCCAAAAGACATAACTAAAAACTCATAATGACCATAACGGGTCCTAAAAGCCGTCTTGGAAATATCTTCCTTCTTGATCCTCAACTGATGATACCCTGACCTCAGATCAATCTTGGAGAAACATTTCGCTCCTTGAAGTTGATCGAACAGATCATCAATCCTGGGTAAAGGGTAGTTGTTGCGCACTGTTAGCTTATTCAGTTGCCGATAGTCAATGCAAAGACGCAAAGACCCATCTTTCTTCTTCACAAAAAGAACTGGAGCACCCTATGGAGAGGTACTCGGCCTGATGAAGCCCTTATCTAACAAATCCTGCAACTGACTCTTTAGCTCCTTAAGCTCTGTGGGTACCATCCTGTAAGGCGGTATAGAAATTGGTCGAGCCTCTGGAATAAGGTCGATACCAAACTCTATCTCCCGTTCAGGAGGTAATCCTGGCAACTCTTCTGGGAAGACATCTAGGAATTCTCTTACCACTGCCATCTTGTCTACATCCGGTACCTTCCCATCCACATCTCTAACATATGCCAAATATCCCTGGCATCCCTTCTTCAACATCTTCTGAGCACCCAAGACTGATATCAGGTTACTTGGAGCTTTACTTCGATCACACTGGAACCGGAAAGGAACTTCACTTGGAGGGTTGAACTTGATTGCCTTCTCATAGCAATCCAAGGTAGCATAGCATGCTGCCAACCAATCCATTCCTAGGATTACATCAAAGTCGACCATGTCTAGGATGATCAAATCAGCAGATGTCTCCCTATCACCTACTGACACTTTACATGATTTGCATACATGCTCTACTGGCAAACAATCACCGACCGGGGTGGTTACAAAGAAAGGGGCATTCATCCTAATCGGATCTTTACCCAAACTCTTAGCAAAACTAGGGGAAACATAGGAATATGTAGACCCGGGGTCAAACAAAACATATGCTTCATGTAGGCAAACTGAAAGAGTACCTGTCATGACCGCATTTGAAGCTTGTGCATCTTGCCTGGTAAGAGCAAAAATCCTCGGTTCACCTCGGCCTGCTTGGTTTTGACCTCGGCCCATCATCCCTCTACCAGTACCTCTGCTACTTGCTTGGCCCGGTATAGTCCTTAGAGGCTGAGCTGCCACTGGGGTTGGTAGCAAAGCTGGTCGAGTTGGCCCTTGGCTTGAGCCATACAACTGGGGACAGTCCCTCTTCATGTGTCCAGGTTGGTGGCAATGATAGCAAACAATCATCTCCCTGCGGCACTGACCAAAATGATGGTTGCCACAAATAGGGCATTGTGGCCTGTTCTGCTGAATGACTCTTGATCCTGGTTGTCCTGGATACCTGGTGTTTCCCTGGCTAAGACCTAGCCTACCACTTGCATCTGGTCTCTGGTTGGGGTTCCCAATATTCTGTGGTGCTGGGCGCTGCTGGCTCTGGAATCGGGGTCCTTGGGAATGAGAACTTTGCCCTCCTTTGGAGCTCCCGTCTCTATCTCTCTTCCTCAGCTTGGCACTCTCGACATCGGCCAAATGCCTAGTCTCCATCATTCTTGCACAATCTACAGCCTCTGCATAGTTCGGGAATTGCTTCATCTGGGGTGCCACTGATTTAAACAATGCTGGCACCAACCCCTGGATAAATTTCCTGATCATGTCCCTTTCAGTAGGGACCATGTGCGGTGCATACGGCATCAGCTGTGTGAAGCGGTAGTCATACTCCGTGACTGACATACCAGGAGTTTGCTTCAATTCCACAAATTCCTGACACTTGGAATCTCGTATACTCTGAGGCACAAACCTCTCCATGAAGACTTCCTTGAACTCTAGCCATCTCAAAGGTGGCGCTGTAGCTCCCCTTCCGCGCATCATGGTCTTGAACCATACCTGCGCTACGCCAGACAACTGGAAGGCTGCCAATTCTACTGAGCGAATCTCTGGACACTTAAGAACCTCGCAGATCTTCTCAGTAGCCTCTATAAACTCCTGGGGATCTTCACTGGCCAACAACCCCTTAAAGGTTGGCGGTTTCAGCTTCAGGAACTCAGATAGTTCCACTTCCCTCTCAGCGGGTCTCACCTGCCGCTCCACGGACCTAACTGGTTCTGGAACAGAGGTAGTTGTTTCAGGCTGTTGCGGGTCCCTTCTATCTTGCCCATCCCTTCTCTCAGCTAGATTTTCTATTGCCCGCTGCATACCCTGCATGGTTACCAGCATCTGGGCTATCACATCATCCCGGGGGTGAGAAGACATTTCCCCCGTCCTGGGAGTCTCAGCTTGCTCACTTCTTAACTCAGCTTGTTCGGCTGTTTCAGCAGCCCTTACACCCCTGCCACTGCCTCTAGGTCGGCCTCTGCCACGACCTCTACCTCGACCTCTAGGCACAGGTACTGCGGACTGAGCAGACTCTTCAGCCATCTGCTCTTGAACCGCGGGTTGCCTAACCTTTGATCTTGTTCTTGGTGGCATTTCGCTATAAAACAGAAATAGCCCAACCATCACTTAACCATACCAACATAGCATACTATAAACTGACTAACTTAAACAAAAAGACAACATTCTATCGAACCCCTTTAGCAGCACCGTGAGTATAAGCATGTCCGGATTCATACCCATACTCAAAGTCCTACCTAAAGGTCCGTTACTCCATGAACACAGGGAAACCTAACGCTCTGATACCATATTTGTCACGGCCCCAAATGATGGAACACATGACCGGCACGGCATAAGGGTTTCCCCCTAGCCGTAAGCCTAACACATAGCATGCACAACCATTCAGCACACAATCCAGTACATAATAAATATAACTGGCCACATACGCCACATCCAATATCAGAAAATACTGTATATATATATATATATATATATATATATATTTCATGAATCCAACATCCTTGATTCAACTTGGCCCATGGCCTCATAGTACAAATATTATTGTAAACGTAAAACCATTTTTCAAACAACACAAGAAGCGAGGATCCTGCCTGTATGTTCATGGAGATACACTAGACATACACTTAAACTATACAACTAATACAACGGAGTGCCCAAACTGGGGCTCACCAATACTATATTTAGCCTCCTATGGAGCTGTAGCTGGATCAGTGTTTCTTTGACTATATGTGGGGAGAAAACAGAAGAGGGGTGAGATTACCACATCTCAGTGAATGGATAAATCATACTATAACAGAAACAGGGCAAACTAAGCACGAGTGTTTCGCAATGAATTAAATAATTGAAATCAAGGTATAGAAAACATTAAACATCTAATCATAAGTTATTGAAAGAATGCTAAACAGTTCACATGATAAAACAGAATTAAATCAATAACTGTAAGCAAATCAATTATGCATGGTAAATAATAAATGAAGATATTTATGCAATAACAATGATGCATGTGGTATTTTAAAAATATTTAATCTTTAAGAAAAATGCACTAGTTTATTGGAGGTCTTTCCTAACAGATCTATCATCTATCCCAAGCACATAGCAAGGGTAAGGTAATCACTGTAGGCGTAGACATAAATCCACCCTAAATTTTTCCCAAGCACATAGCAATGGGTATGGCAATCACTGTAGGCATAGACATAAGTCTATCCTAAATTTTGTGTCTTAGGCTGTCATATGCCCGTCACAATATCCTAGGCCGAAGCCTTAACATGATCATGGTGCACCAAGGCTAGCACTACCAGCGGCTAGCTAACAGTGATCTAAAAGGGTCCCTCCAATAGAAAACATGTGAAATATGCTATTCAAAGAGTTTAAAGTAAAACATTTCAATAACTTTACAATACAGCTATAATTCTCCATCTAGCTCTTTTCATGCATAAAATTTCGTTCTATCATATATCTCATCCATGAATTCCCATGGAGACCTTTACAATCATAAATTTTCCCTTTTAAACATAGATCGTCCATAGACGTCACATAGATGCTCATCATGCATTAAATCATTTCATGGCTAACTTAGTTCATTTCTATGACTAAGTTCGCATTTCTATAAATCTAGCTCAAATGGAGAATTAATAGTCTAGATGCTTGCCCTGCATACCTAGGGTTCAACTAGGATTGAAATTTACAATTTCTAACATGGTTGGAACATATTGGTTTTCAAAGCAGTAAAACAATTTAACATACATTCCAACTAGTTAAAATCATACGAGAGAGTTATAAATCAAATTCCTAAAACATGCGCTATAGTATGAAAAACCCACTCACCGTACTAGAAGTCCAACAACGAGAATTTCAGCTCGTAGTGGCTCAATAACCTAGAAAACATAGACATAGCATGAAAATTAGAAAATTCTAAAATCACTATTCATGCCGGAAAACACTATTCACTCTGAAACCTAAAAACCCCATATTCAATTCTAAAGCTATCTACGGGAAGAATTTCGGTAAAAACGAAGCCTAAAACGCAATTGGACGAAATTTTACCTTTGGAGGTACTATTCACGCGATTTTCCGGCGACCTTCTGGCGAATTTCCGGCGAAATTGATCGGTAGGTTTTGAAGTACTCGTTGCCACGAGTCCAACGGTCCAGACGGTTCGTCAATCAGAGGTCCGTAACTCCAGATATGAGGGTTTGAAATTCGAAGGGGAAAGGGGAAAAATGGGGGCTGCGGGTTTTTTTTTTCTGCTCTCTGCCTCTGGTTCCCGAGACATATATGTGCAGCGCTACAGTAAAAAAATATTTTTTTAAAAATAATTATTAAATAATTAATAATAAGATTTTCTTTATAAAATTCATTTAAATTCCGTTTTTCATCATAAAATATCCTAAAAATTTCTAAAAATTTCCTTTCTCATAAATCTTTAGTTAAACTCTCACATCATAATTTTTCTTGATAAAAATAGTAATAAAACAAATTTCTAAACAAATATCTTTATTTATATTAAAAGAAA